>VWZW01006712.1:375945-385954 GCA_013397115.1 Edolisoma coerulescens
AGTTAATCCCCAGCTGCCTGCGAGGGAGAAGCAGCTTCCGCTGCGCTCCTGCCTTGCGGTGGTGCCTGTGGGAGGATGTGGGTGACGCTGTTTGCAACGGCAGTTCGGGTTCGGGGCAGGGGGTGCTGGGGCTGAGCCCACCCTGGGGTGGCCCGAGGGGCAGAGACCCCGCTGAGCCCCCCACCACAGTGACCTGAGGGGCACAGATCCCGTGAGCCCACACCAAGGTGACCTGAGGGGCAGAGACCCCACTGAGCCAACCCGAGGGGCAGAGACCCTGCTCAGCCCACCCCGGGGTGATCCCAGGGGCAGAGACCCCGCTGAGCCAACCCGAGGGGCAGAGACCCCACGGAGCCCACCCCAGTTCGACTCCAGGGGCAGAGCCCACCCCATGGGGACGTGACTCAGCCCGTGCAGGGTGACCTTTGCTGGCCCCTTCCCTTTTTGGGTGGCCAGTTCCCCAATTGGGACGGGCGGAGCGTTCCTTGTTTGGAGCTGGGGCATGTCGCTGTTGTGCGGCTGTGACCGCAGTGACGCCGTGTGGGATGAGCTGGGGGGGTCACTGTGGCCCCATCTCCAAGGCCAACCCACTCCCCCCCGGGAAGGACCCCTCCCCTCCCTGCCCACCCAGTCACTGAGCCCAATTTGTGCAGAATTCCCCCTGCCAGGTTGGTTCCTCCGGCCACCTCTGCTCCTTCCCCCACCTTGAGGCACCACCAGCTCCTCACCTGTCTCAGGTAGAGCTTCAGGACATTGCTGATGTCATGGGGGGAGGCCTGGGACAGCTCCACCAGCTCCTTGCCGTTCTCAAAGGCCTGGCAAAGCTTCTCCACGCGGGTCTTGACACCGTTAACTCGGTAGATGCCCTGTGAAAGAGAGAAAAGCGGAGCTGAAGTGAGGGCAGAGGTTCCTCTTCATGTTTGCGTGGGACAGTGAGCTGTGTGCTCCCATCCTCTTCTTTTGGGGTGGGAAATCCCTCTGGGAAGTCATTTTGGGATATCTCCTTCCAGCTCAGTCACTCCTGCTTTACAGGAAAGCAGGAGGCAGGAGAGGTGAGTTTCCAAAGGCAGGGTTTGGGGTATCTGGGCCAAGCTCATCCCTGGCTCCCTGCCCTGTGGAAATCTGAAATGAAGCCTGTTGGTTTTCCAGAGGATCCTTCCAAGGGGCTGCAGCTCAGCCAGCTGAGGAGGAGGAGGAGGAGAGGGGAGTGTGACTCACCTTGGTTTTCAGGGCCCGCTTCTCGATCTCCGAAATGCATTTCTTGACGATGAAGGGGATCCCATCCGGGCTGCCCTGAGACGCCTTCGTGAAGTCCTGCCCGAAGAGCTGCAGCTTCCCTTGGAGCTTCTTGTGCCCACACTGGATGGCCAAGGTCTCCAGGCACTTCTTGTGGCAGGCCAGGTAGCACTGGAAGAGAGAGGGGAACATGTGGAGGTGGGGGACAGCCACAGAGACACCAGGTGGGAGACAGGAAAAATGCCCTGGGCATGCTGCAGGACCAAGGGAAAGCACCGTTTTCCACCTGGAACCCTCCCCACAGGAGAAACGTCCTCCTGACCATGGTCAGAGCTGGGTTCCACCTCCAGCTGTCCCAGCTCACCTCCTCGCACTCGGCTCCCTGGAAGTACACGTAGCTGTTGCACTCCCGGCATTTGGAAGGGGCACGGAGCTTCCTCAGCCGATGGGTCTGGGCAGCCTTGGACAAGCCAACACTCCTGAAGGGCCCCGTGGGAGCTGCCAGCTCCGGGGTGATCCCGTTGATGCCTACGGGAAAGGAGATGTGAGGTCAGGCACAGCTTGAGCAGGACTGGCACCGTCACCGGTCTGAGCAGGGCTCATCCCTCAGGAAGGGCAGCGCTGCTGGGGACACCATCAGGAATCTCCAGCAATTGTTGGGTTTGCCTCCAGAACTAGTGGATTTGGGAAAAGCAGCCTCCAGGGAGATCTGCTGCGGTGGGGGGTGTGGCAGCAGCACTGTCACCCCCCACCCTGTCACCTACTCGGCTCAAAGGGGGTGGTGGTCCCGTCCTTCTCCTCCAGCTCCTCGCTGGAGGACGCGGTGCCGTTGGATGAGAGCTGCTGGAGCTTGTGGCTGAATTCACCTGTCCAAGGAAAACCCACAGAGCAGTGAATCACCTGCAAAGCTGCTTCTCTTCTGAGAGCTCACCCCAGCCCATCAAATCCCACCCTATCCCACGGGAGACTGGGATCAGCACAGTCACAACAGCGTTCTCACAAGGCAGGTAAAACAGGGGACGGTCCTGCCTAACTGGGAAGCTCTGGGTTCAGATTGGGTGTGCTGGGAGGGGCTCCTGGGCTGTTCCCATATCTACCTGCGTTGGAATCCAGGCTGCTGTCAGCATCAGCGACAGAGGTTGGCCAGGATTTATGGACCTGGTGTCCCCTCCCACCTGCAGAGAGAACACAGTTAGTTGGGATTGCTGTCTGTGTTCTGGGAGAAACTGGGATGACTGGGGGAAGCTGCTGGTGGGGTTCGGTGCCTCCAGTGACAGCCAGCAAGGGGAGATGGCAAGATGGACAATGGTTTGTTAGGGAGCAAAAAGGCACAGATCTGATTTAGTGTCCATCAGGAAATCCAGGCTGGGAGGCTCCCAGCCCCTCCTGCTGCTGCCAGCGAAGCCCCTGGTACCCCAGGGGTCCCACTCAGCTCCTGCCTGGGGGGATGTGGGGCATGTGATGGAGAACTTTGGGGGTCCAGGGTCACCTCTCCGCTCGGCCACTCCGGCCCCACTCGGCGACTCCTTGGCTCCTGCTGCTCCCTCCGAGCCGGCCCCGGCCCCCTCGGCACTCGTGGAGAACTCGCTGGCATTGAAGCTGCCCTTCCGTGCCCGAGTGAAGGGAGACCTGGGGGGGAAAAGGGAAGATGGATGGGAAAGAAGGACACTTGGGAACCTTACCCACGGCTGCCATCCACCACTCTCAGGAATCACAGCCTCTTAAATACTCAACAGCCTATCTCATCCATTGAAGGATGAGAGGGCAATTCCCAGCTGGTCCAGCCCCAGCGTTCCCAGCAGGAGCTGCCTTCAGGAATGCTGAAAGCATCCTGCCTCCTGCAGGAGAGCGTGGGCGGCAGGAGATAACGAAGGGAAAGCTGGAATATTACCCAGGAATGAACCCTCTCCTCCCTTACCAGGCGTTGTGGGACACGTAGGGCTCGAAGTCGTACTGGACGTCGGGCTCGTCGCCGCGCTGCAGCTGCCGGACGTGGGAGGCGTACTGCTGGCCCGGGTCGTACAGCTTGCTGCTCTCGCACAGCGTCTGGAAGTTCACGGGCAGCGGCGCCGTCTGCATGTGCATGAGCTGGTAGAAGGAGATGGTGGCCTAAAAGTGACGTGGAGAGGGACAGGCGTGAGCTTGGTCGCGCCGGGTTAGGTGGGAAATCAGGAGCACGGAGCGGCGCTTCTCTGAGCACGAGGGAGAGGGGAGCTCTGCATCCACCCAAACCTCCTCTGGAATAGGGGCAGCTCAGCCAGCTCTGCTGGGAGGCAGCTCTGAGCCCTCCAGAGCAGGGCACAGCCACCTCCTGCCCTGGGGACACCCCAACCCAGCCCCACTCACCGACTTGATGACCTGGTCGGTCTGTTTGATCACTTCGTGGATCTGCCGCAGGGAGTTCACCTTGGTGTCCTCCAGCTCCTGCTTCTGCGTGTTCGCATCGGCCACGCAGGTGCGGTACGTGGCCATGGCCTCTTCTGCCTGGGAGAGGGGAGAGCAGGGCATGGGAACAGCTCAGAGGTGAGGAGAACAAGAACAGCCCCTTGGACCCTGTTAATCCAGGCATTCCTGAGGATCTGGGGGGGCTCAGTTCATTCCACACGGCTCAGGGGACAGCAGGATCGAGGAAGCCCCTCCAGAGCTGTCACCTTGTTCTTGGCTTCCTCTTCCAGCCGCCTCTTCTTGTCCAGGGTTTTGGTGGTGATGCTGCTGGTCGTGTTTTGCTGCTCCTCCTCTGCTTTCACCGCCATGTACTTGGCCTTGTCGTGCTCCTCGCTGCGCTGCATGTACGTCTGCTTGGCCTTGCGCAGGTTCCCCTCCGCCTCTTGCTGCCAGCGAGAGCCAGGGTGAGGATGGAGCCCAGCAAGGGGGTCACCAGCTCCTGCCGGGGTCCCCCAGCACAGCAGAGGCACCCAACGCCACTGGAGAGGGGCAGGGTGCCCAGCGTCCTCAGGGGAGGACGTGTCACGGGTGGCTCTGGGCTGGGATGGGGAACACAAACCCAGTCACTCACCAGTTTCCTCTGCGCCCGGTGCCACTGCTCCTTGATCTCCTTCCTGCGCTTCTCGTGTTCCAGGCGTCTCACTGTCAGTGGCTGCATGGGCAGGGAGGGAGGAACAGCCCCGTGATGCCCTGAGCTGAGCACTCCTGCTCTGCCCTTGCCAACACTTTGCAAGGAGAAGTGCCCTGTGGTGGTCACTGTCACTCCCAGGACAGGCCACAGGCACTGGGTTGTGCCAGGGATGAAAATCCACAGCCTGGGAAGTGCTGGATGCAGGTTCCCTCTGGACTGAGCTAAGGAAGAGCCACCTCTGCAACGCCAGGACCTCCAGCCCTGGAAGGACCTTTTGTCCCCTCACCTGGAGGAAGGTTTGGTGCTGCAGGGTGTTGGCTGCCTGCAGAACTGAGGTCCCGTGCTCCATGTCCTGCTCCAGGGCCAGCAGGTAGATGGACAGGAAGGGCATGTTGGTCTGGGGAGAGGGAAAACACATCTCCCTGAGCCCCAGCACCCAGCGTGGGCCCAACGAGATGCGTCCTTCGGGGAGGAAGAGCCAGAGACAAGGTGAGGCAGGGGACTGCTGCTGGTAAAAGTCCCATCCTGAATTTCTCCAGGCAGAGCTCTGGAGAGCTGCCCCCATGTTCTCCCGAGCTGGGGCACATGGAATGGGCTCTCCAGGGTGGCTGGCTCCTGATCCAGCCTGGCACTGGGGGCTTTGGGGACTTGGGGACTTACCTCCTGGCTGATGGTTTGCTTGCAGCTGTTTGCCATCTTCTGGAGCCCTTTGGCAAACTCCATCTCTGGAAGGAAAAGGTTGGAAGTGAAAAGACGCACGAGACACCGGGATTTCCCTGGTGGAACCCAATCTCCTTTTGAAAAATAAATCAGGAACTTGAAGAGTGAGGTTCCCACTTCCCTGGCAGTGTCAGCCTCCCCCAGGAGGGAACCTCGACCTGTCCCATGGCTCAGCCCTGCTCCAGAAGGGACCCACCTGCTGTCCCCCCACTCACCCAGTGTGGTTCTTTTCTCCAGGTATCCAGTCAGGTCCTTCACGTACTTGGAGATGGTTTTGGCGTACTGGAGGGCAGCGTCCACGCCCCCCTCACAGCGCTGCAGCATCACGTCCACCTCCTCGGCCGGAGGACGGACTGTGGTGGGATGGACACTCCGTGAGCTTCCAGTGCAAATCCCCCCAGCTCCGTGCCAGCCCCGGTGCCACCAGCTCTGCTGCCTTCTCCCAGCTGAGGAGCCACGTGCGGCTCAGGATGGCAGCGATGGTGGGGACAGTGCCGGTTC
The DNA here is from genome assembly GCA_013397115.1 of Edolisoma coerulescens. Taxonomy (NCBI): domain Eukaryota; kingdom Metazoa; phylum Chordata; class Aves; order Passeriformes; family Campephagidae; genus Edolisoma; species Edolisoma coerulescens. The sequence goes on from VWZW01006712.1 coordinate 381,479, forward strand.
CTGCACAGACCCCAAACCCTCACCCAGACTCATCCTGCTGACCTGTGTCGTAGCTGTCCACGCCCGAGGGCACACCGTCTCCTCCAGGCCCAGGAATCCCCCCGTACAAGCTCTCCATAGTCTTTGGGAATTGGGAAAGAAAAGGGACTGGTCAGCCAAGAGGATGGGGAGCAGCTGGAGGGGCTGGAGGATGGATGGAGGCTGGAGCTGCTGGAGCTGCTGGAAGTCAGCTGTGCCTGGGAGCTGACGGGGCTGTCACTGGAGCAACACCCTGCTCTGGGCTCACACCAGAGCTGAGGGGAGCAGCCAGAGCCCTGTGTGATCCCGAGCCCCATGCAGTGGGAGCATCCAGGTATCTGGGCATCACTCACCTGGTTCTGGTCGCTGGGTGGGATGGAGAGGATGGTGCTGCTGTCCACCTCCCCCATGAGGAACTCGGACACCCTGTGGGGAGAGGAGCACGGCTGGGCTCAGCACAGGGACAGTGGCACGGGCTGCCTCTGGGGGATGGCTGCCCAAACTCCCTTACGTGCTGCTGAAGGACACGGCGATGGTCTCCACGGCCTTCTCGAACTCCCACTTGTCCGCCTCATTGTTGGATTCGTAGTGGAAACCTGGAGATGAGGAAATGTGGGAGCCCTGTTGCCACAAGCACCTGTCCCTGTCTCGGCAGAAAAACCTGCCACCTCATGCTGGTATCAGGGGGGCTTTGGGGCTGGGGAAGGGGCTGGGGTGAGTCAAGGGAGCAGTGGGAAGGATCATCCCTATGGATGACGGATTTTTCCAGTGCAGCAGTTTCCCCCTCCTTCTTCCCAGGACTGACTTCCCTGACAGCATCCCTTGGCTCGTGTTTCTGTTTATTCCCGTTACTCAGGGCTGCTGGAAAAGTGCTGCTGGACCTGTTCCACTGCCTGCCCTGCCTCATGGCTCCTCCAGACCCCTCTCCAAGCAGGATGAACTCCTCCAGCAGGGTTCTTGCCCACAGCCGAAAGAGGAACCACCACCAGCAGCAGGAACCGGGGCCAACAGGGCTTGGCAGGCTCCCACACCACGGGACACCAGTGGCCAGGGCTCCTGGGCAGACCCCGGGCCAGCTCCTTGGGGTGGGGGCTGGGGTCTGCTCCAAGCCCACTCCCTCCCATCCCTGTGTGGGACCAGCCCCATGGCAGCCCTCCTGCCACCCGTCACGAGCTTCCTGTCCCCTGCGGTTGCTGTTGGGTGTCCAGGAAGCCGCGGGTGACTCAGAAGGTTGTGCTGTGCCTCTGGTAGGTGCAGCCGCCCCCTTCCCGTGGGTGACAGCGGCGGGAGGTGGTGCCCAGCTGGGATCTGACCTGCCAGACCCCGCTCCATAAACACGAGAGGCTGCCAGGAGCAGGATCCGATTATTTCCGTGTTTTTCCTGCGGCTGTGCCTGGAAACCCCCAGGCAGGATCTGTCATTTCTGACACTACACCATCCTTAAAGCTGAACCACAGCAAGAGGCAGACGATGCTTTCACCCTCTCTGCTGGTCCACGGGGCAGCTCCACTCCTGGCAGCCCCTCCATGGGCTCCCCAATCAACCCATCCCACCGTGGGGCAGGAGGGGAGCGGGACAGAGCTCCCAGCCCCGCTGTCTCACCCTTGACTTTGGAGATGAGGGTCCCGGCGGCCGTCAGGGTCTCCAGGGTGTTGAGCAGTGGGTACTTGTTGATGACCTGGCGCAGGATGCGCAGGGTTTCACCCAGGCACTCGTGGGCCAGTGGCCGCTGGGGCTCCTTGGGGTCTGCAAGAGAGGGGAGCTGAGATGCTGCATCCCTGCCCTGTGTCCCTGCCCTGTGCCCCCATCCTGTGTCCCTGCCCCGTGTCTCTGCTCTGCATCCCTGTCCCTGCCCTATTTACCTCCCCGCCACCCCCTGCCAGCCACATCCTGGGCAGGGACCTGCCATCTCCCAGACCATGCAGCAAATTCCCCTGGCCTCAGGACTTCCCAGGACTGGCATGGCCACATCCTGCTTGTCCAGCACCTTCCCACACCCATGGCCATCTGCCCAGCCTGGTGTTGGCCAGGGGGCAGCCTGACCTTTGAGGCATTTTTTCCTCCGTAGTAACTTTTTCCCTTGAAAGCACTTTGGGAATTTCCTCCGTTTCCTTCCCTCCCTCCTGCCGGATGGACGCTCCCAGCCGGGAGGGATGTGCCTGGTCCAGCCAGGCTTGCTGCACCCCACAGGTCCCCCCCCAGGACCCTCCCCTCTGTGGGCTCCAGTTGCCAGCCCAGGGGTCTGGTCAGGACCCCCCAGTGCAGGGCGAGGGCTGGGGACTGACAGCTTGGTTAGGAAGTGAGGAACCTCCCTCAGGGGAGCGCTGGGATGGGGGATCAGCACCCACTGCCCAGCCAGGCAAAGCCCCCTCCCCATCCCAGCCCCCAGCTTGGGGTCAGGAAGGGGTTTCTGCACAACCAGGACTGACAACATGGTGTCACATGCCCCCAGACCACGGGATCAATGCGCTCCCTGTGTCCCCTCGGGCAGGGAGAGCTGCTCATGAGCCTACAGACCACCCAGCCCCATCCTGCTGGCCGCCCTGGTGGGCTGGGGGCTGTGCCCAGCACCCCGCGGGGTTCGGGGGGCCCTGGCAGGCGGCTGGCACCGCCGCGCTGTAAACAGGAAAACGGGCGGATGAAAATAGCTCGTGGCAGGAAGCCGCGTTATCCCGGCTCCAGCAGCCACCCACCGCTCACCCACCACCTCTGCACGGCCCCCCGGGGGTCCTGGTGCCCTCTGGCTCAGGCAGAGACCCCCACCCACGGGTGGGTCAGTCCCGGGGTGCTGCGATGGAGGTGTTTGGCACGGGGTGGGCGCTCACCATCGCGCAGCACCACGTCCCGCATCTTCTCCAGGGCCTCGGCGAAGCGGGCGACGTCCGCCAGCAGCTGGGAGATGTCCTCGGGGTCGATGAAGGGACTTTCCCCGCCCTCCATGGGGCTGTAGGACGTGGGGGTCTTGTGGCCCTTGGGCACGGCGCGGGGGGCGGCGGGCAGGGGGAAGCCGGCGGCGCTGGCATGGCGGCTCAGGCTGGTGGGGCGCTTCAGGGTGCCCACGGCGCTGGGGCTGCTGCTGAGCTTGGCGCTGGCCGGGGGCAGCTCCCCCACGCTGGAGCCCGGCGCCTCCAGGCAATCCTTGCGGGAGAGGTCCTGGGGAGCAAGGATCAGTGTGAGGGCACAGCCAGCATGGGACCCCGGAGAGGGAAGCACCCCAGGACCCACCACGCCACCAGCCTGGGGAACTCTTGCCTTGGGGGGCTGGTGCCAGACCCTGCTGCTGTGTCGTGCCTCAGTTTCCCCAGGTAGAGATCACCTTCAGGGACCGTCTTGGGAGGGTGGGCAGGGTCTGGGCACTTGCCTGGCTGCCCCCACCAGTTCCTGCCAGCCCCTCTGGGTCCGTGGGGATGACATGAGGGGCACACAGTGACCGTGGGGATGACACTGTTTGTCCACCCCAGCACCCACCGTGATGGGGCTGCCCATCCCAGGGGGCTGGGGACCCCAGCACAGCCAAATGGCAGCAGGATCCGGCCCGCACATCACTTCCTCTTTTTCAGCTGCTCCCATGCTGGGGGAGGAGGCAGAGACAGGGACACCTCCCAGGCTGTTGTTGGGGGCTTTGCAGGTATTTTACAGACGGAGGAAGCCCCAAATTTCCAGGGGTAAAATCGTACTGAGAGAGGGACTGGTACCGGCACTGTCCAGGGCTGTGCATGGCTTGAGGGCCACACATCCAGCGAAGAGTCCTTGGGCGTGGGGAGAGGACCCTGCCGCCCCTCAGCCCCGCCAGCAGCTCCCACCAGTGACCCCTTGGCACCCGGTGCGACACGAACGCGCAGGGTCTGAGCATCCCCGGCCGGGCGCTGCAGGAAGTGTTTTTGGCTCCGGCGGGGCAGACACGGAGCGCCGAGAGCACGAGGCTTCCGCGGGCGAGGGCGAACGGGGGAGCCCAACCCCACGGGGGGCCACACCACCACGGGGCTGCAAGGGGGCACAAAAGTCCCCACCCCAAAAACGCCTGGGGCCACCCCAGCCCTGTCTCGGTCCTCCCGGGGTGCAGCGGCCGTGGTGCCCCCCGTCCCTCCCTCCGGCGCCCCGGGGTGCCCCCGGCCGTACCGTCAGCCTCACGGCGGGCCTGCGGGGCAGCGAGTCCAGGGAGCGCTGGGGCGGGTGGGCTCTGCCCGCCGCCGCCGAGGGGCTGTAGCTTTTCCTGCCCGCAGCCCGGCCGAGCATCCCGCTGGCCGCCACCCATAGGCCCCTCTCCCGGGGGAGTCGGGACGGGGATGGGGACGGGTGTCCCCTGCTAAGGAGCCGCGGGCGGGCTCCGGGTCGCCGTCGGCCGCATCGTGCCAGCCCGGTGTCGCCCCACACACCGGGACTGGGGCGCAGGCGCGGGGCGGGCGGTGCGGGGTGCGCCGGGGAGCCCCGGCCGGTCGCGTTTCCTCCTGGCCCCTC
>VWZW01006712.1:406048-427762 GCA_013397115.1 Edolisoma coerulescens
CGGCAGAACCTCAATGACATCAACCGCGTCCTGAAGAAGGTTTTCCTCATCTTCCCCCACTTCTGCTTGGGCCGGGGCCTCATTGACATGGTGAAGAACCAGGCAATGGCTGATGCCTTTGAGAGGTTCGGTGAGTCCGGGGCTCTCAGGGCTGCTCCCCCTCCCCAAAGCCCAGCACGGGGCTCCCCCATTCCTCCAGCCCCTCTCGCCGCTTGCAGGGGACAAGCGCTTCGTGTCCCCTCTCTCCTGGAACCTGGCGGGGAAGAACATGTTCGCCATGGCCATCGAGGGCGTCGTCTTCTTCCTCTTCACCCTCCTGCTGCAGTACCACCGCTTCTTCCTGCGCCTGGGGTGAGCACTGGCCAAGGGGTACCCTGGGGGTGCTCAAGGGGGTGGACAGCCCTGGATGTGCCCCCGCCACTGTTCCCACAGGCCACGGGCTCTGGAGCTGCCCTCGCTGGGGGATGAGGACAAGGACGTGGCCAGGGAGCGGGCGAGGGTGGGCAGCATCCCCCCGCACGGCCACCTCCTGCTGCTGAAGGACCTGACCAAGGTGGGTGTGTGGGGCTGGACCCTGCTCTGACCTCCAGCCCCCCCGTAGTCCCCGGCCATGCCGGCGGTGACAGGAGGGAGCACCCAGTGCCACCTCTCCTCCATGCAGGTGTACCGGCGCAGGAAGGCTCCGGCCGTGGACCGGCTCTGCGTGGCCATCCCCCCGGGGGAGGTGAGGGACAGACGGACAGACAGACAGCACTGTGGGCAGGGTCGGGGCTGCCGGTGACCCTGCTCTGCCCCCACAGTGCTTTGGCCTCCTGGGGGTGAATGGTGCTGGGAAAACGTCCACCTTCAAGATGCTGACGGGGGACACAGAGGTGACGCTGGGAGAGGCCTGGTTGAAGGGGCACAGGTGGGTGAATGCAGGGACCCCATGGCTCGGACCCCTCTCCATGTCCCCACAGCACCTATGCCATCATCTCTGTCCCCAGCCTGTGTTCTGCATGGCCCTTTGCCCTGCAGCCTGCTTCATCCTCATCTTCATCCTCATCGCTGCAGCTGCTTGTCCCTATTCCCACAGTATCCCTGGCACATGGCCCCATCCCGCAGTGTGCTCACCTGTCCCCATCCCATGCTCACCTGTCCCCAACCCACAGTGTGCTCACCGACCTCCAGTCTGTCCACCAGCACATGGGTTACTGTCCCCAGTTTGATGCCATCACGGACCTGCTGACGGGGCGGGAGCACCTGGAGTTCTACAGCCGCCTGCGCGGGGTCCCGGAGGAGGAGACCCCCAGGGTAGGGCCTGCACCCTGGCCCCCCCAGCCCATGGGGAGCCCCCACCCTCACCCCCTCTGTCTCTCGCAGGTGGCTCAGTGGGGCATTGCCACGCTGGGGCTGGGCCCGCATGCGGACCGGCCGGCGGGCAAGTACAGCGGGGGCAACAAGCGCAAGCTCTCCACGGCCATCGCCCTCCTCGGCTGCCCCCCCGTCGTCTTCCTGGTGAGGGGGGCAGTGGGAGGCCCCACGGCAGCACCAGGGTCCTGCCCAGGCTGACCCGGGGCCGGGACCATTGCAGGATGAGCCCACGACGGGGATGGATCCGCAAGCGCGGAGGTTCCTGTGGGAGCGCATCCTCGGCGTCATCCGGGACGGCCGGTCCGTGGTGCTCACGTCCCACAGGTGAGTCCCCACCCGGGGCCTGCAGCCCCCACCAAAGGGAGCACCCCTCTGCTCCCATAACCCCCCCATAGGGGAGAACCCCTATTCCTGTGGGAGCCCCCCGGAGGGGAGTGTCCCTCTGCCCCAGGGGGCTCACACGTGCCCCCCCAGCATGGAGGAGTGCGAGGCGCTCTGCACCAGGATGGCCATCATGGTCAACGGCCGGTTCCGCTGCCTGGGCAGCGTCCAGCACCTCAAGAACAGGTACTAGGTTGGGGGGCTCAGGGGGTCTCCTGAGGGTGGTGGCCACGGCCAGTCCTCGCAGCAGTGTCCCCTCTCCCCGCAGGTTTGGGGACGGGTACACGGTGGTGGTGCGGGCGGGGGGCCCCGGCCCGGCGGCGGTGCAGGCCCTGCTGCAGCAGCACTTCCCCGGCATCGTGCTGCGGGAGCAGCACGGGGGGCTGCTGCAGTACCACCTGCCCGCCCGAGTCGCCTCCCTGGCCACCGTCTTCAGCCTTCTGGCCGCCCACCGTGGCCCCTGCCACATCGAGGACTACTCTGTGTCCCAGACCACGCTGGACCAGGTGACAGGGGAGGCAGGTGTGAGGGTGAGGTGGCCCTGTCCCATGGGGCTGTCTCTCATCATCTCACACCATCCCCGCAGGTCTTCGTGCACTTTGCCCAGGAGCAGAGCGATGGGGACGTCGGGGAGGTCACAGCCCCAGGGCAGGATGCGGCCTCCAGCCACGGGAGGAGGCTGACCGTGTTCCTGGAGGACAACAGCTACCAGGAGAGCGCTGTCTGAGTGGGGCATGGTGTCCCATGGACCCCTACCGACCCCTTCCCGGTTGTCACTGCAGCACGACCCAGGCTCACAGGGCTTTGGGGTACTGCAGACCACCGGAGCTGCACAGAGGAGGCCTGGGAACATCCTGCCCGCTGACATGATGCCACCATCCCATGGGACAGCGGGTGCTGGGGAGGGTCAGAGTGCCAGGACAGGGCTGGCCCCGGCTCCCTGCGGTGGGGTGATGCCCTGCGGGGGGCTGAGCTGGATGGGGGGGGTCTGGGGCTGGCCTTGGGACCCCGCTGCTCCCCACCGGAGCCGAGCTTGCTGTAACAGAACAATTCAATAAAGACCCGCGGTACTGCTGGGGAGATTCGATTGCCCTCGCCACAACGCGACCCCAGAGAGGGACAGGGGCAGCAGAGTGGCCCTGGCACAGGCGAACATCGACCCACAGAGCCGCGCCCGGGGCTACCCCGACTTCGGGAGGGGCTGGAACACCCCGTGCCGCGTCTCGGGGGCCAAAAGGGTCCTCGCGGGGAGGGGCTTTGAGACCGTCCCGAGAAAAAAATATGGAACGCTTCACGAATTTGCGTGTCATCCTTGCGCAGGGGCCATGCTAATCTTCTCTGTATCGTTCCAATTTTAGTATATGTGCTGCCGAAGCGAGCACGACACGAGTTTTTCCTACAGCATTATTTAAACCCCCCTCAGTTGATAATTTTTAAGTAATTGCGAGTACCTCTTCTCAGGCTTCCCCGGTTTCCTTCACACGGTCTCTCTCCCAGGCGACACGCGCTGATTTTTTATTCTGAATCTTCCGCTTTGTCGAAATTTTTTGCCTTTTCGGGGCCGAGCTGCCGCCCGGAGCTGCCGGCTGCGCGCGCTGCATGGCGGGAGATCGCTCATTTGCATGGAGGCGGGGCAGGTCCCGAGCGTGTCCTCCACCNCCTGACCCGCCGCCGCCCCGAGGCGTCTGCGCCGGGCGGGGGCCGGGGAGGGGGACGGAGTCAGCGCCGGCCCCGCGCCCGCGGTCCCTCCGCAGCGCCCGGCCGGCCCCAGCCCGCCCCGCGGAGGAGCAGCAGCCTTTTCGGGCCCAGCCCTCGCCGTCAGGATGTCCGAGAACCAGCCGAACGCCAACAACCACCACCCGGCCAACAACGCCGGGGCCGCCGGCGGCAACAACCGGGGCGTCCGCAACCCCAACCTCAACCAGAACCCCCTGATCAACGTGCGCGACCGCCTCTTCCACGCGCTGTTCTTCAAGATGGCAGTGACCTACGCGCGCCTCTTCCCTCCCTCCTTCCGCCGCGTCTTCGAGTTCTTCGTTCTCCTCAAGGTGAGGGGCAGCTCCTCCTGCCAGCCCGCGGCCGGGCTGAGGGCAGGAATTTCCTTAGAAACACAAAAAGTCGTGCCTCCGCCGGAGGTAACAGGCTGTGTTTGGACCACACACACCGAGCTGTTCCCGGAGCTCCCGTGGGCCCCTCCTGTGAGGGAGACATTAGTCTCCGTGGTGGTCCCGGTGTTCCCTGCACTCTGGAGCTCTTCCAGATCTGTAAATCAAAAGGAAATTGCTGAGCCAGCTTGCTGGGCAGCCAGGCTGGCGCGAGGCAGGAGAGGTTTCAGTTTCTGTTTCCGAGAAATCCCACTTTTTGGATACATTTCCCACATGACGTACTGGATTGTTGGGGTTTTTTCTGGAGTCTTGTCTATTCTGGAAGCGGTTAAGGCACAGCCCTGTTCTAACCCCGTTTCTTTCAGCAGTGCCGGGGATGTGTCACTGTGCTCTGGGGTGACCCCACCTCCCTGCTGGGTGATGGGGACCTCCCAGAGGGGCCTGTCAGTGTCCAGGGGTGACTGCCCGTGGGTAAAATCCTGCTCCACGGCTTCCAGGATGGGAAATTGAAGTAAGGAGAAGGGGAGAGCAGCTTGCCAGGTGACAGCAGCACGCTCCTCTGGGTTTCTACAATTCAGCAAGAAAACATTCAGCACAGCGTGTCTCATACTGCACGGCTATGTTTTCTACCCTCTCAGGAAACATTTGGGTTTTTCACATCCCTGTTCCCTCTCCCGGTTGCACAGCTGGGTCCCAGCAGGCAGGCTAGGACAGGGATGGTGCTAAGCATGCAGCGGTCAGGCAGAGTGGCTGGGAGCAGCTTGTGATGTTTCTGCCTCTGATCACAGCTCTCCCAGAGAAGAAAAAAACTTTCTCAGGGTTCTGTGGAGAGCAGCCTGCAGGGTCAGAGGTCAGCAGCCTGCTCCCAGCTCTCCTCCAGCCGCCAGCAGGAAGGAAGTGGGAGCCCACATTCCCACCCGGAGCCCTGGAATTGCCTCTGGTTCTGCTGTGGCTCCTGCAACCAGGGAGGTGGCTCTGCTTTACCTTCCCTCACATCTTCTTGTGCAGCTCCTCTGCAGAGTGATGTTTACCAGGCTGTTTGTTCGTCACAAATAGGTCAGGACGGCAGGGCTGATGAGGACAGAGCAGCGCAGGGCGGCTGGGGAGGGAGGCGTGAGCTCAGCAGTGCCGCTCGCTGTGCCAGCCATGCTCGGAGCTCTGAACTTTGGACGTTTGTCTACACTCCGGGGAACGAGTTTTTTTTAGTCCGCTCTGCTTTGCTGTGGTTTATGGCCGTTCCTGGGATTGAGGCAGGGCAGGGAGCTGTGGTGCTCTGTGCGCTCAGCCTCGGGGGCCAGCTCAGTCACCCCGAGGCAGGACCTGTTCTTTGGGACAACGGATCTGACGTGCGTTTGGGTCGTCCTGCCCAGGAGTAGGTTGGCTTTGCTTAAGGTTTGCTTTATTCTGCCTTTACAAAACTGGGCAGGCTTCTCTAGGTTTCAGCAGGAAACTTTGTGCTGAGGAGGGGGAAGGGTTGGAAGGCACGGACGTGTTTCCATTTCCTTCAGCGTGCCTCGCGGCCTCATCCCACGCTGGTGCTGTGTGTGGTCGCTTTTGGGGACGCTGGTGGTTGCAGGACCTGTGCTTTCAGAAGGCTGCCACTGTCAGCTCTGGTCTCATGAGCAGGAGCAGTTGGTTCCTGCTGCCTTTGGCGTGTTCCCTGCCGGAACTGCCGAGGTCTGGCTGCTGCGTCGTGGATGCAGGGAAGCACTGAAGCTCTTGTCCACTTGCCAGTCTGCTTGTCCAAATTATCCTGGTGTTTCACAGGCAGAGGAGAGCTGGTGATAACTAGGGGGACTGACAGTCTCTGCCTTGTCTCCTGCCCTTTAGGCTCTCTTTGTGCTCTTCATCCTGGCCTATATCCACATCGCCTTCTCCCGCTCGCCCATCAACTGCCTGGAGCACGTGCGGGATAAGTGGCCCCGCGACGGCATCTTGCGAGTGGAAATCCAGCGCAACTCCAGCCGGGCCCCCATCTTCCTGCAGTTCTGCGGGGTCGAGAAGTTCCCAGGAATGGTGGTGGAGTCCACGACTGAGGAAGAGGAGGAGGAAGAGGAAGAAATGACTGTGGATATGTTTGAAAACAGCTCCATCAAGGTAAGGATGTGCTCCCAGTGTATGCTGGAGAGGGGAGCCTGGGTGTTGGGCTGGGGAGAAGTGTTGGTTGGAAGTGAAGTCCCTTTGTGATCACTTGGTCTCCTGGAAATACAGCATGTTCTTTGGCTGCTCCCGAGTCTCCACGTTGGCCTCTGATGGTTTGACACAGAAAGGAAAGCTGGAGACAGTGTCCTTTCGTGGAGGGGGAGGCCTTTGTGTGGATAGAGAGAGCATGGCAGGCGAGAGGTGAAGAGGCTGCTGATGTGACTTTCCCTACTCTGGTTTTCCAACAGTTTGAGCTGGATATTGAGCCCAAGGTGTTCCTCAAGCCATCCCGGGTGAGCAGCACTGAGCTGCCCCACAACGACAGCCAGGAGTTCTCGTTTAGTGACGCAGCCACTAAAGGTATGCAGCCTCTGCGGGAGACTGTGTCCGAGTTTGAGATGCTAGCCCGAGCAGGTAATCACACCTTCACTGCTACCTGTGCTCCTCCTTCCTCCCCTCATCATCCTCCCCACACGTCCTGTCCTGGCTCCTTGGGGCACCTGCACAGTGACCTTAAATGTCTTCCCGATGTGTTCACCTGGGGTTGATCCTGTCAGTACTCACAGCAGACCCCACAGCGAGCTCTGCCCCGAGGCTGGGGGGAGGCTGGGGGCTGGGGGGAGGCTGGGTTAGAATATTTGCCAAGCCAAGAGGCTTCAGATCGACCACAGGTGAACGAAGGCTCTTGGCCTGGCAGGTTCCTGCAGTGATCGATCTCAGGTATCTCAGGTGAGCCTGAACCCCCTGTTCTGAGCCATTCACTGTCCCCTGAAATCCAGAGGGATCCTCTGGCAGCGACATTCCTTCTGGCGTGAACAGGCTTTGGGCTGTGTTCTGGGTGCTGAGCCAACACCAGCACTTGGTGTAGCCAATTTGCTACAATTAATTAATCTCAAAAGCTACCCAGCGGGTTTTGGTGGATTGCGATGCAGCGCTGCTGTTCCACTCGGATGTTCCCTGGCCTTATCCCGCCCTCTTCTTGCCTGACCTAAGCTGTTCAAGCCCTGTACAGCTCTCCAGAGGGAGATTTAGTATTTTTGTATTATTTAAAAAGGAATTCCAGTGTGGAAAAACTTCTGTTTCTAGTGGTTAAGGTAGGAAATCTACTAAGGAATATTTACCTTAAAAGAGAGATGACTTGGATTCTTTGTCTTTTTCCACAAAATTTGCTAAAAGTTTGCCTCTTTCACCACAATGTTGTCCCTGGGAAGGCTGGAATTCTTTGCTCTGCAGATACACCGGGGTTGTGGCTGTGGAGCAGGATGAGACTGTTCTGTTCCTTGGTCTTGCAGTGCATTTGCTTGATGCTCATCCAGAGCTCATTAGTCCTGAATTAAAGGTCGTTAAGACCAGAGAGCAGTAAATGTTTTTGGTGCAGGACCTTTATTGCTGGTGCCCGGGTTCTGAGGAGAGTCACGTTGTGCTGGGCTGGGGCACTGGTGGGAAGTCCCTTGTTTTGCTGAATGCCTGGTTGGAAACGCTCCAAAAAGGAGAGGGAGAGAACAGGCTGTTTCCCAGATGAGTTACAAAATTCACATCTTTAAGTCAGTCCCAAATACCTTCTTTTATTGTTTTTTCCAGGTTTTCTGTCTTCTCAGTGCACCAAATTCGATGTTTAGTCAGAATATTCTACCATGAAAAAATATTTTATTATACAAAGGAAGTAATTGTTTGTTGATATTTAAACCCTTGATTTCCTTTTGAGCTTAAAACTGTTTATAATGGAAACAAAAGACAAACCCAACAGCCCAGCTTGTGTTTGCTGCCCATAAGGGGATCAGGGGATCTCTGTCAGTGCTGGGTCAGGTGTGTCTCTGTTCAGTTCTTGTGTCCCTTTAACTGTCGCTGTGGTGCCGGGAGCTGCCTGACAGCTGCCTCCCCCCTCCTGGAGATACACCCTGGCAGTCTGAAAGAGCAGGGATTAAATTGCTTGGCTCTGGCTTAGCGGGAGGTTTTGTCCTTTCAGAGATGATGTAGCAAAAAAGCATCTCTTTGGAACCTTTCTTGGAAAAAAAAATCCCAAAAAACCAGGGAAACTTCAGGCACCACCAGTTTTTGGGAAAGCTGTAATTGCTGCTGCCTTCAGTTCTGACATGTAATTGCAGCAGTGACCTCAGTCCCCTGGGAAGTGCGGGGCTCTTGTCTCTGGAGCGTTTACTTGGTGTCCAGCAGGTGTAAAGTGGATTTTCCTGCTGGTTCCCAAACAACGTGGGAAGCAGAAATTGAACAGAGCAAGAACAAGTGGCTCTGGGCTTGCCAGGCAAAAATGTGGGCAGGTTCTAGACAGAGCCCTGGAACTGCTGCCCTGAAGCTTTCCCAGAAATCTCACATTAAGGACTAATCTCAAGGGAATGGGCTGCAATTCCAAAGAGTTTGTATTGATTTGTATTTAAAATTGGTTGAGGGAAGCCTGCAGCCCGCGTTTGCAACCAGTCCCCTTTTCAAGAACACAGTGGGAGGGAGGGAGGGAACCCAGAGGGGCTGTTTCTTCGTGGTGGCTGTTTGCAGGTGTGGGTGTTGAGTCTCCCTGTCTCTCTGTGTGTCTCTCCCAGTGTGGCCACAGGAAGAGTACATTGTGGAATATTCTCTGGAATACGGCTTCCTGCGCCTGTCCCAGAGCACGCGGCAGCGCCTCAGCATCCCCGTCATGGTGGTGACCCTGGGTGAGTGGGAGGCAGCCCGGGCAGGGCAGGGGGCTCCGGGGTGGGTGCAGGGGTGGGTACCTGCAGTGCAGAGACCTCCACACCATCTCTGGGAGCTCTTGCCGAAGCCGATGGCGCTCACTTCCCACACGGGAGAGCTGCTGTGCGCAGCCCGTCTGCCTTTAGTAGGTCACAGCTTTCCAGGAGGAGCCTCCTGAAATGGTGGAGCCTGGTTCAGTGAGCCCTGATGTCATGCCCAGCACAGTTTTCCCACATGGGCCAGGGAAGAGCTCTCTCCCTGGCTGAAGGCACTGAAGCTCTGGGCTCAGTGTGGAGCAGCAGGGTTAGAGCCTGGTGGCCAGAGCAGCTGTGCAGGTGTTGGGGACAGTGCTCACAGATCTGTCACACCGTGTGTGCTGCCTCTGTGAGCACCAGCAGGTCATTTCCCTGAACAGTGTTCTCTTCTCCTGGCATTTGCTCCATTAAAACTTGTCCAAGTCAGGAACACAGCCGCAGACTTTCTCTTGCCTGTGAACCTCTGTAGCTGTTAGTGCAGCAATCAGAGTGGAGCTCGTTACTTCCTCCCACTCAAGCTGAAGCAGAGCTGGATGGGGGTTAAGCAGTTTTCCTGTGCAGTCAGGGTGAGCCCAGGAGATAGGCCAAGCCTAGAGGGTAAATTCCCTTTGTGTCTGTGCCAGCACAGAGTGTAACAGCCCTGACAATCCTTAAGGCCCGACTGCCATTAGCACTTTAGTGTGGCTGGATCTGTCAGGGGGTGACATTTTCCCTCCCAATCCTGCCAAGTTTGGTTTTACTACCCCAGGTCCACATGCAGGTGCAGCTCTGCTGGCACAAGTATCCCTCACCTCGTGCCTTTGTGGCTGCAGGTGTGAACAGTGTGAAAGGGTTTTTGTGTTCTCTCTAGATCCTACCAGGGATCAGTGCTTTGGGGACAGGTTCAGCCGCCTGCTGCTGGATGAGTTCCTGGGCTACGATGACATCCTGATGTCGAGTGTCAAAGCTTTAGCTGAAAACGAGGAGAACAAAGGTAAGGCCTGGAGGAGTCGCAGCAGCGGCTGCTTGGAGCAGTGGGTGTTTGTTCTGTGGATGCCTGACTATCTCTGACTATTGATTAATCTGTAATGCAGGGAGCAGCTCCCTGTGTTATTGTCAAGGACAAAATGAGAGAGGCAGGAGGGGAGAGGTATCTGGAAACGTGATTTCCTCCCGCCTCACCGCCCTGCATGACAATGAGTGCTGCCCTGAGGATTTGCTCCAAATCCTGTTTCTTTAGCAGGCACTGGAGCTTGGTTCTTAGTCTGTGGCTTAATCACACTGAGCTCGTGTTTGTGCTTTTTCTCCAGGTTTCCTTCGCAATGTGGTGTCCGGGGAGCACTATCGCTTTGTCAGCATGTGGATGGCCAGGACGTCCTACCTGGCAGCCTTCGTCATCATGGTCATCTTCGTAAGTCACCGTGAGCTGGGCAGTGCCTGGACTCAGCCTGGTGCTGGGCAGCGAGTGGTTGGTGTTACAGCAGAGCTCTCATCTGCTTTTAAAGTGTAGTTGGTGGAGGATGAGGCCCTACTCTGGGGCATTTTTTTATTTGTTTGGTTTTTTTTTTTTAGAGTTTCTAAAGTCCACCAGTGAAATGAACAGAAGAGCTGACCTAGAATGCAGTGTTGTTTTCGTTGTCAAAAGGGAGCTGCTGTTAATTTCTAAGTGTCCTTAAAACACTCCAGCTGTCAGCACAGGGTGCAGACATTTGTCCTCTGAGACTTTTAAGAACAGCCCAGACTGATTTGCCTGTAGTGATCAAGATAAACCAAGTGATGATGTGTGAGACGACGTGTTCTCAGATACACATCAGACACGATCCCAAGCGATAACTACCCCGTGTTTGTTGTCTTGGGTGGCTGTGGGTGACTGTCTCTTTGTGTGTGGCTGTCCCACCCACTGGGGCAGGTCTGTCCACAATCACAGTGTGGGCACTGAGGAGGAACCGAGTGCTGGGAGCTGCGGGAGGAGCGGGATAGAGGACGGGAGAATCCCTGCTCCCAGCTCTGTGAGTTGGCATGGCCCCAGCACAAACATTCAGGATTGGTCCCTTTACAAACAAATCCCTTACTGTCTGTTCCCCTGCAGCAGCACAGAGATTAATTGCTGTTTGTGAAGCCCTAATTACTCTTTGGGAAATGGCTCTGCACAGCTCCAGCTAATGAACGTGGGATGTGCAAGCCCAGGCTCGCCCAGGCCTCTGCCGCAGTGCGATTCCGAGCGACTCGCCGCGCCCGTGGGGCTCTAATCTGCCTCCCCTTCTCTCTCCTGTTCCAGACTCTCTCTGTCTCGATGCTGCTGCGCTACTCACACCATCAGATCTTTGTCTTCATTGGTAAGGACTGGCTGAGGGGTTTGGGTTGTGCTGGGCACTGTGCCTGCTCCAGTGTGGGGTGTCGTAGAGTCACAGCAGGTTTGGGTCGGAAGGACCTTGAGGATCATTAGTTCCAATGTAGAAGGGTCCTACCTGTAGCTGCACAGGGAATACATCCTCCTGCTCCCAGTCACTGCACTTGTCAGGGCTGTTCTCTGTCCTGAGAAGTATTGGCTGAGGACAGAGGATGTGGCAGCACTGAGCAGGCAGTACCGTGGGGTGGAGGGTTCTGTGGCCCCTCATCCTCTCTGTGCCACAGAACAGTTTTTTGGGGTTTTTTTTCCCCTCTTGCAGTTGACCTGTTGCAGATGCTGGAGATGAACATGACCATTGCGTTCCCCGCTGCTCCACTCCTCACTGTCATCCTGGCTCTGGTCGGTAAGGACTTGCCTCACTGCTTGTGTCTGCAGCACGTCCCTCTGGGATCTGTGGGAAGTCTAATTCCCTGTTCTGAGCTGGCCACAGCAGGTGGTTACTGTGGCTGCTCGTCACAAGGCAGAAGGCCCTGGAATTTGATGGCACAGTGAGCTCCATTGTCCTTCTGGGTCCCCTGGAAAAGCAGCAGTTCGTTGGGAAATCCCAGAATCCAAAGCTTTGTCTGTCCCTGGAGCTCGTTGCAGACTCGTACTCTGTGGCCACGTTGCATTTGTACAATTTGAATTTAAAAAGCAGCAAAACCCTCTGAAATCTGTGCTGGGGAAGGCAGCTGATCCCTGGGACATTGCAGGTGGAATGTTCTTGGCCGTAGCTGCTGCCATAAGCAGAGCCCAGTTACCTGGGCAGGTGCAGTCACAGCCCTGCTCCGAGGTGACAAAGGACCCCTTCCCATGCCCTGCCACGTGCTGACGTCCCCTCTGTCCCCAGGTATGGAGGCCATAATGTCCGAGTTCTTCAATGACACCACGACCGCGTTCTACATCATCCTCATCGTGTGGCTGGCGGACCAGTACGACGCCATCTGCTGCCACACCAACACCAGCAAGAGGCACTGGCTCAGGTAAGGGCTGGCTGTGGCCACATTCCCTCTGCCCGTCCTCCTCCAGCTGCTCTGAGTCCTTCCCAGCACCCCCAGGCACAACGGCCTCCACTCCTAAGGGTGTTACCTGTGTGGCTCCTTGAGAGCTGCCCCGCACATCACAGGGTCCAAAGTGCAATTTCTCTTCTTTAGGTTTGGGCCTGGATCTTGGAATCACCGTGGTCTTCCCCAGCCCCTTGTTTTGCCCTGCTCATAGACAGGCAACTCTAATTACCTGTTAATGAGTCTGTGTCACCCTGGGCGAGGTCCCCAGCTCGGGCTGGTGTTGGGAAGAGAAGGGAGCTCACATTTTTCCTGATCTTTTGCCTTCTTGTCCAGATTCTTCTACTTGTACCACTTTGCCTTCTACGCCTACCACTACCGCTTCAACGGGCAGTACAGCAGCCTGGCACTTGTCACCTCCTGGCTCTTCATTCAGGTGAGTCCCTGCAGGGTTGCTGCACCTTGGGGGGATTTGTCAAGCTTCCTCTCAAGCTGGGTTGGAGGAGGGATCCTTATTTCTGTAAGAGATGGAATTAAACCTGGTTTGGAAATGGAACAGCAGAGTGAGGCTGTGGAAGAGGGGATGTTTGGATTGCTGGCTCCAGTCCAGCCGGGGGACTGACAATAACCTGATGCCACATGGGTATTGGGAAGGATTTCTGTCCTGTCCTTCTGGAATAAGTCCCGGGGAGGGTCTGCCTTGCAGAGGGGCTGTTCAGGTCTTTGCAGTGAGGATGCTGGCAGAACCAGCTCCAAGCTGATGTCTCCAATATCCTGGATCGAGCATACTTGTTGGGTGTCTCTGGTTGTTGACCTGCTGCAGGGTGGGGACAGGGAATAGAGGATGGGCCAGAGGAATGCTGTCATCCTTCTTTTCCCAGCCTTTGAAAGGGAAGAGGGGTTGTACTCTGTTGCCTGTCTTCAGAGAGAAACCATAAAGCAGCTTGTAGTAGTCGTAGTGGAAGGGATAAATCTTTCCAAACTTGCTGCTAACCTTCTGGCTGTCAGAGCAGCTGGATTCTCCAGGAGAAGTTTGGTTTTCTTGGGATGTGGTGGCCTGTGACCCAGACCCAGGGTGACGCCTTTCCCTTTCCTCCACCAGCACTCGATGATTTACTTCTTCCACCACTATGAGCTGCCAGCCATCCTGCAGCAGATCCGGATCCAGGAGATGCTGCTGCAGAACCAGCAGGTCGGGCAGGGCACCCAGACCACGCTGCAGGACAACCTCAACAACAACACCACAGCTGCCCCAGTGGAGGCCGGGGGCCGCCGAGCCCCGCTGGCCGCCGGGCCCCCCGGGGAGGGCAGCAGTCCGGCCGCCCTGACCCCCGGCGAGGCCTCCAGCGTCATCGCCGCCGCCTCCGTGGGCAGCGACCTGAACTGGGTGGCCGAGACGGCTGCCATCGTGACAGAGGCCTCGTTTCTGTCCGACCTGAGCACGACCCTCCTGGAGCCCACCGTGGTGCACGAAGCCGTGGCCAACGGGACCCCTCAGGAGGCGGCCACGGCCTCTGGGTTGGTTGCCCGCATCAGGGTCAGCAGCGACCACCCGGAGACGGCCGTGGGCTCCATCACCATCGAGGTCACCTCAACGTCCGTGGTGGCCGCAGCAGATGCTCCCCCTGTTGCTGGGGCTGCACCCCTTGCCCCGCTGCAGGAGGGGGCGGGCCCCAGCCCCTCCCTTCCCAAGCAGACTGAGGCTCTCGAGGGCTCAGACAGCCGAGCAAAACCCAGTGGCAAGAACTGCGTGGGCAGCAGCAGCGTGGCAGAGCCCCTGCCAGCCTCGGGGGGGGACAGTGACCAGGACAGAGGTTTGGAGGACCGGGGGGAGAGCAGCCCCTGCCCAGCACCAGCAGAGAGAACACCCAGCTCAGAGCCAAGCTCCAGGAACCTGTCCTGAGCCCCGTTGCTGTCGCTCTGGACTGCCGGGAAGGCATTTGGATTTTGTTTGTTACTATTTCTCACTTCACCATCATCCTTAACCCATGGATCCCTCTGAGCAGAGCTGGAGTAGCTGGGACAGAGCAGGGCTGCGGTGACCTCCCTCCCCCAGGAAAGGCACGGGGGGCTGTGGGAAGGATGGGAGGGTTTGGTCCCCTGGCCCACACGAGTCCGGGGCTCCTCCGAGGCCACAGGTGAGCCAGCCCCCTGTTGCCACCCTGCCCTGCTCGTGCCCTGGCTTTCCCTTGTCCCCAGTCCCCAGCTTTGCCCCTGCAGCTGTGTTTGCAGTCCGGGTGCTGATCCCAGGTGGGAGCTGACCTGGGCCAGGCCACGCGTGTCGCAGCTTTGTGGTTAGAGTAGGAGCGGGTAGGACAGGCAGAGAGTGTCCAGCCCCCGTGGGAGAGCCACAGAGGTGATTCCTGGTCACCTTTCCTGCTCCTGAGGGGAGGAGGAGCTTTGACCTTCCCCAGGCACGAGGTCTGCCCAGGCCAGGGCACAACCAAAGCAGGAGCTGCAGTTCAGCCCCCTTTTTTCTGTCCTTGAACTTCCCTTGGTGGGTGGGTTGGGAGGTGGAAGGTGCTGTGTCCAGGTGGGAGCTGCCATCCCAGGAGCCATGAGTGATGCTTGGAGGGTGCAGCCGTGCTGCAATGGGTGTCTGGAGAGGTGTAGGGCGAGGGCAGCAGCTCTGTCCTGCACAGCTCTGCTCTGGGTGAGGCAGCTGCTTTCCAGTGCCTTGTCCCTCCCGTGGGACACATCTGTGTTTAGGATCAGCCCCATCCCAGAGGAGAGTGGCTCCTCATGCCTGGACTGTTGCATGAGCTGATTTAGCAAAGAACCAAAACACTACAGCCAAGACATTTCAGCTGGTTTTCCCCCGTTTCCCTGGCAGTGGAGGGGAGGCTGGCAGAGCCCGACCCCTCTGCCGAGAGGCTGAGCCAGGGGACTGCCTGTGGACCCCTGCAGAGGGGCCAGATCCGTGCCAGGATGTGCTGGAAGGAGGGTTTGTGCAGGGAGGTGGAGCAGAGTGAGGTGGGATGAAGTTCTGAGAGAACCATGGTGGAACAGGGCAGGGACAGGAGGTGACACATGGGCACTTAGCTCTCGGGGACAGCTGTGTCCCTGCACAGGTGTCCCCCAGTTCAGTATTGTCCCCCTATGGCTGAGCAGTGTCTGGAGTCCGTCTCCCTTGGAGGGCTCCGTGCGTTTCAGTGTTTCCTTGTCAACACGGGGGGCTCAGAGCCCCCTCTTCACCCCTCTGCCTTTCCCACCTGGGTGCCCCCTTTTTCTCTTTTGCTTGGGGCAGCCGTGGTGCTGCTCCAGGGCAGGGGGGCCCGTGCTGTGACCAGCAGGTCAAATCTTGCTGCTGCCAGCACTCCTGAGAAGGGGCCCTGTGGCCAACTGGCTCCCAGCCTCTGGAGCGCCGGGAATGACCATAGGCTTTTCAGAGGAGTGGGTGGGAGGGGAAGGGGGGGGACACCAAACCAAATGATTTGATGAATGAAGAGTAGAGTTCATTCTATTTAATTAATGTACAAAATGTGTTTGTATATAATAATAAATATTATCTCTTAACAGCTCCTGCGGCGCTGCCCCATGTCCTGCCCACGGCTCTGCTGGGCTGACGTGCGGGAGCCCTGGGGGCAGGGGGGTGCAGCGAGGTGAATGCTCAGTCCTGGGGGTGCCTCCTCCTGGGGTGTCACCATCTGTCCCCTCGCAGAGGGCCGAGCACCACCCCTGTCCCGGCCATGCTCAGTGATGCTGGGCAGCCTCCGTGCCAGGGGAGGGGTTGCAGGGCTCCGAGTCCTTCCACAGCCACCCGTGGTGGGATGGGGAGCTGCTCCTCGTCCTCGGGGAGGGGGGAAGCAGAGCCCTGAGCCTGTCCCGCTCCCTGTGCAGCGTCTCCCTCCGCCCGAGGAAGGCTCCGGTTCTGCCTTGCGGTGGCTCTGGGGTCAGCCCGGCTTTGCCGCCGTGGAGCTGCCGCTCCGGAGGGAGGTTCCGCTCTCGGCCTGTCCTCCTGCCCCTTCCATGTGCGAGCTCTTCCTCTGCCGCCTCCTACTCGCTGCCGTCCTGCGGCGGGGCTGAGCTGGGCCTGCGGAGGAGGGAGGGGAAGGGGAAGGGTTATGCTTAGCCCGGGCTCGGCCGAGTTTGGGATACGGCTGGAAGAGGAAAAGCAGACTTTGTCTTCCTTCGTCATCTTTATTTACGTGGTGTAAAACCAGAGCCGGGGCGCGGGGCTGGGCTTTGTCCGGGCACTGCGGGGACCTCTCACCCCAATTCAACCCCCCAAAAAGAACCTCCCAGCCCTTCAAACCCCCACTGCCGGCAGGAGGGACGGGAGGAAGAGACAAAGGCCCCAGAGGTGGGGCAGCCCCAGGACATCCCCCCTCCCTTTTTCCTTCCCCTCCCTCTGAGCCGGAGGAGCGGGTGGCCTGCCCTGCCCCGCCCCGGCAGAGCAGCCTGTCCTGGGGTGCTTTGGGGGGTCCCTGCCCCCCACCTCACCTCTCCTCCCGGGCTTCCTCGGTGGCCAGCGGAGCGGGCAGTGCCCGGCCGCCCTTGGTGCTGCCCAGCACGGACACCAGCTCGCTCTTCCTCAGCAGCGCCGCGCGGAGCTGCTCCCGCATCTCCTGGATCTTCTCCTCCAGCTCCCGGAGCTCGTTCTCACCGGCCGCCCTGTCCAGGGGCTGCGGCCCGTTCCCGGGGTGCCACGGGCACCCCTCAGCCTCGGGGGGGGCTTTGTCCAGCTGGAAGCGCACCCGCCGAGCCTCCTTCCGCAGGGCGCCCCAGGGCTGTGCTGCCGCCGGTGCCGACCTCGGCTGGGGCTCGCACCTGTGTGGGGAGGGTGGAAGGGCTGAACTGGGATCTGGCTGCTGTGGGGTCCCTCTGCAGCCCCCCAGAACTCTGGGTGTCCACAGGGAGGAGGAGGAGAAGGAGGAGAGCGGGGCAGGCTCCCAACCCCAGCTGTACCTCTGCTCCAGCTTCAGCTGCTGGCTCTTCCGCTCCTCTGTGCCCATGTTCAGAGCCCGATGGATTTTCTGCGGGGAACAAGGAAAGGGTGAGCTGGGGAGTGATGGTCTGGGGCTAACAAACCAGGGATTAATTGGAGGGCGATGGTCTGGAGGTGATGGTTCAGGGGTTAAACGGAGGTTGGTGGTCTGGAGCTGGAGGAGGGCAGAGGTGGTGCAATTTAAGAGGGAGCAGCGACATGGGGTCAGGGGTCTTTGGGGTGCTGTGTGAGCCCCTTCCCCCTGGCCCCACCTGGCTCGTGTGCAGCCAGTAGTTGAATTTCTTCTTGCGGCGGATGCGGGGCAGGACGAGGCGGTAGAAGACGTGCTCGCCCAGCGAGGTGAGCAGGGAGCCGCTCAGCCCGATGCACAGCAGCACGAACAGCCCCGAGAAGTGGTAGATGCCCATCTGCAGGGTCTGCGGGCAGCAGGGGGTGTGGGCTGGGCTGCCGGGGGGTGTCAGACCCCGGAGCCCCCCCCGGCCGAGGAGCCGCCGCACCTCAGTGACGGCGAAGACGCGTTTGCCGCAGGGCACCATCTTGTACCACTTGTCGTGCAGGAGGTCGATGAACCCCGAGGACTTGTAGCGACTGATGAACTCAGACACGTTGGAGGTCAGCGGCGAGTTCTGGGGGAGGCCAATGCCGTAGCCTGGCCCCGGTGAGAGGGGGAGACAGGGGCAGGGCTGGGACGGGGGGTGCAGCTCCCAGTGCCCACCACGGAGGGGGCACCTCCCCACCCTGTTTGTAGCAGGGCACGGCCCCAGCCCGAGCACACACACACACACACAGTGGAACCCCCTTCCCACCACAGCCCCCCCAAACCTTCGATGGCGAAGGGTTTGCCCACGGTGAGCAGTTTGCAGTCGGAGTCGATGGAGACCTCGTAGTCCAGGAGGGATTTGTCCATGATGAAGGCGTTGAGCTTGGCGGGCTCCGTCCTGCAGCAGCATGGGGGGATGCTCAGGGAGGGGCTGCTCCCTCCTTGCCCGGCGTCCCCCCGGCCTCACACCCCTCCCAGAGGCGGGGGGTTCATGTGTGCGTGGAGTGCTCAGTCTCCAGGGCTGGGGCAAAAGCTGCCCTGGGAGGGGTAAAAGGTGGCAGGGACCCCCCCCCCATGCCCTCCCTGCCCCTCACTTGAGCATGGTGACGCCGTCGGGGGTGGTGGGGGCGTTGTAGCGCCGCATGTACTCGTGCATCTCGGGGAAGCTCTTCTTGATGTACTCCTCAGCACTGCTCTCCCACACCGTGCCGAAGCGGAAGCCCTGTGAGGGGTGATGGAGCTGGAAGGAGGCACCAGAGCATCAGCACCCCTGGCCCCAGGAATGTGTCCCCACTCTCTGGGGATGCGTCCCCAGCCCTGAGCCCCAGGCAGGGTGTCTGGGCAGCCCCAGAGGTGCAACAGCTCTTGGGGGTGTCTGGGAAAGAGTTTCCCCAAGAGCAGCCTCAGCGTGAAATCAGCCCCCTTCCCCCTGCCCTGGAGCTGAGGCTGGGATTAAACACCGGTGGGATGCACACACAAAGCTTTCGGGGGGTCTCAAAGACCCCCCCACACTCTTAGGAGGGGCCAAGATGCAGGACTGGGGATGGAGAGAAGGAGGAAGGTGCAGAAAGAAGGACAGGACCCCCCCTCACCCCCTTCCCTGGCCTTCAGCCCTGTCTCAGCCCATCTGAAGCAGCCGGACACTCGCCCACCTTTGGGTCATGGATGCCCGAGAGCTCCTCAAAGGTCTTGTCCCCCACCATGACGGCCGCCAGGTTGGCCGTGTAGCTGGAGAGCACCAGGAGGCAGAAGATGGCCCAGAGGTTCATGAGGAAGCGGCCGGTGCAGCACTTGGGCGTCTTGCTGGAGACGGTGCGCCCGAAGAGGATGGCGTAGCAGAGGTTGAGGGCTGAGGAGTAGGAGAAGATCTTCATGCGGTTGCGGCCGTGGGGGGTCATTCCATAGGGGCTCTTCCACTCGTACAGGGTGAGGAAGAGTGCGGTCATGTGCAGCGCCACGAAGATGCCCACCCACATGGTCCAGTGCAGGGGCCACATGAAGGCCCCGATGGGCGACGCCGTGTCCTTGGTCCTCACCAGGATGCCCAGGCTGGTGGAGAAGAAGGGGCTGGTGAAGTCGATGACTTTGCTCCGCGCCGAGTTGATGCTGAAGGAGGTGACGGCCATGTGGGCCATGCCACTGAGCAGGTCCCCCACCAGTCCCGTCCAGCGCCCATTCTTCCAGGCCCCGTATTTCCCATCGCCCACGATGTAGAGCTCGAAATCAAAGGCCATGTCCTCGGCCAGCTTCTCCAGCAGGTCGATGCAGTACCCGTAGCAGCATTTCTTGTACTCCCACGGCACTGAGCCGTTGCCGATCTTCTCAAAGAGGGCATCCAGCACGGCCGAGTCGTTTGTGCCGGGGTCCAGGCAGAGCTGCCCGGCCGGGCAGTTCCCTTCCTCATCCACCTCCCTGGTGAAGACAAACGGGTGCTCCACCAGCGTCACCACCCGCAGCCGTGTGCGGGCCCCCTCGGCCGCCTCACTGGGGCTCTTGCTCTGCCGTTGGCTCTGCCACACGCCCTCCTCCAGCTCCAGCTTGCCGTGGCTCCAGGTACCCACTGTCACCCAGGTGGGGACCCCCTGCGAGTCCCTGCGCAGACTCCAGACGCGGAACTGCTGCTCCGGCCTCACCAGCGCCGTGTTCTCCACGCGCACCAGCCCCGTCTGGCCGTGGAAGGACGTGTTGGCCAGGAACCTGCCAAGGAAAGGGTTTCACAGCTCCAGCGTCCCGGCTCAGCTGGGACCAAGGGATGAGGCTGGGAGCTGGGAGTGGGAAGTGCCCGATTTGGGCAGGGACAAGGTCAAGGAGGAGCAGCAGGATCCGGCCCCGCTGCGCTGCCCCGCAGCTCACTGTGCTGCCAGGGCCAAGTGTTATTAATATTTATAGAGTGACCGTGCTCGGGCAGCGTTAAGGAGATCTGAAGTGACACATCTCCCCCTGTGCAGCGCTAACCGTGTCCTGGGGGGGGCTGAGCCCCATGGTGGTGGCTGCTCACACTGGGGACAGCACTGCACTGAGCCCAGAGGTCCCCTGGCTCTGCCCTTGCCCCATCCCGGGTCTGGGGCAGAGCCCCCCCTCTCCCCCAATACCACAGAGCCAGGATGGGGGAAAAGAGGCACCCCCAGCACCCCCTTACCGGGCGAGGAAGAGCCCCGGGGACTCGCCGCCTGCCCGGTGCCTCTCCTTGCAGTTGCCCATGGTCTGCAGCAGTGCGGGGTCGGGGCGGCCGCGGGCGGCGTGGGCAATGGCCTGGGACACCAGTCCCACCGTGTCCTGCACAAAGAGCTCCAGCGGTGGCCGGCTGACCTCCCCGAAGGCCAGCAGCCCCGGGGGCAGCCCCTCGGTCTGCAGCTCGCTGGCGCTGAGTGGGGAGCCCAGCATCCAGTGGAATTCCTGCGGCAGCAGCCCCAACTCCTCGGCCGCCTGGAAGACGAGCCGAGCACGGTGCAGGTCACAGCCCAGCACCAGCACCGGGCTGGACAGGGCCCTGACACGCTCCCCGTGCTGCCGCAGGTAGCGGGTGGCCCTGGGCTCATCCAGGTAGCCCAGGTCCAGGACAGTGCTGAGGAAGAGCTGGGAACGTTGGGCCCAGAGGTCGAGGAAGCCGTCGATGTCCCAGGGGTGGCAGAGCACCAGGCTGGTCTCCTGCCAGTCGTTGGCCTGCAGGATGCTCACTAGCACATCCACCAGTGTCTCCAGTGAGCTCTGCCGGTCCATGTGGAAGTGGAAGGGGCTCTGTGAACACACAGGGGTCATGGCTGTGCCCCTGCCCACGGGAAGA
The DNA here is from genome assembly GCA_013397115.1 of Edolisoma coerulescens. Classification (NCBI taxonomy): domain Eukaryota; kingdom Metazoa; phylum Chordata; class Aves; order Passeriformes; family Campephagidae; genus Edolisoma; species Edolisoma coerulescens. The sequence goes on from VWZW01006712.1 coordinate 426,891, forward strand.
GCCCAGAGGCAGCACCAGACATGGGCCCACCTGCCCTGAGGTCATCCCACACTCCTTGCCCATCCCCTGCCCAGTTCCTGACTGGGATCCACTGCCAGAACACATCCCAGAGCCCTTCTGGAGACAGAATGGGGATTGGGGTGAGGGCTGCAGGGCTCCCAGAGGAACCAGGGAACTTACCTTGGAATGGGAGCTGGAATTGGGTCTGGAATAGAGCCGGGCAAGGGGCCAGGAGAGAGCTGAGATGGGAGCTGGGATAGAGCCAGGATAGGGCTGGAATGAGGGCCAAGAGGGGGCTGGAATAGAGCTGGGATGGGAGACAGAGAGAGCCAGGATGGGGCCCGGGATGAGGCTGGGGTAGAGGCAGGATGGAGGTGGGAATGAGGATGGGATGGGGCCGGGGTGGGAGAGAAGACAGAGGGAAAACAGAGCCGGGATGGACCCCGCAGGTAGTCAAGATGCAGCAAGGATGTGTGGTTGGGATGGATTCGGAATTGGAGCTGGAATCGGAGCCGAGATCGGGATCGGAGGCAGGACTGAGCCGGCAGAAGGACCCGCGGAACAGAGCCGGTGTGGAGTCGAGACGGGGATCAGGATAGAGCTGGTATGGATCCGGGACGGGGATCAGGACAGGAGCACGGACGGAGCCGGGACGGGAGCAAGGACGGAGCCGGCGAGCGGGGACGGGAGCGGGGACGGGAGCGGGGACGGGAGCGGGGACGGGAGCTGCGTCCCCGTGCGGTGCCGGCGCTGCGGGTCTCACCTGCGCTCGGAAAGGCAGCGGCCAGCGGGTGTCCAGGATGCTGACGAAGGGGACCTGGAGGGCGGCGGCGAGGAAGTCGAGCTGGAGCAGCTCCCGGCGGGAGCGGGGC
>VWZW01006712.1:467045-479131 GCA_013397115.1 Edolisoma coerulescens
AAGTTATGTTTGCTGTCTCTGCGCGGTGCGTTCTGGGTAGTTTGTTATGTAAATTAAAGGCGCTGGATTGCTCTCTGAGGGCCCCCGCGCGGGGTGTCCGCGGCCGTGCCTGAGCGCGCGGCGCAGGCGCGGGACGGGCGGCCCGCGGGGGCGCGGCGGGGTCCTGGGGAGCGGCGGGAGGCGNTCCCTGCGGGCCGTGCGTTCCGTTCCCGGTGTGACCGGCGTTGTGTCGCCCCCAGGCAGGACCGAGCCTGTCCCGTGTCCCCTCCGGGCCCGGGCCGGGCCGGCGGGATGGACCTGGCGTACGTGTGCGAGTGGGAGAAGAAGCCCAAGAGCAACCACTGCCCCTCCATCCCCCTCGTGTGCGCCTGGTCCTGCCGCAACCTCATCGCCTTCACCACCGACCTCCGCAATGAGGAGGAGAAAGGTACCGCGCGCCCCTTGGGAGATCTCTCCTGGAAGCTCCCGGTGCTCCCGGGAATGTCCAGGATCCTTTTGGCCAGAGGACCGGAGCTCTGCCCTGCCCCTGACAGCTCCCGGCTGCTGCTCCTCCTTTTCCTTCCCTCCCTCAGCCTCTGGCAGTGTCTAACACGCGTTTGTTCCCTGGGAGTGGGTTTGGTTCCCCTAAAGCAGGAGCGGCTTCCCTAAACCAGGAGCAGCCCCACGTCGGTGTCTGGCCCTTCACTGAGTTCCCAGCACAGTTGTTACCTTACCCCAAATCATTTCTGTAAAATATTTTATGTTTTCCCTGCATCAGCTGAGGCACTGAGGCTCAGAAACGGTGGCTGGTGACAAGGGACAGGGAGTCACTTCTCTCTTCGTGCAGATCTCACCCACATGGTCCATATCATCGACACCGAGCACCCCTGGGATGTCTACTCGGTGAACTCGGGCCACACTGAAGTCATCACCTGTTTGGAGTGGGATCAGTCAGGTGGGCTGGGATCCCTCCTTGTGTTCCCTGTGCCCCACCCGTGCTGTGCATGCCCCAAAGCGACGGGATGTGATTCCTCGGGGGGTTTGGGCTGTTCCCCCTGTGCTCATGCAGCGTCACTGTCACAGGCTCCAGGCTGCTCTCGGCAGACGCCGATGGCCACATCAAGTGCTGGAGCATGACGGATCACCTGGCCAACAGCTGGGAGAACACGGTGGGCAGCGTGGTGGAGGGGGACCCGGTGGTGGCCCTGTCCTGGCTGCACAACGGCGTCAAGCTGGCACTGCACGTGGAAAAGGTTTGTCCTGGCTCCACGGGGGATCTGGGCTGGAATGCTGGCTCAGGTCTTTGCAAAAGATTCAGGAACCTGCCTGTGTTCCGTGCTCTGGGCTCTCCTGTGGCCCTGGGGAGTTTTTCCAGTTAAAGAGAAGTCAGATTCCTTGTCCTTGCTGAATTCTGAGGGGGGTTGGACCCTTGTTTCTCCTGGTGTTTTAAATGTGTCTCCCTTAGTCTGGTACCTCAGTTCCAGGCTGGAGCCTGCAGATAGAGCAGTTCTTTCCTTGCCAGTGGTAATTCAGAGGAAATGCATTCGGGGTGCTGAGGTTTGATCTGGGGATTTGGACACGGACTGAGCTCCTTGTTTGGAAACGTGTCTGATTCTGCAGACTCTGAAAGCCCAAAGCTGCCAAGCACAAGTTCCCTGCTTGTGTATTTTTAACTCCTGTGACATCCCACAGAAATCCCGCCCCTCTGCCACGAGAAGAGCTCCGCAGGCACAAATTTTGGGTGCAAACCACCTAGGTTTTGTTGACCTTTGTTACAGTCTGGAGCCTCGAACTTCGGCGAGAAGTTTTCCAGGGTGAAATTCTCTCCGTCGCTGACGCTGTTCGGGGGGAAGCCCATGGAGGGCTGGATCGCCGTGACCATCAGCGGGCTGGTCACCGTGTCCCTCCTCAAGCCCAACGGGCAGGTGCTGACGGCCACCGAGAGCCTGTGCCGCCTCCGCTGCCGCGTGGCCTTGGCCGACGTCGCCTTCACGGGCGGGGGCAACATCGTGGTGGCCACGTCCGACGGCAGCAGCACGTCCCCCGTGCAGTTCTACAAGGTCTGTGTGAGCGTGGTGAACGAGAAGTGCAAGATCGACACCGAGATCCTGCCGTCCCTCTTCATGCGCTGCACCACCGACCCCGCGCGCAAGGACAAGTACCCGGCCATCACCCACCTGAAATTCCTGGCTCGGGACATGTCAGAGCAGGTGGGCAGCTGCTCTTTGCTCCACCTGGCCTTCCTCAGGGGTGACCAGCATGTCCTGCAATACCCTTGGCATTCCTAGTTGCCCTTCTGGCACGTGCTGCTGGTGCAGCTGGAATTAAGGATCTCACCATCCCCTCCCGCTGATTCCAACCTCTGCTTTTTGCTGGTGGAGCATGACCTGACTGGGAGCAGGACCCTGGAAATGGAGGGTGGGAATGACCAGGGCAGTGTCCTCGTTGTGACGCTCGTGTGTGGGGGCTCTGTTCCGCAGGTGCTGCTTTGTGCTTCCAACCAAAACAACAGCATCGTGGAGTGCTGGTCCCTTAGGAAGGAGGGCCTCCCCGTCAACAACATCTTCCAGCAAATCTCTCCCGTGGGTAAGTGTCTGCACTGGGGACTCCTAAGAACAGGAGCTTGGTCTGAGGAAAAAACCAGCACAGTTTCTCACATCCATTATCCTATATATGGGATTTTTCACAATCCCGTGTTTATTTTCAGGTGTTCTCAGTCCATTCTGTCTGTTTGCAACTTGCTGTTTCCAGGAAGGAGTTTGGTTGTTGCTTTCACTTCATAAGAGACATTTTTCTGTGTTTTGCTGCGCAGCCGCCCTTCCTGCTGCCAGTGGAGCAAAGCCTCCCAAAGGAACAGGATCGAGCAGCAGAGCTGGATTAATCCCTGGCTGCCTGGGCTCCACCTGATCTCAGATAGAACAGAATTAATCAGCGCAGTTTGTTTGGTGAAATATAAAGGATTATTGTATATAAGGATCTTAATCACCCGCAGCAGAGCTTTCCATCAAGAGAGATTTAGCAAAACATGTTGTTTGCATAATTCAGGAAAAAAAATAGGGAAATAGGAGGGAAATGTACTGGAAATACATGGGAAATACACCGGTGTGGTGGAATGGGCAGTCAGTGCCTGATCTGTGATCCTGCTTGGCTGGGGAGTGTGGGCAGAAATGGGGGGGGGGCAGATTTTCTGATCTCTCTGGGACAAAAGTCTCACTCATTTGCTCATTTTCCCGAGTGGGAGACAAGCAGCCCATGATCCTGAAGTGGCGGATCCTGTCTGCCACCAACGACCTGGACCGGGTGTCGGCCGTGGCGCTGCCAAAGCTGCCAATCTCCCTGACCAACACCGATCTGAAGGTGGCAAACGACACCAAGTTCTTCCCTGGACTGGGTAAGGAGTTCCTGTTGCCTTCCTCCTAAACATGTGGCTTTTGCTGGAAATTTCACCTTCTGAGCTGTAGCTGAAGTAAGAATGGGAGCAAAGCCTATGGAATGCTGAAGGAAAACTTTCAGATGGGATGTCTTCCCATCCATCCTGTCGTGTTTCCATGGGGAGAGGCTGTGAAATGCTGATGGCAGGGCTGTGAGCCCCCCAGCCCTTTGGCTTCTCCATGGGCTTCAGTGGTGGCCACTGCTTTGGGTGAGTGTTCTGCCACACTGGGAGGAGCTGCTTGCTCAGCCTCGCTTGTCTCCTGTCCCCAGGCCTGGCCTTGGCTTTCCACGATGGCAGCGTCCACATCGTGCACCGGCTGTCCCTGCAGATGATGGCCGTGTTCTACGGCTCCTCCTCGCAGCGCCCCGTGGACGAGCCGACCCTCAAGCGCCCGCGCACCGCGGGGCCCCTGGTGCACTTCAAGGCCATGCAGCTCTCCTGGACATCGCTGGCCCTGGCCGGCGTGGACAGTCACGGGAAGGTTGGTGCTGTCTTATGGTGGGGTTATGTTTCACTCAGGCTCTCTGAGGGATGATGGGTTGCCCAGAAAACACTGGGAATTCCAGCTGTGAGATCCATATTGGGAAGGGATGTACCCCGTCACTGCAGGAATTGTCGCTGGGTCAGGAGTGAGCTGCATTAGGGCCCTGGTTGCGTTGTAGTTTTGTGGGATGACTTTAAGCCCGTTCCTGATGCCGGTTTTCCTTCGGTTCCTCCCTTCAGCTGAGCATGCTCCGCATCTCCCCCTCCATGGGCCACGTGCTGGACATGAACATGTCCCTGCGGCACTTGCTGTTCCTGCTGGAGTACTGCATGGTGACCGGCTACGACTGGTGGGACATCCTGCTCCACGTCCAGCCCAGCATGGTGCAGAACCTGGTGGAGAAGCTGCACGAGGAGTACATGCGCCAGAACGCTGCCCTGCAGCAGGTGGGTGGGTGGGTGGGAGCTCTGGGCTCATTCCCAGGGTGGGCACAGGGGGCTCAGGGACTTGGAGGGGGGAGCAGCCAGTGCCAGTCCTCAGGACGAGGGTGGCTTTGCCTGGCTGTGCTCTCTGAGTGCCTGGCTCGGGCAGTGGTGGAGCTGGGAAGAGCCTCCATGTCACCAGCAGTCACTTTCACTGACATCAGCGGGTCTCTACCTGTTGGAAACTCGGGGTGAGATGGTGAAGTCTATTTTTGGCAGATTCTGGGAACAGCAGCATGTGCCCAGCGCAGCGCTCGCGTGCGCAGCGTGCACCGTTCCTGTCGCTCCCGCGGCAGAAAGGGAGAGCAGAGAACAAAGCAGAGCAGCAGCTTTAATGAGTTTATGCTAATTCTGCCTTTCCTTGTGCCTTTTGCTGCGTTTCCCCGTCGCTCAGGTGCTCTCCACGCGCATCGTTGCCATGAAGGCGTCGCTGTGCAAGCTCTCCTCCAGCACCATCGCCCGTGTGTGTGACTACCACGCCAAGCTCTTCCTCATCGCCATCAGCTGCACTCTGAAGTCGCTGCTGCGCCCACACTTCCTCAACACCCCTGACAAGAGCCCCGGGGACCGGCTCACTGAGATCTGCTCCAAGATCACGGATGTAGGTACTGACTGCTCACAGCATCCCTCACTGCCTTCCCAAGGTTTGGGATTGGGTCGTTCCCTGCGGTGTCACAGTCTCGTAGTAACTCCTGGGTTTGAGGAGGAGGAGAAGGGTGACCTCTGCAGGGAGGGTGTGAGGTTTGGATCCATCTTCCTGAGCCAGGCAATGTCTTGCTTCTCTTCCAGACATTGACAAGGTGATGATTAACTTGAAGACGGAAGAGTTTGTCCTGGAGATGACGACACTGCAGTCCCTGCAGCAGCTCATCCAATGGGTGGGGGATTTTGTGCTCTACCTGCTGGCCAGCCTTCCCAACCAGGTGAGACCTGGAACATGCTGAGAGGGCACAAACACCCGTGGGCAGTGCTGGGGAGCTTTATCCAGGGCACACAGGGCCACATGTCCCTGTCAGCACGGGCACTGGGGAGGAGTAAGGAACAGCAGCATTAGAGAACGGCCTTTCCCATGCCTGTGTGGGGCCAGTGACCAGCGCGGTACCTGGGGGACTTGGGGACACTCCTGTTGGAGCTCTGCAGAGGTGTCACCTTCAGGTGACCATCCCCAGCAGCGGGTTCCATAGGGTGTGTGCTGCTGGAAGCAGGAGCTGTCTGGATGCAGTGTGGTGGCTGGGGCCGGTGTGAGCCCCACCCGGGCCGGTGTGAGCCCCACCCAGGCTGGTGTGAGCCCCAGCCAGGCCGCTGTCCCCCCGCAGGGCTCCCCGGTGCGCCCCGGGCACAGCTTCCTGCGCGACGGCGCGTCCCTCGGCATGTTCCGGGAGCTCATGGTGGTGATCCGCATCTGGGGGCTGCTGAAGCCCAGCTGCCTCCCCGTCTACACGGCAACCTCCGACACCCAGGACAGCATGTCCCTGCTCTTCCGGCTCCTGACCAAGCTCTGGCTGTGCTGTGAGTGTGGCTGGTTCCCTGAACAGTAATCCCTGCAGCAGCGGGGTGGGACGTGACTCCGAGGGGGTCTGGCATGTTCAGAAAAGGGCAAGTGCAGCTGCCAAGGTTATTGTTTTTCAGGCTGAGTTGGCAGCGGAGGAGGAGGCTGCATGCAGCTCTCTGGAGCTCTGAAGGAGAAATGTAAAGGTCACACGGGTTCTTTTCCTTCATTTCCCACGCAGGTCGTGAGGAAAATCACATCACGGAGCCCGACGACGCCCTGATCGACGAGTGCTGCCTCCTGCCCAGCCAGCTGCTCATTCCCAACATTGACTGGCTGCCCATCAACGATGGCATCATCAGCAAGCTGCAGAACAAGCAGCTGGTCCGGCTGCAGTTTGGGAAGGCTCCCGGGCTCGTTGGCCACACTGTCTCTTCACAATTCGATGCCTTTGTCAGGTACAAACCCCTGGAACGAGTCAGTGCCGTGGTGAGAAGGGGTCTTGGCAGCTCTGAGGTTTGGCTTGTCTCCTTGCTGCTGGGACCCAAGAGCAGTTTGTCCTCTCTGCTTGAATTCATTTCTCGGCTTGTGATGGGCTGGGAATTTTAAGTACTGAAAAGTGGTACCAAATGGGGGAAAACCCCTCTGGTTTGTGATTAGTTGTGTCATTGTGACCACGAAGCTTGTGGCACTGGGTGGGCAAGTGGGCAGAGCCTCTGCTGGGTGAGATGCAGCTCCCTGTCCTGGGAGCAGCTCGTGGAAAGTGACACTCCAGGAAAGTCCTGCTCTCCCTCCCCAGGGCCCCTGGACAGCCCAAAATCGACCACCTGAGGCGGCTGCACCTGGGTGCGTACCCAACAGAGGAATGCAAGTCCTGTACCAGGTAAGTGACACTTGCAGTGGAGCTTGGGCAGGATTTGGACTGTCCTGTGCCCTTCAGGAGCTCTCTGAGGCCGGTTGTGGCTGTGGTTAAGGTGTCCCCAGCCTGGGACACCCAGGTCATTGTCAGAGAGTGGCGTTGTTGCAGCCTGGCCCTGCGTTAAAAATCAGACAGATCAGATCAGGCTCTGAAATTTATCTGGCCTGGAGGAGACCCTACAGCAACTCCTTTATGTGATGCCCAGTTCTGTGGGTCTGGTCATTAAAGCACCTGTGTGGTCATAGCGGGGCTGGAGGGAGGAGCCACCCCACTGCCCTTGCTCCCAGTTTGGGGTCATCTTTCCACCAGGCTCGCATTTCGTGCTGCCCTACTCATCCACCCTCACGGGAGAGCCTGGATTTCAGGATAATGGCTCAGAGAACAAACATCCATCTAAGTCATGTGATTGAATTAGCTTTAATTACTGGTTTTAATAGAAAGCCTCTGTAGCAGATCATTTTTGTGAGATGACTGTCAGTTGTTTCATGTATAAACAGCAGCTGGGGCTGTTCCTTGCCAGGCTCCAGCTCCAGCAGAGCCCTCAGCGGGATCGTTGCTCGCTGGTTTCAGCTGGTTTTGGTGCTCACAAGTGTCACCTGCAGATGACAGGAGCTGGTTTCCCCCACGGATGCTCAGATCCCTGTGTGATCCATGCAGCACCCCAGCTGTGCTGGCTCTCCACTGCCCCCCGGGCTGGCTGCACCCTCCATGTCCCCCCAGGTGTGGCTGTGTCACCATGCTGAAGTCACCCAACAAGGTGACAGCGGTGAAGCAGTGGGAGCAGCGCTGGATCAAGAACTGCCTGTGTGGGGGGCTGTGGAGGAAGATGCCCCTCAGCTACTCTTGAGCCCCTTCCTGGGGTGCAGTGGGGGCCACGAGCTGCACGGGGCTCCCTTCACGGAGGTTTTGGGACAAGGGAGTGGCAGCTCCTCTCCCTCATGCTGGAAAAGCTGCTGCTGCTCGTCCTTGGTTGAGTTGTGCTGGGAAACAGAGCTGAGGGAGCTCTGCCTCTTTTACCAGGGAAGAGCTGGAAAGGAATGCCTGAGGTTTCCCCATCGTTTGGGGCCCGGGAGGGGAGAGCCTGGCTGTGTTTCAGGGCTGTGCCAGCGGAGCAGCCACGTCCTGGCAGCTGCCCTGGCCTGGGCAGAGAGTGGTGCTGGGGTGGCTGATGAGGAACAAAGTCCCAGCTGAGGGGAGCAAACACCTGGTACTTCACATCCATCCTGTGCCTCCAGCTGCTTGGGAAATGCCATGTGGGGCACTCCTGATCCCTCAGCAAACTTGCCCCTCTGACAGGAGTTGGCTCCTGTGTGCCCATCGGTGTTGGGTGGGAGCAGGAACATGAGTGCCACTGCCTGGAGTGAACCCTCCCTTTGCCTCTTGCTGTTGTAAATAAAAATTCTCTGAATTTTGTACAGAACCATGTGGTTTGTGTCTGTGGTGTGACGTGGCCACCCAGCGTGGGGCCGGGGCAGCGGAGCCGCAGGAGGGCTGCCAGAGCATCTGTCAGGAAAGGAACCACCGTCGTTGGAAAAAGGGGAAGGGGAAATGGATGTTTTCAAGGTTCGCCTTATGGACACTCGAGGAAAAAACATCAAATCCTTGATGTTGTGTAAGCCTCCAGCTTCAGGCAGAGCTGGACACTTGAGCGTGCCAGAGGAGGAGCGTTCCTGGTGCAGCCAAAAATCCTTTCAGGCTTTTGCCCTCCCTTGGCTCCCTCAGCTCCTGGAGCCAGCGTGGCCGTGCCTGTGGAGCCCCAGCCCCGTGGGGGTGGTCTGGGCCTGCTCCTCTCCCGCGGGTCCTGCAGCTCTTAGGGAGGAGAGCCTGGAGCCTTCTGCTGCTGCATCCCAGCCAGCAATCCCAGGTCCCCACAGACCGTTTAAGAGAGGGAATGAGCCAGTCTTAGTACATTCCTTTCCCTCTGGAACCGTGATTTCATTATTCTGGAGAGCTGGAGCTGGTGACAGAGTTCATCCCTCGACTCCAGCGAATGTTTCGCTGCACAGAGCTGTAAGAGCTGTACAGACCTCTCCCCCTCGCTACTCTGCTGGTAATTAGGGACAATCAAATGGCTAATTAGGAAACTGCACCTTGTTAAGGCTCTTTTCCCCTGTAAGTAAAACTCAGACCAGGCTCTCTGTGAGCTCCTTAGAGAACAGGTTTGGGGTTATTTAATGTTTGATTGGGAGCAGCAGCACCGCAGGGGGATGGAGACACACTCCTGTCCCCCTTGTCCCCCTGCTGACCTTGGAGCTCCTGGAATGGGACTGGAAGGGCCTGGCAGTGCCCTGGGCCGTGCTGCTGCCCTGCTCCCATCTCTTGTGCCTTGGCCCTGCTCCCTCCAGGACAGGGCAGTGGGAGAGGAGGGGTCTGGGGGTGACCAGGGTTGTAGTGGGCGATGGGGGCTCTGCCGTGCCCTGCCCCTCAGCTCCTGGGACAAGAGAGTCCCAGTGAGAATCCTGCTGGGTTCCAGCACGGATCCCACCGTGGGAGCCGGAGCTGCCACTGCCATATCAGCGACAGGCAGATTCTGCTTTCCCAAATATTCACACAATGACCCTGCGGGAGGTCCCGGATCTGGATCTTAACATGGCCACACTGCAGGATGTGTCCCCTGCTCCCACCCAAGGCCACACCATCCCCAAGGGCTCAACCTCAGCATGTCCCACCCCATGTCCAGGTCCCTCCGGGCAGGGGTTCCTGTGCAGACCCCCCAGTTCCCCCCATGCACCCCACTCCCCCAGCCCAGCAGCTCTGCAGGAATCATCACTTTATTGCAGCAATCGCAGGCAGCGTTTTGGGCACCTTCAGCAAAGCCTGTTGAGGGCTGTGACCCCCAATTCTCCCCCACCTGGGCCCTGCGCTTTGTGAGTGGGGGGCCAGGGACCCCCTTCCTCGGTTCCTCGCCAGTCCCCTGGCCCAGCCCTCCTCCTGGCGTGGGGGGACGCTCCGGCAGCGGGGTGGGCAGCGGTGGGAGCCCCTGGCACGCAGCGGGGCGGCACTGTGGGTGCTCTGGCCGTGCTGGCAGCAGCAAGCCGTGGCATGGAGCAGGTCCCTGCGGTGCCCTCAGCGAGTGTCCCCCTCCCCATCCGCAGAGGCCATGACGCTGTCGATCCAGGCCGCGTACGGGGCGGTGCGGGTGTAGATGGCCGGCTTCTTGTAGTTGCCGCAGACGCGGGAACCGGCCGTGACCACCCCCTCGGCCACCCCGTTGCAGACCAGGGGGCCACCGGAGTCTCCCTGCAGGACCAAAGCTCATCAGCGTGGCCAAGCGTTTGCTGGACACCCCAGCCCATCTTCCACCCCTCATTCTTCCTGCAGCGGCCAGCACAGGGCCCCCTCACCCCGGGGATGTCGTCCCCTCCTGCTCCGTAGCCCTTCGCCTCTCCCAGGCTCCGGGCACCGTCCCCTCTCGCCCCCTCCCAGCCCTCCGGGTGTCCGGCCGTGCTTCCGCGGTGGGTGTGTGGTACCTTGCAGGTGTCCCTCCTGCGGGAGTCGGTGCACATCATCTTCTCGGTGATGGTGCCGTCGTGGCGCGTGCGGTGGTTGCAGACGTCGCGGCTGATCACCGGCCGCTCCACCTGGTGCAGCTTGTCCGGCCGGCGGCCGCTGTGGTCGATGGTGCCCCATCCCGCCACCTCGCACACCGTGTCGGCCGCCACGTCCCTGTCCTCCCGCTGGAAGGGCAGCACCCGCACGTCCGCGTTCAGCTCCGCTTTCTCCTCCAGCTGCCACAAAGCCAGCGGGGACCCAGGTCACAGGGGCAGCTGTGCCCGGGACCCAGCAGGGCACAGTGAGCCCAGCCCTGATACCGGGACCACCCTGGCCTCAGCCACACTCAGGGCTTCGCCTCCTGGATGAAGCCCCAGGATGCAGCCAGAGACCAAAGCTGGAGCTATGAGAAGGATGGAGGCATTTGGATACAGCTCAAAGGTCTTTGGTGGGGGAACCAGGGATGGTCCCATGGGACAGGGAGGGATGGACAGGGGAACCCGGCCCAGCCTGACCACGAGGATTTCCTCTGGCCAGTCAGTGACCCTGCAGGGTCCCAAGGGACAGTGGGATTTGCAGGAATGGGGCTGTGCCTGGTGGGGAGGAGGGTCTCATCAGCCGCCAGCCCACCTGGAGGAGGAGAAGGTCATCCTTGTTGTTGTGGATGTTGCTGCCAGGGTGGGGGAACTGGGCGCGCACTTGGTACAGGCGTTTGTGGGGCTCCGGCTCCGTGAGCGAGTGGGCACCCAGCAGCACCTGGAAGAGTTTGCCATCCCTGGAAGAGAGTCAGAGTGTGGGACGAACAGCTGGGGGTGTCACTGCACCCAGCCATGGAAATGGGGTGCTGTGGGGCGTTGGAGAGCCCACCAGGGAGCTCCGAGATGTCCTGCAGCCCCTGCCCAGCCCTCCCTGCAGGTGGGAGCTCAGCCCCATGCTCTGACACCGGGGTCCAGGCTATGGAGTGGGATTTGGCCTGAGCCCAGCAGCCCCCCCAGCCACGCACTGACCCCCACACACACTCACGTCTCCTCGGTGCAGTGGGCAGCGCTCAGCACCCACTGCTCCGCGATGAGGAAACCCCCGCAGACGTGCTGCCCGTCCATCTGCAGCGAGGCCATGTACGGCTTCAGGTGGGGCTTGGCCACCGAGCCCCTCAGGATCCGTCCCCGGGGCTGCCCTGCAGGAGAGAGGCCAGCTCAGCTGAGGGGGCACGGGGCAGTGTCCCTTGGTCCCTTGCCAGGATCCCTGGACCCCTCCTCGTGGGCTGCACCAGCACCTGGCTGCAGGTGGAGGCAGGAACTAGGGAGCTGGGCAGGAACCCCGGGGACGTGGCTGCCCTGGGGTGCAGGGGGGGTGCACTCACCATTCACGGGGGCCCAGAGCAGCAGCAGCAGTGCGAGGACAAGGACGGGAGCAGGACTCGGCCCCATGGCTGCAGAGCCCGGCGATGCCTCTGCCCGGCTGGGGGGCGTGCGGGGGTTTTGGGGTGCGCAGGGGCTGGGGGAGGACGCTGCTCACCCGGGGCTGGGGCTGNGTTCCCGGCACAAACAGCGCGGGAGGAGGAAACAGCCCGGCCCAGCTGCCGGCCCTGGCACCCGCCGCCGGGGATTTCTGCGCCGGGGTTTTTAATGCCGAAAAAGTTCAGGCTCTTGGCAAATGAAGGCTCCGGCAAATTCTATCCCCGCCCTCTCAGGAGCAGGGGCCCCTGGTCACCCCTGGCCCGAGGGGGCTCCTGCAGGGCTGGGGGCGGTGATGGGGGGGGTGACGGCAGCCACAGGGGCGGTGTCCGGGATGCCGGTGGCGGCGGC
>VWZW01006712.1:486156-535566 GCA_013397115.1 Edolisoma coerulescens
CCTCGGGCAGCCCCCCAGCAGCCGCTGCTGCATCGTTTGGGGACCCGCGGAGTCGGGAGCATCCTCATCCTCATCCTCATCCTCATCCTCATCCTCATCCTCATCCTCCCCCCGGCCCCGCACAGGGTTGCAGCAGGAGGGGCTGCCAGCCCGCACCTCATCAGCTCCGGCCTGGACTCTGCCTGGGCACCACACGTCTCCGGTGTCCCGACCTTTTCCGCTGGGGACACCCTCTGCCAGGAGTCCCCGGCACGTCCCCGTGTCCCCGGGGTGAGCCTCGGGGGCAGGGCCCGGCTTTGTGACACACAAAGGGCTCAGCCCCGCTCCCGGCCCCGCCCCGGGGCTCGCTTTGCGCCCAGCCAGGGCTCCCCGAGTTGGGGTCCCCGCTTTGGGGTTCCCGCTGGCAGCCAATTCCCTTTCGGCACCCAGCGGTGCCGAGGGCGTGCGGACGGCCGGGGTTGCGGGTGTTCACTCCGCAGGGAGCACCTTCCCCCGGCTCCGGGCAGGAGCTGGACGAGCCCTTTGGTGCGGGCACGGCGAGCTCCCGCTGCCACAGCCCCCGCTTCCCCCGCGCCAGCGCTTCCCGTTAACGGCGGCTGCAGGGAAGTTCCCTCCGCTGCCGGACACGGCGCCCGGGCAGAGCCGGCCCGGGGTGCGGGAGGACGCGGAGGCAGCCCCCGACACGGGCTCTGCTGCCTCTGGGGCCCGGCCCGGCCCGGGGCCAGGCTGGGGGGTTCTGCCGTGGGAAAGGGTGGGAGGGGAGAGCGGAGCCGGGGCAGGAATCGGCCCCCCCGGAGCCGCCGCTGTTCCCATGGGGACCCCGGCCATCGCTGCCACCCCGGTCGATCTTTCGCTTGCGCCAGCAGCCGATCAGTGTCTGAGGGGCCAGGGAAGGGCACAGGGAATCCCGCCATGGATGCAAAGCCTGGGCTGGGCCCCAGAGAACTCAGGGAACCAAGCCCGGGGCGATGATCCTGCTCACTGCTGCGGGGCAGCAACGCAGCCCCCTCGGCCGAGCTCTCGCAGGCACAGGCGGAGAGGCAGCTGTTACAAATCGCATTAGCCTTTCACGGAACAACAGTGGTCCCTTTCAGCAGCCCCCGGCTCCGGCAGGACCCCCTCGGTAACCCTGGAGGCAGAGGGCTGTGCAAACGCCTGTGGAATACGCTGGAGCCTAATGCCAGCTCAGCCCAGAGGGATGGGGGCAGCAGAGCCACAACAGCAGCTCCACATGGGGATTGTATCCCCCCCGCCAGGCCACGGTGACTTTTGGACAGGAGTTTGAGCAGAGCTGAGCATACAGGTAAGAACCAGATCCCTAAGGAACAATGTGCTCCTTAGGGAGCTCATGGAGAGATGGGAATTGCACCTCCTCCCACGGGGATGGAGAATGCCACATCCAGCCCCACAGCTACAGCACAGGACTACAGAGAGGAGGGTTTGACTCAAAAGTGGGTTATTTTTCATGGGTATTAGCCAGAACATATGGAAAGTTTAGGAACATGAAGTAACAAAGTGCTGGAGTGTGACACAGGCAGAGCATCAGTGAGGGCTCGACAGCCTCAGGCCTTGGGGCTCCAGCCTGGCACCGAGGGGCCGGACCCCATCCCACGGCTCCACGGAGACAGGGACACGCACTGCCGGCCCAGAGTGTGTGAAAAGTCAAAGTTATATAAAATGAGGCAGCTGGAATTACATGAGAAGGAAAAATCAGAAGCAAAACAGGCACAATAAAGAGGAGGAAGATCAGGAGTGAAGGATACAGAAGAATTTATTGAAAGCACAAGTACAGACTGGGCACCAACTGCTTCTACAATCTCAACAGGAAATAATGGAGCTACAGAAAGGTACAAAGGTTGTTATAAAATAGTTTTAATTTCATTTCTTTTTGCATTACAAACATTCTTTGAAAGAGGCAATGGAATTCTGATGGTATGTACGCTTCCCCTCCCCACCCACCTTCCACAATACTGAACCTGGAATTGCTGTTATCAAAATATACAATACATCTGGTCACCATAAAAAACTGGGTTTTGCTGCCCCTCATGTCTTACAACAGGTATAAAAAAATTATAAATATGTACACCCTTAGTTACTCACATTCTTTACATGCAAACACAGGATCCGAAGGGAGCACCTGCCGTGCCGGGGGCCTGGTTACCCCAAATCCATCTGCGATTTGCACAGGACACCCAGAGTGTCCCGGCCGGGGCCCGGCCCCGGGAGCCTCCCCAGCACTGGGGAGGGGGATGGGGGGCACTGACCAGTTACCCCAGTGCCGCTGTGCTGGGCGGGCTGGGTCCCCTGTGGGAGGAGCGGGTGTTTCACTGGGGAGGGGACGAGCCAACAGCCACCGAAGCCCCCGGCCGTGCCCTCCTGCAGGACGCTGGCAGGGCCCCGGGGAGCTTTGCAGGGGCAGATCCCTGGCTCCAGCACAGCTCACCCAGATTTAGAGGTACCCAAAAGCAGCTGGGGTGATGCTGGCATCGGGGGTCTTGCCCTTTTCAGGGGTACCCAGCACGCCACAGCCCCAGCCGGACCCTCACTCGGACCTCACACGCTTCTCCAGCATAATTCATATCCTTGAGAGTCCAGGGAGGAACTACGGAAAGTTAAGACTTTTCCAAACACTCAGTGCTAGGCAAGTCAAGAGCTCCCACACCAAGCAAGGAAATCAGAACTTGCAACACTAAGACAATTAAAAAACAAACTTTGGTCCACAATTTGCAGAAAAACCCTGAAAAAAAGTACAAGATTCTTGTTATTTTGCATCCGAACAGGTTGCAGGTTAGAGGGAAATGTAAGGCAACATCGGATCACACGGAATAGAAGGCAGAATGGCCCGGGAAAGAGTTGTAAGCCAGAAAAAAAAAAAAAAAAAAAAAAAAAAGGTTGTATCATTGGGAAAAACCGATCTGCTGCATTCTACTTTTAATAAATTCCCTTCCTAGAACAACATCTGGGCTTATAGGTTCAAAAGGTAAAAAAAATCTTTAGCCTGGGTCCTTTTCCTTCCATTCCTGAGCTGTTTGTGCTCATTCTCTCACACCCTTGGCTCTGCTCATCCTCAGCCACGACCTCAGCCTGGAAACTACTCCTGCCCTACAGCTTCAATTACAAAACAAAGAAAATAAAGTACAGTATACACGGGTAATACCACAAAGGAGTAAATTTAGATTACGTTTATACCATCTTATCATTCTATAAAAGGTACTTAAACTATTTCTTTTGCATATAAAGAGATTAGAATATTTGGTCAACTGGAAATATTGCTAGGCACAGAGGACAGCAACGGCATCAAAGTATAATACAAGGATTCAAACAAAAGCTCAAATGCTGAAGACATGCTCTAAGAACGATGGCGGAGCTACAGCAGCCTCGTTAATCTCCAATTAGGGGCACAAAGGTACCTCTTGCAGGCACCTTTCTAATTGTGGGGTATCCAAGGATTCTCCAAATCCTAGCCAAGCATTTAGGTATATACACACACAATTTCGACAAACTCCGATTCATCTTCACAAGTGTCCCCCAGCGGCTCTTTTGTCCCTCAGCAATGCTCTGTGAGGGCAGAGCCTGCGGGCTCGCTCCTGACACTGGAATGTGATTTGGCCTTGGGAACGCTCCCCCACCCAGACCTTTGCTCAGCCACAAAGGCTCTCAGGTAACTCCCACCCGAGTTTGCAGGTGGCAATGACCCACGAGCAGACTGGGAAGCGGCACAGGGCACACGTGGGAGATCGAGACACGCGCGGGGCAGCGGGGAACGACCGCCCCGAGTCACAGCCCAAAATTTCTTTCATCCACTTTGCCAGCTCCCCCGGCTGATCGTCAGCCAGAGCCACTCCCCCCTCAGCTCTGCCCATCCCCTCCCTGCAGCTCGGATGTTTTCCCCAAAGAAGTAGAAGGTTTAAGGCACAGGACAGCAGGTGCACAGGTAAGGTGGGATCAATGCAACTGAGTGTTGTGCTGGGCGGGTTGGGAGCTCCTGGTCACCACAATCCTGACTCCAAGGCGCTACAGTGAATTCACACAGTGGTTTTAGGTCTTTCAAGGCATGGATGGGTAAGGAAATTAAAAAAGGCATCAATGTGAAACCTGATAAACTTGTTGGGATCTGCTTTTTGGGGGAGGAGGAGCAGGAGGGGAGGGGAATTTCCCAGAGCAGGTTCCATAGTGTAAACTTGAACTTGTGATTTTTATTGGAACAGTCAAGATTGTTACCCATCACCGCAAGGTTAGCAAGAGAATTAAAATTAATTTTCTTTTTTTTTTTAAAAACCGGTAAACTGATTTCTCTTTAAAAAAATAAAATCTCTGGTCTTTTAAGGTCACTTCAGCTGCATTTTTAAAGTGGCTTTTTTTTTTTTTCTGGAATGATGGAAGTTGAAACCCTGGTGTCCAGCCTTTTAAGGTCAAGGCTGAACCCCAGAGGTTTTAAGTCAAGTCCATTTTTACTCAGGCCTTCCCAAGCTCTAAATGGTGGACTTGGAGAAGGACACGCGCAGGTGATGGTTCTCCCCCAGGTCATGATTGTGGAGGTCAATGAGGGACTGAATGGCTTCTTCCACAGAGCCCATCTGGATCAGAGCCATTTTACGGTCCTTCCTGACAAGACACAAGTTTCAGGCACGTTCAGTTCCATTGCAGGAGTTTCCCCAACTTGATCCAAGTTCTCCCATCCAGCAGAGAATTAACCCCCTGGGTACCTGCACCACACTCACTCTTTAGAGGAGTATCTCTGTGGCAAGCACACAGAGTCCTACTGCTCACTCAGTGCTCAACCCAAGGGTAACTCAGGAATTCTTTATTCCAGAGTCAAACACTGTTAGTAAGGATTCTGCTCATCTTTGAGCCTTTGACTGGAACTAAGTACTTCCAACCCGTCCCATATGAAAACCCCAGAGTAAGGAGAGGACATAACACAAAACACTTACTGGAAGAATTTGAATCCTTTGACCATCCCACCATTGCTTGAAAATAACAACTTAAGGTCTTCTTCAGTTACTGAAGGTCTGAAACAAACAGTTTTCCCAGTCAAATGGACATTGACAGACCAAGTTAATCTCAAAAAACTAATTCTCATCAGAGACTCTCTAAACTCCCTACCAGCAGCCTCTTGGTGTGGCAAGGCAATGGAACAGGGAGCTGGGTGAGCTCTCCTGACAGCAGCACAGAGCTGCCTGTGCCCACCCTCACACCGAGGCTGCAAACACTTCCATAACTCAGCCAAACAGGAACTCTCCCTGCGGATACTTACGGAATATTGGACAGATGAAGAGTGGCAGAAGGGGGAAAGATGTTTTGGAAATTTTTGGAGCCTGGTTTCTTGAAACGATGTAGGGGAGAAGTGCCATAGTCCTTGGTCAGGCCGTGGTCCTCCTGGTTCTCACGGGGCAGCTGCACTGTCTGGTGCTTGGACAGCGTGATACGGATCGGCTTCCCATGGAGCTTCTGCCCATTCAAGTGGCTCATGGCTGCAAGGGGGAGGACAGACCTGACTGCAGGGTACTTCAGTTTTGTTCAGACATGAATCCAAGGCCAGAATTTCTCTGCACCCTGCAGGGTCCCTCTGCCTCACTGCGTTCTTTGCCTGCTTCCCTCTCGCACCCACGAGCCACCCCTGCCCCGGAGCTGCCCCACAGCCACACCCCACGAAGCATGGATACATTTGGGTCTTTTCTGTAGGAAGAGAAGAAAGTGCCAATATTAAAGCTTTAACTACCCCTTTTCTCCCTAACTGTGCAGAGTCTGACTCTGCCAAGCTTACCAAGCTGGGCCTGATTCCCATCGGCCATCTGAACCAGGGCATTATCTTTCTTATTAAATAAAATCTTCACCCTCTGCACATCACCATAGACTCCTTCAAAGAGGGAGGAAACAAGAACAGTCTTAGGTAGGGAAACAAAAAGTCTCGTTCAACTTAACATCAGCTAATCAATCCAACAGCAAAAACATCCATTCCCAACCAGAACTGATCTCATTCCAACCATGGCTACGTATTCTGCTCTAATTAAGGGAATTCTTATATAGCAGAATAATAATGGAACAATACATTAAAGAAAAGACATTGGGTTTCAGCAAAAAGCCAAAATCTTACTGCCAGAAGACTGGACAATTTCGCATGCTCTCACAATTTAAAACTCTTATCAAAGACATGCAAAGCAATAACCCATGCAGAACTGAACCAAAACCAAAGGCAAACTAAATTAAACAGCAAACTAAGTAAACAATGTAAAACCGAAATTATGCATTCAAAACAAAAAATAAAAAAAAAAGGCAAACTGCAAACTGTACATTTCTGAAGTATCAAAAAGTAATCTCAAATAAATGAAAAACAAGGTAATAAAAAGTGTGAATAATAACATACCGAAAAGAATAAAGAGGCATTGGGGTGTAACTCTCTTTAGAGAACAGCAGAGCAAGGCAGCGGAGGGACAGGGAAGAGGTAAGGAATCGAAGGGGAGAGCGAGGTTGCACAAATCGTCCACAACGAGGAAGGGCAGAGTCCCCGCAGGAAATGGCGAAATTGGTTGATGGATGATGAAGTTTTCAAGATGGTTAATATTGAAGGGCAGGTTGGTTTCCGAAGAGCAGGGTTTGTTTTATTTTTTTTTTTTTTTTGGAAGGGGAATGTTTTTATTTTTTTTTTTGTTTCAAGCAACAACAGGAAGCAGAAGTACCGTGCAGTCAGTTGGCAAAGAAATTCCGGATCGGGGGAAGAAAAAAAATTCAGGGATGGGGAGAAAAGAAAAAAGTAGCAAAAAACACAGGTCAGTAAATACATAAGGAATATGTAGTGTTCCATCAGTCAGATTTATAGAATTCTACATACAATAACTTGCTTACAGAAACAGTTAATAGGTTTTACCTAGTGGAACACAATGATAAAGAAAAGGCATTTTTACTTCAGATATACAAAGGAGTAAGAGACAGTATCCCCCCAGAGTGACTTCCACAGGCTGCAATATCCAATTCAATTGCAATGGCATTCCCTAAAATTTGACTAAAAATATTTTCTCTGTTTACAATTAATGACTTAATGGACCAAGTCGCAAACAGCTTCATTTGCTGCTTTGGGGTCAGGGACTGCAGGATGCAATCCATACCACAATACTTGGCTGGAAAGAAACAAGGAACGTCCACCTTGGATGCCAACCACTGCTTTAAATGAACAGATCATGCAGATGAGCAGCTGTACTGCCACACATCCCACTCCAAGGTCTGCTGGAGCACTCAGATAAAGGAGCTGGTGCCTTGTTTGTAAGAGGACTGCTCCCTTCCTGCTCCCTGGCCTGACCTCACTGTGCAGAAACCCAAAGTACTGGGTCACCACAAGCTGAGATGTGTGGACTGCTCCCACTCTTGTGGAAGAAAAAATGGAGCCATTTCAGCTCCCATGACTCCCACTCAGGAAAACCCCATGGCACAGCAGTCACTCCAGGCAATACTGTCTCTTTACTAACTGGTTGTGGCACAGGTAAGTTTCTACAACACTGATTATACAGGCAGTGGAAAAAGTTTCATGTCTGTTAGTTCACAGCTTCAGTCCAAGTCCCAAAGTCTCTCTAGCCCAAAGACAAGCTGGATGGAGAGTGAAGAGCTCCTCAAAAAACCACAGGGCATGAAATAACTGCTTGCTCCTGCCTAAACAGAGCTGTGAGAAATCTGAGAGGTGCAGCACAGCCCCTCGTCCTGCCACTGCCATCCAGGCACCCAAGAGCATCCCCAGAGCAGTGTCACACTGATCAGGAATAATGATGCCAGCTCTTATTAAGACTTATGGTGGAACAAGCCAGAGACAAGAGTCCCTGGAATGGCAGAGCAGTTTCCAGGCAGCATGAGCAGCAAATCCCAAAGCTGTTCCACAGCCCCTGCTGTTATTTCATGCCCTGGAGAGAACAGCAATGACAGGTAAGAGCAGTCTGAAACATGATCCAATTGGTTCATCTCATTAAGAGTTAAACATTTTGATCATTCATCACATCCAGGCTTCCCCTTTGATCCAAAGAGGTTTTGTGGTAACTCTGCCATCACTGGTAAGTTTTACAGCTTTGCAAAGTGCTATTAACGTGTGTGCACAGTCCCACCAGTTACAGCTCCTCAGCAGAGCCTCATCACTCTGCTGAACACCAGAGGTTCTACACTTTCAATCCAACCAGATCCAGGGGCTGACTAAAGGAAAATCCAAGCCCCCCACATCCAATTCCCTTATGGTGCTGTCTTTCATTAAACAAGGTTTTTGTTCAAATATTACTTGCTTTATTTTTAGAGAAACCCAAATATTTCAACTCACTCAGTTAAGTAGAATTGAAAATGTAAACTGTGAGCTGTTAAAGGGTTTAGCTAAGGAAAAACTTCCAGGAATCCTGGAAGGGGGAAATGTGCAAGCACATGGCAGAGGAAATACTGCACAGGTACAAGGTCAAGCTAGCAGGGATCCAGACACTACACAGAAAGAGCAAAGGTCAGCATGAAGCCTCTCTGTAGTTCTGAATTAATGTATTAAAAACTACAACATGCCAAGGAAAAGGAATGGACATGGCTATTTCTGTGACCCAAACAACACTATTCCATGGGAATGGTGAGGAGACTAC
Organism: Edolisoma coerulescens; assembly: GCA_013397115.1. NCBI lineage: Eukaryota > Metazoa > Chordata > Aves > Passeriformes > Campephagidae > Edolisoma > Edolisoma coerulescens. The sequence goes on from VWZW01006712.1 coordinate 494,751, forward strand.
ACAGAAGAGGGAGGAAGGGACAGGCATTGTAGTCTCTGGGGGACAAGAGCAGGCAGGCAGCATCCTTGGCTTTGAACCAAGGAAGAGCAATTTCAATCTGAGATGGACTTTCCCATTTCCCTTCAGCAACTAGAGTACTGCTCTGCCCTGCACCTGGGGCTGTCAGAGCACGGCAGCGGCTGCTCTAGCGGGGCCGCTTCTTTTGGATACAGCAGGATTTCACTTTCAATGAATTTCAGCCCAATCTGTGTTCAGAAAGTGAAAGCAGAGATAACAGGAAGGAGAGAAAAAAAAAAGTAAAATTAGGACTGCACTAACCTCCGGGATCAGATTGCTAACCAGCAGCACAGAGTGCCCTGTCCCAGACAGGCCGGGAATGGCAATCCGTCCTGCTGCAGCCGCCGCAGCTGCTGCTGGAATAGCCAAAGGAGCTAGTGCTCCAGGAACACTTGGAACTGTCAGGCCTGGAAATTAAAGAATATTAACCAGTAAAGGATTAACAGCACGTACTCTAGTGTATTTGCTGCACCAGAAGGGAGAACAGCACATCCTCTGAACCATGCAAGTCATCATTCCCAACAGTGCCCATGTAATCCTAAGGGCAACAGGAGCCTCCGCTTCTGGTGCTGCAGGAAATGTTCTGGTTTCTAACAGGATTTGCTCTTGCAGTGCCTGGTGCTGAGCAGGTGCCTCAACACTCTCGTGCGTGTTTCACAAGCAGCGGACGAGCACAAAGCCTCAGCTCTGCTGTGCAGGGCAGGTGTCACACGTGGGGCGTGGGGAGGGTCCGTCCAAGCCGGGCATGCACAATGTGCTCTCACCACGCATGCAACCACCAGGTACCCTGTGCCACCATCACCCAGCTCTCCTGAGTGGGAACCACTGCAGCTGGATTTGCAGGCATTCCTAGACAGCTCCCAGTACCAGCTGGCACCTCCTGTACCGGCCCTCCAAGGGCAAGAGCTTTAGAGCTCAAGGAACAACTGCTAGCGGTCAATTCCATGGATTAATCCCCAAAGCAGCCCTGCCTGTTTCCTCAGCAGGGCTGGATGTTACCAAAACAGCAACGCCTTAACAGCCCACTCTGTGCTTGGTCATCATGAGCAAGGAAATTCCATCATGTTCCCAGAAAGTCAACACGGCTTGGAACACTGAGAACCCCAGCAAGGCTTGTTTAGGCTGGCACCCCAGTGAGCGTGTTCAGCACCTCCAGTTTTCAGACTCTTGGCTACTTCTGGAAGCAGCAATGATCTGTTACCTACAGCATGAGCTGTGAACTTCAAAGTGCAACTGTCCCAGCACATGTAATCAGTGTCATGATTAAATACCAGCGTTCTCAAGATATTTAAGAAAAAAATGGACAGATTCCTTGGTTCTGACTACATTTACAGATGTCAAATAAAGTTCCCAACCTCTGTAATCACATGAAGAAATTCAAAGCACAAGAACTTCTATCTGCTCACCATCTCCCCAATTATTTCAAAGCCTACTTTTACTGTTTCTCCCATCCTGCTTCATGTATTTTCCTCCCATCATCAGGACATTGCCCAGAGGTGCTGCAGCTGCACACGGCATTCCCAGCTGAGGTGATGTACTGGATCATCAGTCCCTTCCATGTCCAAGTGCCAGCATTTAGAATTTACATGGCTAAACCCCAACAAAAACATCACTACTTGCTTTAAAACATGAAGATACTTCAGCAACAGAAAACCTACATAAAATTCCAACTTACGAAATACAGTACCTGTAGCCTGAGGAATGGCAAAAGTAGGAGGAAAGCCAGCTCCTGCATATGGAGGAGAGATTATTCCTGGGGCACCTGGGAAAGACATACACATTCTACAAAGATGTCTCAACAGCAGGAAAACTCAAAACTACAGAATATTCCGAGTTGGAAGAGACCAACAAGGATCACCTAGTCCAACTCTTGGCCCTACACAGGACAGACCCAACAATCCCACCATGTGCTTTGGAGTGTTGTCCAAACGCTTCTTCAACTCTGTCAGCCTTGGTGTTGTGACCACTGCCCTGGGGAGCCTGTCCAGTGCCCAGCCACCCTCTGGGTGAAGAACCTTTTCCTAATATCTAACCTAAACCTCCCTAAACTTAGCTGGAATGTCTTGATCTGTCCTTCAACAGAAGCATTTAGTTGAAAGCTAAACCCTAAAACCCAACCAGCAATTCAAAAATGCCTCTCACATAACAATGAACTTCCAGAGATTACCAAAACAATTCCTGGGCAAACACCAGGTGGCACCAGAGGCACTGACCGCTGGCACTGACACGGGATTTGGCACTAATCTGATCCTCACTGATTCCCAAATATTCTTCCTTAGTCACACCCTACTCCAAAATTTTGACCAAATACACTAGGATGACATCCCCATCCCTTCTCCTGACACTGTCCTGAACGAGTGTGCTTGAGACTGTCCCAAAAAGTCACCAACAAGGGTATGAGCAAAAGTCATTATTTAGTATTAAACTACAAAGCACAACAGATTTGTTGGCAAGATTCACTCTACTTACAAAGGATAACTAAGGCACAACAAGGGAAAGCAGGCAACAACAAAACCAAACAAAATCCAGGCAATCAAAACAGAAATGAACTGAAAACTACCTAGGGGTGTGTGTGTAAAGGAGGATGAAAAGGAATGCCACCTAAAGCTCAACAACACTTAACTTATACCTAAACTTATAGCTTAACCTTAACAATCTAACAGAGCAATAAGACTTAACAGCCTTTAGCCTAAATTATAACTATAACCTAACTTCTAGATTTGCTATAGCATACGCACAAAGGGTATGCACATAGGGTATGAAACAGCCAGTGCACCTGTGGAAAAATTTCCCTCAGAAAGAGCTGAACCCAGGTGGTGTTTCCCAGGACAAGGCCTAACAAGCACTTCTCAGAGCACACCGCAGCCTGGAAGGTAACGGGGGGGTGGGGTGGGGGTTGCACCACCACCCACACACACCAGTTGGATTTGTCCTGTTCCCACTTCCTGAACTCTCACCGAAAGCAGCTGCCATGGTCTGGTCCAGAGTGGGCTGGCTGTCCCCGGAGGGCAGGTCTGGGCGGGTGTAGTCTCTGCTCTTGTCGTTATTGTACTTTACATTGAGACTCGTGAGCTTGGAGAAGTCGATGCGCAGCGTGCAGCAGGCGTTGTAGATGTTCTGTCCATCCAGAGACTGCGAGGAAACAAACCAATCCTCACCCAAATGCATTCAGACCAAGCTCACAGCAATTGCTCTCTGGAGAGAGAAGGTTAGGCCATCCCACGGCTCCACCTGAGAAGGGTACCTCACGTGGAGACAGCTCTGCTTCATTCAGCCTCTCTGGCAGCCTCCAAGTCGCATATGGGAGCAATTCCCTCCCACTCACGCTCTGTTCTTGGGGTAATGCTGGCGTCAGCCCACCCCAATGGCCACCCCGAGCTTGGATTAAACAAGGCAAACCCAAGTGAGAGTAATCCAGGTATGCAGCACTCACCAGTTTGGCATGCTGAGCACTCATGGGGTCAGCATATTGCAACAGGGCCTGAAACTGGTGGTTCTTTGTGAATGTGATGATTTTCAAGACCGTACCAAATTTGGAAAAGATCTGTAAGATAATATTTGTGTATCTTGTTATCACATTTCCAGTAAGATAATTTCATATTGATCTCTTATTACAAGCAGAAACAAAAGTCATCCTTTCAGCCTGTCAGCTTTCAACTGCAGCACTGAAGGTTTTAAACCACACTGTGGGCACTGCTTGACTGGCATCGTGGCATCAGCCTAGAACACACCACAGTGACTGAACTGCTCCCTCAGCACAGTTTGTTTATTCTGGGTTATTAAACAGGAATATTCACAAACACCTTCATGAACTCGACCTCTTCCAGGAATTTCAGGAATTCTTAAATGCAGTCAAGCTTGCATTTTAAACACGAAGATAACGTTAAGCAATCACAGCAGACAGAGGGGAACTTTCCAAACTGGCCACTGCCTAAATAGCTCCTAGACACTATTTGTTTCCCAGGCCCTGGCAAAAGGATGAGGAGCAGCTACTTTTGCTAAAACCTAAAGATAACCTGAAGAACTGGAATCAATCCAATAAAGTGGACCAGGACTCAAATCTCTGGAAATTAAAATCAGGCAAGAGCGGGGGACCAAAACTAGCAGCATCTCCTGTAGGTGTCTGGTCTCCAGAGAAGTCTGTTCAGAACTTGCATTGTACAAACACAAAGCACAGACTTTGCAACTACAGCAACGCACCAGTTGCTGCTGCCCTTTCCTCCAGGACAATCTTCAAGCAGTTGTGGTGACATGTTTTACCTGGTGCAGAACATCTAGAGTGACAGGGTAGAAGAGATTCTCCACAATGATCCTCAGGACAGGGCTCTGGCCAGCCATCGCCATCCCTGCATCGACGGCCGCAGCCGTGGCGGCCAGCGCCAGGGTCCCGGCCTGCACCTGGGTCACGGCTTGCAGAGCTGCTTGGGCACGCTGCAGGACCAAAAAAGCTGTTAGACCCACACTTCTGCTTCCAAAAAACACACAGTCAGCTCTCCTTGAGCTCCCTCTCTGCGATCAGCGTGCTGGACTCAGCAGTGAGCAGAACAGCCACGTGCTGCTCCCAGGGCTGGGGCACATTTGAGACAGGGCCAATAAAGACCACTGCAACCAGTAAGGGCAAGGCAAAAATACCAACTGAATCAACCATGCAGTACCTATGCTATGGCAAAACTTTGCTCAGCATAAACTGATGCAGCAAAATTATCCCATTGTTTAGAAAAAGGGAAAAATGGGGCTCTTCTGGAGTGAAACACCATCTCCAGAATCCTAGACAAGCTGACGAGACTGAAAGATTGATGCACATTTGCCACAGGGATCTGGGAGTAAGAAGTGCCTGGGGGTTCTGCAGAGCCCCCTCACACACAGAGCACTCGTGGTCCAGCTGTGAGAGGCACCCAACAGCAGCATTCCATCTGCACAGCACTGGATGCTCTGAGTCAGCTCAAGAAATGAGAGGAGACAAAGTGGATGTACTGGCAGCCATCCCTGACAAAGAGCCACAACACTTGAACTTCTTTCCAGTGTTTCTGTCCTAAAAGGTTGCCAAGAGGCGCTGAGCTGAAACCAGGAACTTTCTCCCCTCTGCAGAGCATGTGGGGCAGAGACCCTTGAGGACTCAGAGCCTTGAGACCTGCTGGGTTCAGGCACTGCCACCCCAAAGCTGCACCTACCAGCACTAGGCCATGTTCTACCACAGGTGAGCTCTGCCCCATCAGGGCTGCACTTTCAAATCTTTCAAACATTAGAAACAAACACCCTAAAGCACCAGATGTTACTCAAGCCCCTGGATCTCAAGCCAGCAGCAGAGATCTGGCTGTGTGTCCTGCCCTCCCTGGGATGACAATACAGAGAACAAACTGACTGCTTGGTTTGGAGAGTTGTCTGTCTTCAGCTCCTTGTGGTTGGAGAACTGGATGTAGATGGGCTGGCTCCGGAGCACCGGAGTGACTGTGGTGTAGTAGTTCACCATGGTGTTGGCTGTCTCCTCCGTGTTCATCTCTATGAAAGCCTGGGAAGCGAAACCCAACACGGACACGTCACACCAGGACAGCACCAGGTCACCCTGAAACTCTGTCGGGACTGGATTTTCACAACTGCCATTTACACATGTATTTTTGTACACAGAACTGTTTAAAATCCAAATGGAAGTAGAACAAGTGAGAATCTTCCCTCTCCGGACTGATTTAATGCAATGCTTCAGTCTCACCCTACGATCTCCATGCTACATGTCTGCAAGAATGCAAAAATAAAGCAACAATCCAGACTCTTCACTTCTCTCCAGGGCAGGAAATCCCCTCACTGCTCCACACCCTTAGGGGCTTCTCTCCCTCAGAAGAGAAATGTAAGGGATTGTAGCAAGTCACTGCAGTAAGCACTTGCATATAATCACACCACGCAATATATCAGAGGCACCTTTGCATAATTAAGATTAAAGACATTATTTTAAGCAATGATTAAAGTTGGCTTGCTTTTTTACTCCTTAATTTGCAAGACAATTTTAGTTACCAAATTAGTGCACACCTCCCGCATTACCCAAGAGTACTTCAGCCTTACGCAGCTCATTTACTAGATCTGGAAAGGTGTCCTCAATATGCCACGTTACATGGTGGTAACTCAGCTGTCAAGCAAGCCTGAGTGAAAAAGGCCAACTCATGGCACTGCTGTTCAAATAATCCCTGGCCTGCAATTTCCAAACCAGGCCTAACGCTAATTATAAGTGACAACCTGTAATTATGGACTGAGCTCCTTCTGCAGCTTGAAAATGGTATTTTCTACAGCTCATGGGATAATCACAGAAAAGTAAAATAAGAGTATGTAGAAGTTATTGACTCGTAACACACGGCACTTGTTTAAACAACTTGGAGCTGGTTTCCTGATGACAAACTCATCGAGGCTTTGACACAATCCATGCTTTCAATTACGGAGACAATACCTGGTTTTTTCCTTTCAACATTAGAAGATTGGTGACCTTGCCAAAGGGTAAACCCAAAGAAATGACCTCTGCCTCCGTGACGTCACTGGGGAGCTTGCGGACGTGGATTACTCGGGATGGGATCCCGGCACTTCTGTTATCGCCTTTGAACTTCTTGCTGTCGTTTCCATTAGCTGTAAGAAGCAAGAGTTACTGCTGCTGAGAAGGCTCTGGAAGAAGAAGCACATGTTTCCCACTGCTGACACACAGACTCTACTCCCCAGCCAGTCACTGCACTATTACAGAGAAATTCCATAGTCTAAGTTAACTTGAGTCTGAAGACACATGGTTTTACTCTTTTCTTCCCCCAAATTACACGATGGAAATGACATAGCCAAATGCCACTGCAACGGAATCAATTCTCCAGTGGCCATTTCCTAGTTTGTGTAAAGCACACACCTACCCACCCAAATTTTTAGTGCAGGTCTGAGCCACTAACCCCAGACTGATGTTTTATTCCTTTCTACCTGGCCTAGTGTTGTTGGCAGACGTTTATTATTATTATTCAGCACCGTCCTACAAAAGGCCTAGTAAGTACTAAAAATGAAGAGATTTTAAAATTATGACTAAGAAGGAAAATCCAGACCTCCTCACAGTACTTATAAATTGCTGTGCTTGTTTTCATGCAATATTACCTGCAGAAGGAGAGTTGCTGCTCATGATAAAGGGTCCGTTAGTAGTAACACAAGGAGAGAAAAGCTCCTCAGCTGCCCGCTGGAAGAGAACAGACGACAGGTAAACAGACAGCATTTTACTCAATTCTATCCAGGCACTCCTAAAGCAGAACAACTGAGAGAAAGCTGGAGAGGAGCTGAACACAAGTGTAAGTGAAAACATACTGACAGTGAGCAGTGAAGCTCACCTCCATGAATTAAATATCAGTCAGATCCAGTTTGGTAATGGAGCAGCACTATCCAGTATCTCTTTTCAGCTCAGCATTAGGGATCTCAGGGCTGGAGTGTTGCTGAGTTGTGTGAAGCCACCACTACATGCAGTGCTGTGCACCAACAGGCACCTTCTCCTGTCATACCTGGCAAAACAGGTTTCTGACTACTCCCATCCCACAGGATTTTCACTCTGAAGCTGCCAAAACTGTTCGGGAATGACTTGGCAGTTATGAACCAAAGCCGGGCATTTTGTGCCCTGTTCCTGGAAGTGTTCATGCCCAGGCTGGACAGGGCTTGGAGCATCCTGATCTGGTAGAAGGTATTTTCTGATACAGCATTCCCTGTAAAGTCACCTAAATCACTTCAACTGACCAAGACTGGTCTAACCTAAGTAGTAGGTACAAAAAATACTCCTAAGACAAAAGTGATTCGGCCTATGAATGACTTCTTAGCACAATCTTTACCTGCATACACAATACACCTTACAATCAGCATGGCTTAATTTCAAATAAATTACATGGAAGGCTTCAAATCCCATTGTAAACTGTGAGCAAACACAATACTACAGATCTAACACACAAGAGCACTGTCTCATCATTTTTTACACTACTCTTGCACAGAAGTGTCACACTAAAAGGCTTTCATCAAGAGAAAAAAGCTCAGAGCTCATCCCTGCCTTGGCAGCTCCCACCCATCTCGATGGAAACGTACCCCGTTCCACACCATGGCACCAGAAACCCTTATCTTCCACACGCCCTGTATCTGGTGGCACCTGCAGAAACAGGAGCCGTGCAACAACAAAAGCTCTGTGCACTCCCCCAGCAGACAGGCTGGGAAAGTAGGTCACCGAGAGCCCCAGAACACCCAGCTACAGACACACGGTTTGGGTTTTTTTCTTTCCCCCTCAAATCTTGAATTTCTTGTTTGACTACTCACTGCCAGCTCTTCAAAGAGGCTTCAAGGACTTTGATGTCCCGAAGAGGAGAATTAGGCCAGGTTCCAAACCGCAGTTCATGAGCTGCTGCTGGTCACCTGCAAGCACTGACCAGCTCCCACCAAGGCTCTGGCCTCGGCCTCCTCCTCCTCACATGGCACAGTCATTAAGAATGGGCCTTTTAACAGCTGTTCTAATTAGCACTTCGATTCCTGAGTACAGCAAGAGGCAAGCTGGGCTGGGAGGCTATTAGACTGTGATCCCATCCTTTGATGACTCAAATTAAGACGTAATTCCAAGGGCAGAAAGAAATCCCCTGGTCTGCTGTCAGAACACTCTTGTGCCTCCACTGCTGCTGCCACTCCAGGTATGGCTTTCTGTGCCACGGCCTGGGATATACCTGGCAGCTACTGACAAGAACCACCCACCAAAGCACAGCCCTACCCTACAGTCAGGTATTTCTGGCTTCATGAAAGCCTTCGCATCAGGCCTTAACGGGATGTGAATATTTTAAAACAGCTTCTTAAATATTAACTTGTAAAATTCTGCACATCCAGAACTCCAGCTCTTCCAGTACAAATTGATGTGTCTGTGCAAACATAGTGGGCAGCTCCTGCAACCCATCATGGAAATGCTGGGAGAACGAGCCACGTATTTGGCTCTCATGGAGGCAACACTAGGAAACTACAAACTGGAAAAACAAGCATTTATACCATTACGGAAAGAATTTAGCTTTCCTAATGGCTTGTTTAAAATAAACATTTTCTTGCATATTTGAGAATTTCCTCGCAGGCAGGGATGACAAGGATGTCACTGCAGCCGGGCTTCACACGTCCATGTCTCTTTAAAGAGAGCAATTTCCAATCCACCCTCTTCTTATCTTGGAGACAGCCTGTGCTGCCCACTGCGACCAGAGCCGGGAGGCAGAAGGGGGATGATTGTTCAACATCAAAAGCAGCAGCAGTCAATTTGTAAGCTTCCCAGCTGGAAGTACATGCAAACGAAGCGGGAAGACTGCCGTGGTTGGAAAACAGCAGTTATTCCAAGGTCTTTTCTCTACACGAGGAAGTTTACAGACAGTACACGTAGCACTGTGCAGTCACACCGAAGTTATTCCCCACATCTCCCTGTGTAGGAGTGGCTGCTGAAGTGTGAGGGGAGCAGTGCCCCAAGGAGCCTCAGTGGTCACCCCGTGCTGCCATCCCCACGCTGCACAGGCCAGTCCCCAGCTCAAGGAGGCTGCATCAACCATGACTTTTCATCGGTGGGTTGGAGCTGATATCAGATAACCACAGGAAATAGTTGCTTTTTTAGAACGATCAAACTCGAGGCAAACTGAAACCCAGTTCTCTATGACCATGCCCACAGTAATGAGCACTCAGCAGCCTCCATCAGCTCTTTGCCCTTTCGCTGCAGGGATCACCAGTCTCTTTCCAGACTCTTTTCTGTCTTTTCTTTCTGTACATGTTAGAAACACTAAAGAGTTTCTTTAAAACCATGGTATAAATTCAAATGTTTCACACCAAGTACCCAATTCAGCAGAGGCACCAAAGCAAGACTGGTTGGTTGAACAGGTTTAGAAGAGTTTCCCACCAACAACGCACCCATTGGGTATTTTGAATTATTCTGGGAAAGACAGTAGAAAAGTTCTTGATTCTGAAGTTTTATATAATTTAATTTGGGTTTAAAACAGAACTAATCTAGCCCAGGGCTGCGGGGGTGCTCGGTGATCACCCACATCCACCCACAGCACTGCTTCTCTCCCTGTTGCATTCTCTGAGATGTTCAGGGAGGCCCAGCTGCATTTCAAGACACGATTTTCCAAGCCCCGGTTCTCATCCCTGCTCACAGAGGCATTAATTACACTGACATTTCTGCTCAGCCATTCTTTCACAGCTGGTATTTTTATGACGAGATTAACAGAAGCCACAGTGCACTCGCAGCACATCAAATTCCTCGTTTGAACTAACAAATCTCCTCTTCCTGTTGACTGAAAACAACCACCACTTCTGGAGTTACACAGCCAGATCCTACCTAGAGCAGGGTAGGGCTGTTTCCACCAACCAAATCCCAAGTCAGCAGCACACTGGCACCAGGGAAACCCCGCTGGGATGGGTTTCCATGCCAGCAGCCTCCTCTGGCCTGATGCTCCTGACTACAGAAGGCCCCTTGCCCAAGCTGCACTAATTTAATCACACACCGTGCTCCAGGCAGCCCTGCTGCCAACAATTCCCTCGTTCCCTTTTCAGACTCAGGGAGAGGCAGGCTGCTGCAAGGTACAGCTTAACATTTCATATCTCCCCAAGTTGTATTTTTGACCACGCCCCAAACTCTAAGCCTTGCCTTGCTTTAAAGTTTTAACGAGTAAATCCTAAGAATTTTTAGTCTGTCCAGGCTTTCACAGCTTAAAAAGCAACAGCTCATTCACATACACTACACACTGCCTCACTGCCAGCAGGATTTTACCTGGCTTACAATACTTTGGAATGAGGCCAGAGATTGTCTCAGCTTCTATCAGCACACCTAGAAGTGCTACAGAAATTCCCAGCTGCCCTATATAATCCTTCATCTACTTAAGATCCAGCACTTATTTTAAATGGATTACAGTAAGTCAACTGCATCCTGCCTGTGCAAAAGGCGAGAAACAAACACAAACTAAACCACACTAAGATCTCCATGCTACATATCTGCAAGAACACAAAAATATTCATTTCAAGTCAAACACATGATATTAATCAACTTCCAGGCAGAAAGCAAAATTAAAGCAATGGCAAAAAGACAGAGCACATGGGAAGGAAGGGGACAATGACCAAAAAGGCCAGAAGCCACAGGCTGGTCAAGCTCAAGATCTACAAAAAGCTGTTTCTCTCCATGGCTCACCGAGGAAACCCTACATAGCAGCAGGACTGCCTCTGGATGTGGAGCACCTTACACTGCTCTGACAGACTTGGGATAGCAGTACTTTTAGAGGGAAAAGGTGGATTTTGGAAGCAATCAGGCCATCAGCTAGCAGGCACTTACAGAAAGCAAAGCAGGGAACGGCAGCACTTGGAAATCCCCCCTCTGAAAAGGAATCAAAGGAAATCTGTCCTGCAAGAAGTCAGAGCACGTGGGCATCAATGTTCTTCACTTTCCCTACGTTTGGAAAAATACTGTAGAGCCAATAAAAGACCACTGTAATATTTTCAAAAAAATGACACAGACCACTGAGCTCATAAAAACCCTCTGCTCTGATCAAAGAGTCAAGAAAATGCCTCTGAGCACAGGAGGAGCAAGTGGCTCATCAGGGGCTGTCCGAGGTCAGTCCCAGAGGGACGCAGGAATGCTCTGATCCTTCAGTTCACAGCTCAAATCTCTGTGAAGAAACTATTAAGAGAAATCCAGTCTGATGACATCACCATCACACTCATGTTACATTCCAACATTTTTTGCTGAGAGATTCGAGATTCAAGAATGGTACTAAATTTAAACTACTAGGAAGGATGCCAATTTTCCTTGCCTTCCACTAAAGACTCATGTCCAGCACAGTTCACTTATGTTTCCCCTCTATTCCCCTCTCTTGCCTCCAGCACTCTTTAGTGTGAAAAACATTCCAGTTTGGGTAACAAACAAACCATGAGTCAACTTTTTTTGTGAAACACTTCTGAAGAACACGCACACCTGCATCCCCAACAGTCTCCAGGAAGCTGGGAAGTTAAGGCCAAAACAAAGCAACTTTAAGATTCCACAGCCCGGCGTAGTGCGACGCTGCTCCCACCTTGGTGTCACTCACACACTGGACACACAATTTATCATTTGATCAGAACCAAAGGAGTTGGGAATCAATTTAATTCACCAAACTGCTCATGGCTGATGTACCAATTCAAGCACAAGAACACATATACTATTAATCAAATTAAGTCCAACCCAGCAGTCAGCATATTCCATGGACACAGTGGATCTGTGGCAGAGGCATCAGCCTATCTGGCAAGCACAGGGGACATTTATTTTCAACCCACGCTCTGCTCAGCCAACATCAGTCACCTGCTACTTCAGGCTTTTAAAACTGTTACAACCTCCCTCTTGCCTGGACAAGATTGAGGCTGATATCCCTATGAAGGAGCCAACGGCAAGCTCCCCACTGGGATCCCCAGTGGCACACTGGGCACATACACACTCCCGGCCCCTTTGAAGCTGGGTGAGATGATCAGAGCACGGCAGTTTCCTACCACGGTACTGCTGCAAGTGCCAGCACCATTTCTAGAGGCTGCAGACAGGCCCTGGAGTTCCTAAAAGCCACCAGACCCTCTAGTGCTGCACCTGCTCACCCCGTGTGCTTTGGCAACGAGATGTGTTAGAGCTCGAGCACACACCAGCCTCACAGCAAAGCCGGATCCTCAACCCACTCATCCACCAGCCCCTCCTAACTTTCTTTCTCAGCCTTTGCTACTATGGAGACACCCTGTGAAACAAACCTGCCCTTTGAGCAAATAAAAGGTGTGGCCAGTTTAAATAGCCAAAAATTCCTAAACTCCAAGTGCTGCAGCAATGCAGTCATGCTGGCTCTGTAGGGCAGCACACGCCCAGGCTTTATGATCCACCGCTCCCAAGCTGAAACTTAACTACTCCTCAACCTTGAGTTTTCAAGTCATTGCCATGGAGCAGAGGGGCCTTGGCAAAGCTCAACAGAAATCCTATCAGGGAGAAATAGCCCTGGATGAGTCACTCCGGGAACACAGAACCCATGGAAGGACACTTCCGCCCCATCTGTCAGGGGGCCAGTGGAACACACGGGTTTAGCAGGAACCCTCCAAGCAGCACAATTGCACCTGAACTGAGGCTGTGCAGAGGCAGCACCATGAATGGGATGGCTCAGACACCGGCCCAGCACAGCGTTCAGTGCGCTCTCATAGGAAGCTCGAAAGAGTGGTACCAGAGCCACGGGGAATGTGAAATTAAATAATGCTTCCTCTTCTTGCTGGCGTGAGAGGAAAACAAATGAGGCACCAGGACACCTTCGTTTTCCAGTCTGACAATACCTGAAGCAGATGTCAGAGATCAGACTCCATCCCTACAACTTATGGGATTAAAAAGGTGCAGATGAGTACATTCATGTGTATTAAATATTTTCCTTTTTTTTTTTTTTTTAATCATCACAGATTGAGGTCAAAGTAGCCTGAGGCCTGAGGTTTAAATCCAGTATTTTCTAAAACCATTTTATTAACAGATATATGACTTGAAGACCCAGGTGCATAAAGCAGCATGCAGCACTCTCAGGTGAGATGGAGCTGTTTGGCACACCCAGGTGACCTGATGCTGCCCAACAGCCACTGCCATCCGTGTCCCCTGCCACCAACATGTGGTTCCCATGTGTGCTCACGCCTGACGGGGAGGCCACAAGAGCCAGCTTGTTGCAGCCTCTAACTAAAGCCATAGGAGGGGACTGGAATTTCCTCACAACATTCTTGGCCCACTGCCTGAAGCCATAATTACTGTTCCCATGGCAAAGATCCTGGCTTCACCACAAATCACTTCTATGCAGTCAGCCTGTATCACACTCCAGCAAAGCCTGTTTTAAAAATTAACTTCTCAAGCGCCACAGAACTGCACTTTTGGTTTCTGGAAGGGAAATCTTTCAAGCAGAGCTTGACTTACCCAAGAAACTATGGGATTATTCAGCACCTAAACTATTCAGAGACTTTTCCAATCACCAAAATGCAGTTTCACTTAAAGAACAGCGACGTGTCACAGTTCATCCTCTCTCTAGTCCTGCTCAGACTTCAGAGTGTGAAGGAACAGTGATAATCAGGGAAATTAAACAAAGGGCAAGGAGACACAACAGAGAGAGACCTTGATCAGACGACTTGCAAGAGGCAACTGAAGGGTCAAAGAGCACCTCCGAGCTCAAATACAGTGCCTCCATCTGAGGGCCATACCTTCTTGCTTTTCAGACAGCAGTGAAATTATGGGTAGAAGTAAGTCTTAGATCATGTGTTTTTAATCTGCAGGACATTCCAGAAGGCTGTGCATCAGGAACCCTCACATCAGAATGGCAATGAGCTTCCTAAACAAATTCACACACTTTAAACTGAGGAGCCTGGAATGGCTACTACAATTACACCTGATTAAAAACAAGACCATTGGGCAGTACAGTGCTCAGACGAGCAAGCCACTAGGACACCTGGGGGCTTCTTAAGCTAAAGAAACTAAATTTAATTAAGACCTCGGAAAAATTAACAGGTGGGTGTAAATACTCTTAATACGTAAATTAAGGATGTGAGAGAATTAAAAAAAATATGCCAGCAGTCTGCCTTTTAAAGCAATAATGCTGAGCAAACTGAAAAAACCTGACTTTCATAAAGTCCTCAATTTCCAAGTTAAGCTCGGCACTCACAGCACGAAGACACCAAGAGGCCACTGGGAGTTTGCTGTGACACGTTGCTCAGCAGTGGTTTGAGTCACAGGCACTTTTCCTACTTGTCTGAGCCAGCTTTGGGACAGTCCAGTCACAATATCAGATCATCGACAAGGTTACTGGGGGATCAGTAGCATGTCACCGAGCATGGCAAGAGCTGACAGATTTCGGGGACCGTCATCTTCCAACAACCTAACAAATTCCTGCCTTCTGTGCACCACTGCTACCTTCTGTGCACATACACATCAGGAGTGAGTAAATTTACACCTCAGATTAAAAGCAGTTTTCCAGCTCAGCCAGGAAGCTGTCATGAGCATGGGTGACAGAATGGACACCCCAGTCTGTGCTGGATCCCAGGAGCAGGGGAAGCTGTCTGACATGGCAGACCCAGGCAGAGGATGGAAGCACAGAAGCAGCTTCACTTTGCTCTCAGATATGCAGAGACTCCAATTTACCCACAGAAGCCCACGACATGTTACACCCAAGCACTAACGAAGTGACTTCTATTACAAGAGCTACATCTGTATACTCAATGATTTACTTAAACACAATCAGATAACGTGGCTACAGCAAAAATCAGTTGAAAACTTACCTTTACCAAGACGGTTCAGCTTTCGTGCTTGCTTCTGCCACTCTTCAAATTTTGATTCAACTTTCTTTAAACCTACCTCGTCTGACTTGACAACAAACCTCATGTTCCATGCATAATTTAGTCTCACCACTCCCTCTCCGCTGTCTGACCGGCACAGCTCTGGGTACGACACTGTCCCACGTCAGAGGTGAAGGCACTCAGATGGGATTGCTCCGAGTCCTCATCTGAGCCATCTGACTGGAACTATGGACTGGAATCCCTCCAGATGGGAGCGATGAGACAGGCAATCCCACACCCCAAAACTCCCCAAGATTCACTGAGGACTACAACTACAGTTTCAGAAGCTTCCTGGTCAAGTTTAGTTATGTAAAACCACTTTTAAAAGTTACAAATTACACATTGTTAAAAACCAGGGGACCTTAACCGACACTAATCAGTTTACCAGCAGAAGTTGTATCAAACTGCTCTGGGGATGCCTTGGTCCAACTTTCATAATGGCTATGAACTATTAACCAACCTTATTGTCCAGGCTCTAGCCTCTCCTCCTCGCATCCGATGGCAAACTGAGCTCCTTGCAGCAGGCAGCATATCCACCCGAACCAGACACTATCATTAATTCAAATTTGAGATTCCCGTAGGAGGAAAAGTAGGATTAACCTTTCCCCCACAGCTGTTAGAGCCCCTAACGCACTACCAGGCTGTCTGTGCTTAACACAGCTCATTCTGTACTTCCAAGACAAAAACTCTGCTGGCCAGCAGCACTTTCTGTGTGATGCTCCTACCCCAATTCTGTAGGGCTGCCGATGCTCCCAGCGCACCAGCTCCGCTGCACACCAGTCCCATCCCACAGCGCCGCTTCCCTGGCCCTTCTGAGTGGCCACTCGTGGCTCTCAGTCACTGGCAGCCCTCGGTCACTGGCTCCCCATGCGCCGCTCGGCCTCATCGCCAACACACACACAGGGCTGAGCTCGCTGCAGTCCTGACCCCACAGCTACAACATTCACCAAATCAAACCCTAAGCCTTCAGCCCACTCTGTCCTGCACGTTCCGGTTCGGCGTTTCACGGGACCAGCGCTGATCCCGTGAACGTGACGCCTGTTGCCACCCGCGGCCGATAAGGAGCCTCCTGTCAGCACTTTGAGTTTAGGGCTAAGGCTGCACTTTCCAAACCTGAGACTAGAAGGACAAAGGTCATATTTACTGTACTCACAGGAGATAAAAATCAACTGCTAAACCCTCCCTTTTGTGGCAGAAGGACTTCTGACATATAACTGAGCAGGAATTCACACAAACAAAGGAAATGGAGTTCTCCAAAGGAAAAGGACCAGTTTCTTCATGGAGAAGCATTGTTTAGCACACAAGTAACAAGCATCGCTTGACATTTTAGCGGGGGAGAGGGCTGTTTCTAAATGCAATGAAGTTGATAATCAATGCCCAAATGCCAAGAGCTAAATGCTGAGCCATATTTTAAGTTTTAAATGCACATGAAACCGAATTACCTTCTGGTTAAAACCAATTTACGTGGTACCAGAAATAACCCTTTACAGCTGAAGATCTACATTTGGTGAGGCTAAAACTAGGTCAGATGCTGAGCAGTGTAAAAAGAGAGAAAAAGTGAGAAGTGCCTACCTTTGTACCAACTGTTATATCTTGGACAATGCTGTAGAAAAAAGAAAGAAAAGGATTAAAAAAGTTAGATAGGTTTGCCACAAAAATCCAGCATAGTTTACAGTAGTAAGAAAAAAGCAAGTCAAAGTGCACAGTTGTCTTTGCAGGTGAGCCAAGGACAGTTTATACAAAGAAAAAATATTAGATGGTGATGGTGGAGACCCAAGACCCAGCAGTGCCAGAAAACTGCAGCTCTCCCACTCCCTACGGCAGCACCTGCTCCTCCTGCGAGGGCATGGGGTGGGAGTGAACTCCCCCGAGCCCAGCGATGTGACCTCGACTCTGACCACGTCGAGAGGAAAAGCATCACGAGTCAGCTCCGTCACCAACATCCCCTTCTGAAGTTCCTGTCCCCGACACGCAGAGCCCCTGCCAGGCTCTAGCACGGCTGCAGAGACCAACACCAGAGCTCCGGTGGTGCCAGGGGCAGAGCCCAGCTGTGTCTCAGCAGAGCAGGAGCCCTCAGGCCATGCCAGCACTGCCAGAGCAGGGCCAGACCAGCAGTGTGCCCAGAGGTCCAGGCAATCCCAGCCTGGGGTGTGCCCTACATCGGGTTCCTCTATCAACTCTACCTTAAGATACTTAAACCTCCTAAAATGAAGACTTTCTGATTAACTAAGATGAAAAATAACACCAGCTGTACCTCAAGTGACCCACACCAGCTCCTGTCAGCACTGAACTCTCTCCACCACAACACACACCTCCTTACAGCAATGTCTTCCACCAATGCAGTCAGAATGGCTTGCATATGGCCTGGCATGTCGGACCCGGGTGATCTTCCAGAGTCTTAGAGCACCTCCACGTTACTGTTTTGTGGGAGCACTCCAGACAGCCTAAGATTTCAGTTATACCCTTACACTGATGAGTGCATTCTTTTTGTAATAAATTCCAACCCCCTGTAAAGCAGCAACACAAAACGGAGAGCAGAAACGACCCCTTGGGGCTGCCATGGACACAGCCCTGCCTGGTTCAACTCCTCTCAAAGAGCTGCCCGTAATTCCAGAGCACAGGATGCAGCAGTGGCCGCCTGACTGACCTGCAGCAGCTCCACGGAGCAGGGGGACACACAGAAGGCAGGGCAGTCCTTCTCGAACCAGCAATACGAAACCTGAAGTTCTCAACTCTACACGGTGATTTAATGCGAAAAAACTTGCATTTACTAGTTCTTGCTTGCCTCCCCTCCTGCAACAATTCCTAACTTGCATCAAAGTCCTGCCCGATCTCACTAGGCCGCTCGAATGTCCCCAGCTCCACAAACGAACCACAGCCCCAGGACGAGCCAGCTCAGCTCCTCACACTTCCTCTTCCCCCCAACCTGCCGTGTCATCATAACCCAGCGCTCTGCAGCTGGAGCCACAGCCCGGTCCAACGGCTGCTGCAGGGAGCCACGCGATAGTTCCGTATTTTCCAGGGAAGTCCTCGGAGAAGGCCGTGTCTGACTCCGTGAGCCCGGCGCTGGTCACCCACCAGGCAGATGGGTTGGCTGCATTTGAGGGTCAGCTCTAATGAACTAATGAAACCCATCTGCGTGGAGCGGTTCAAGAAACCAGCATCCCTAAACACAGCACACATTCCTCAGCTAACACACAAACACTAATCCAGGCATTTCCAGAACCTTAAAAAACCTACTGCCAACAAAGCACAATAAGAACAGGGCATGCCCCACATTTCCCAAACTCTCGAACTTACCCCAGAGCAGTTTCTCCCACTTCCTGTTCCTCCTGTGGGCCTCTCACACAGGAAATGTTTTACATAAAGTGCCTTAGCAGGGGATGGCATTTAGAAGAATCCAACAGGAAGAGACATTTTATTTGCAGAGTACTATCGATTCCTGGGATATTGTTGTAGCCCACTTGATAACACACACCACAGGAAACAAGCTCCAACAGTATTTCAGAATTTTTATTCAAGAAAAGTGCAACGTATTTCCAGTTCACACACCCCCTCAGTAAATTATCCCAAGCTTCCTTCTCTTGTCCTGCACAACAGCCCTCAGGAGGGGATTAAAACTTTTCCCAGTTCCAAAAGAATAGGCAATAAAGCCCTTCATAAAAATTATTTTTTCCCATGGAATAATGGGATAATTCCTACGCAATAAGAGGAAAAATTAAGCAGCACCAGTAAAACCTCCAGGTCATTTTCCAAAGCAGCACTGCCCATACGGACTCCTCACATGTTTTAACAAAGCAACTTATTCAAAGGGGATCATTCGGGCACAGCTCAGGATCGTTTTCGGGAGAAGGAGATGGGAGCAGCCTTGAGCCAGGGGCCACTCACTGCCAACTCGGCAAAAACCTAAAACCATTTTCCGAAGCGGCTTTTGAAGTTTCAGCAGGACACAGGAGACACTTTCACGGGGCAAACGGATCCTGCACCGGGATCTCCAAGAGACGAGGGGTAACTGAGACTCGTGTGTTACACTACAACTTCTACATTCAAATAGCAACTACTTTAACATGCACAGAACATCCGCCTTCCCTGGAACTACAGCTGATAACAAACCGATTTTTGCCACTAGAATGTGTGATCTCATGTGCTGAGAATTTGTTGGGGTTTTTTTTATAATATCATTCAACACGATGAGCAACTGGTTAAAAGCAGCAGAGCGATCCTGGACTGCAAAAATTGTAAGACACAGGATTTTTATGGATTTTTAAGATGAAAACAACACTGAGACGCCACTTTTCAGCGTGTAAAAAAGCCCAGACATGTGACTACGCCCAGAGCAGTGTTCTGAGGCAGAAAGCGAGAAGGGACTAATTTGGGCTTCCCGTACTTACGGCTCCGGGAAAACAAACTGCTTACTCGGAGGCCTTTAGAAATACTTTAACTACTGCGCGCTAGAAGAAACAAAAAACCACATCACTGAAAAAAAACCACGCCATACAGGAGAAGAGAAGCACGGAGAGCTCGTTTTCGAGAGAGATCCCCTGATAAAACACCCGCTCTAGAGCGAACTCCGCCGCAGAGAGGCCCCGCCGGGCGGTGGTTAAAGAGGAATCGACGCTGCCCACGATAAAAGTTGCGCTCTGGAAACTCCCCGAGTCCCGGCGTGCGGAGGAAAGTTTTCTCTCCCGGAGTTGCGCGGGACAACGGGAGCGGGGCCGGGGCCGAGGCCGTACCTGCGGCGCTCAGGTGAGGCGGCGATGGAGCCCTGCCCGCCCTCCTCCCGCCTCCGAAACTCGGGCGAGCGAAAACCGGTCACAAAAGGAACCCAGCGAGAGCCCCCCCGCCCCCGCCCGCGGAAGCGCCAGACAATGGGAGGGAGCGCGGCCGTGAATCACCGCCCGCCGCCCCGCCAGGTGCGCCCGCCCCGCCCGCTCCGCCCN
Source organism: Edolisoma coerulescens (assembly GCA_013397115.1). Taxonomy (NCBI): domain Eukaryota; kingdom Metazoa; phylum Chordata; class Aves; order Passeriformes; family Campephagidae; genus Edolisoma; species Edolisoma coerulescens. Next base: position 515,084 of record VWZW01006712.1, read on the forward strand.
CCCGCAGGTACCGCCCCAGCCCCCGGCGCGGGTCCTCGACTCGGGCGCCTCCGCACCACGGGAGGGGCCCGGCAGCGCCGCTCGCGGCCCCGGCGCGGCGCCGGGCGGGACTCACCCGTCCATTGCACACGGAGACGACCCGTCGGGAGCGGAGTGGAGGCGCCGCAGTAGCGGGACGAGCGAGACCGCTCCGTGTTATAGACTCACAAAATGGCGGCGCCGCTCGGCCCGCCTCGCCCGCGCCTGCATCCCATTGGCCGGTGGAGCTGTCACCCTGACGGGGAGGCGGGACCGCCCGCCTCCCGGGGTTGGCGCCCTGGCTCCACACGCGAAGCCGATTGGCTGCGCGCGGGGCAAGGGGCGGGGCGAGTGGCCGGTGCGCGGCGCCATTCGGTAGGCGGAGGGAGGCGGCTGGGAGGAGCCATCTTCAGAGCGGGAAGGAGGCCGGGATGACACCCGGAGCCGCCATCTTGATTGGGGGCAGGGCATCGCAGTCGCGGCGTTGGGCGCCATCTTGGATACGGGCAAGGGGGTCCCCCCGCGTGCCCATTGCGAAGCCGGGGGCCGCGCGGGCGGCTCGGCGCCGCCGCCATGTTGGGGGCGGGCAGGGAAGCCGCGCGCCGCCGCCATCCCGGGTGAGGGGCGCCCGCCTGTGCTGCCCCTCGGGGGTCGTGCAGGGCTCAGGGGCTTGTCTGAGGTACAGGATGGAGTCTGTGTAATCGCAGCTAATGTCTTAAGGATAAAGATTACCAGAGGGTGAGAGAGAGAGAGAGATCCTGTGAGGTAAGACGTTAAACGTACCTGCCGATCCTCAGGTACCGTTGTGACAGTTTGCTGCCCAGCCCAGCTCTGTGGCCCATCAGGGGCACTTCAGTGTGGAATTAGATCGGCTTGTCTCACTCTTAAAGTCGGTCATTGCCTATAGGCCCCACTTCTGCAGGGATTCATGTATATTCCAGGGATTTGGGGCTTGTTAAACCCCTGGAAGATTTGCTTTGCACGTGCTGGGCCACCTCTGGTGAATTTCAACCGACTGTGGTGGCTTTGTGTGAGATCTTTCTGTGCCTCCCGCAGGGTGACCGGGACAAGTGTGGGGGTCTGTCCTCATCCCCGACCCTCGGGCACAGCTGGATCCTCCCCACCACTGCTCCATGGAGCCACTGCTGCCATGGATGAAACCCTCTGTTTAAATACAGGCAGTATTTGCTCGCTGGGAATTCCGGTGTCAGGTGCCCGTTTCTGAGCCTCACTTGCCATACCCCACGGGGATTAGTTGGACAGTTTCTAGCTAATTTCTAGCTCTGCCCTCAGCCAGGCTCCTCTGCCCTGCCAGCCCTCCCAGCCGGGGCTTTTCTGTGAGAATATTTGGCAGTTCTGCCAAAGCACCTCTGCTGCCAGTGATAACCTGTGAAACACCTGGGCCGTGACACGGCTGTGTATGTGAGGGCTCCAAAAATTATTTTAAAAATAAGAGCGCAAAGGAAATTTGGAGTGTTATCCCTGGGCGGTGTTTCTGCTTTGTGTCAGGTAACTCTGGCAGGTACAGACATGCATTTTACGTTCTCGTGTCTCTCTCAAGCGCACACTTGACACGTGAGTAGGGAAGAGAAAAAGCTAGAAGTGAAACGGTCTGTCTTCTCCCAAAACCGTGTTCCTGTGCCAGGTCCTCTGGCCAGAGCCCTCATTTCTCACTGGGGCAGTGCTCAGGGGTTTCAGTGGCCAGGATCAGACATGACCTGCCTGCCTCACTCTTGTCACCCTCTGTGAAATGCAGGAGCTTCCCTTTGCCTTGGATCTTTCCAGGAGCTGGGAGCTCTGATTCCTGAATCTTTCGAGTTACTGGGCTTCCAGTTTGGCTCCTCTGGAGTTTAAAATCAAAGAAAAGTGTGTTCTGACCTATTGCTGAAGGCAACTAAACCCATCTGAAACTAGGTTATTTACTGTGTCCTGCATATGAAAGGCTCAGCTGCTGCCTCAGATAAGAGATTTACAACTTCGATGAGGCAAAGAATGGGAAAATGATGGGATTATGGATCCACTGTAGCTGAGAGCCAGAGAGATAAAGTGATGTGATCAAAGAGAGCAGGAATTTAACTGCCAGCACAAGCTCCCTGCACTCCCTTGAACTGTGCTGGTTTAAGGTGTATTTCCCATGGAGGTATTTCTTCCCAAAGTAAGGAATCCCTTGATGGTAGAGGATGCTGTGGAGACAGAATCCCTCCTTTTTTTTTTTTTTTTAATAACACAGGGTATTTCTGTACCCTAAAGAAGAGTACCCTGAACACCCCACAAAGACTGAAAACGTTCATTAACACTCGGCACTGATCACAGGCCAGGACAGGGTCTGATTTTCTAGTGGCTGCTGACATGAGTTTATGGCATGTGCAGATATCCCAGGTGCTTTTCAGGTATCTTTGGCAGAGCAAACAGAGGTGAATGCCACCACCAGGATTCCTGATTTCCAAAGGGCTTTCCTTTGCAGGTGTGGTCTGACTTAAAAGGCTCTTTAAGGTTTGTGCAAGCTCACCCTGATTTTCCACAGTTCTTGCAGTAATGATGATTGTGCAACATTTTATCAGCCGTTTTCCTGCAATAGGAACAGAATTTTTTAGACGGCATCTGCTCAGGTACTGTGGGACTACAAGTGACCAGTGACACTATTGTGGTTTTCTCTGGGCCAAAGGGGAAAATGCTTTTAAGAACAAGATTACACTTGCTATGAAAACCCAGCAGGGAGCAGGACCAGCCCCTATGTGTCCTCGTGTTTGTTTTGAAAAACAAACCCAGATTAAAATGACGATATGAAACAAAAAAAGAGGAGGGCAAAGGGAAAAAAAATGAATCAGCTTCTTTTCTATGATCCTACAGCAACGTCCCACGTCCCACCCTGGTTCTGGCACTGGTTCCTCTGGCCGGGAAGGGCTCTGGGGCACACCCAGCTTATTCCCTTTTTGAGCCCTTCCTGCATGTGTTATCTCTTGGCATTTAATTCACCAGCAGGGAAGAAAAACTCTCTGAGACAAAACCGACCCTTTCCTGCCTTTTCCCTTTGTATTGTTACACAGCTCCACAGCCCGTGTGGGGTCATGGGCACTTCTCTTTGCAACCCCGTCCTTCGCAAACTGGCAAAACTCTTCCCCTTCTCCTTCCTCTTCCACCCAACGTTTCTGTCAGTGGTTTGGAAACCAGAAACCTCCTAAACAGGGCCTAATTCAGGAGCCCAAACCCCTTGGGCAGAGTGGTGCATCCTGGAAAATGCTGTCAGTGATAATTCTTTTCCTGGAAGTTCCTCTCCTGCCCCATTATTCCCAGCAAGGCCCTAAACTGGGAAACTCTCACAGGTAACTGTGCTACCAGTGAATCCCAAAGAAACCAGGGAGCAGGGGGTGTCTCCAATCCTTCTGCTTCTCTCTGTGGCTTTTATTTATTTTCAACCCCTCTCAGCGAACACGGCGGTTTCATTTCGAAGCGTATTGGCAGCTTCAGCAGCATCTCACGGTGCCAGAACATTCTTCTGTGCATCGTTCACGGTGCCACATCACCGCTCTGGGAATGGTTAGCGAGGGGCGGGCGGAGCGGGAGCGGAATCCGAGCAGGAGGAGAATCCCCGCAGGGTTTGTCAGTCCAGCAGACACGTCCAGCTCTGACCCACGGCCTCCCCTCCTCGTGCCTGAGGGAAGGGACCAGGAGAGGGACCCAAAGTGCCTCTGCAGCTGGGGTGGTTGGAGGAGGAGGAGTGGGAGAGCTGGCTGTGTTAGTTCCAGCATCTGGGAGGGGTGCAGCTCATACCTGTGCACACGTGGCTTTCCGAGCAGGACACGGCATGAATGAGGGGAGTGTTTCTTCCATTGATCCACGAGAGTTTGGCAGCATGGAGTACTATCAAAGAGTGTTCTGACTGGTAGTTGATAAATAAATGGGTTTGGAACTGAGCGTAATGTGCTGTCAGTAATAAAAAGAAATGTTCTTGGAGACTGATTTTTTACAAGGGCCTGGACAAGGGGGAATGACTCCATGATTCTGTGATTCCTAACCTGTGGATGGGCTCCCTGAGCAGGATGTCTGTGACAGCTCTGCCAGCACAGCGATGTGAGGCCTCCTATGCAGGGCCAGAGCTGAGCAAGTGAGAGACACTCTGCAAGGCAGGAGAGCTGCACGTGGGCATGGTTTGTGTTGCCCTTGCACACTCTGAGTTCCCCTTTTACAGCTGCGGGTATTTCATGCTGCAAGCACCCACATGAACTTCAAATTTGAAGCAGAATCACAAGAGCTCACGTTTTACATCTTTCCTTCTTTTTGATCCACGACACAAGAGACTTCTCTGTATTTCTGCTGTTCCCCGTCCATGTTATTTCAGCACTTCCCTATCCCCACAGCTCCTCCCGATGCTCTGGGGTGACTCATTTCCTGTGCGGGACGAACCAGCCATTTCCTGGCTGTTCAACACAGGACTTTTTTCCCTCCTAGTCAGGGCTGGAATGGTGAAGATTAGGCTATGGTTTGAGTAATCTGTGGTTTGATTAACCTATGGTCTGATTATACCCCCTGCAACTCATCCCAGAGCTGCTGCTCTTCCCCAGAAATCACCTGGCAGCACCTGGGGCTCGTGGCTGCCCCTGCCCTCCTGGGCCCCAGGCTCAGTAATTTGGGCTCTGACATTAAAATCATCACTCTAACAGAGGTCACTCTGACCAGCTCTAACAGTGCCATCCTTCCAGTCACTGCAAACCAGGTCTTCATTCAACCTATTTCAGCTCATAATAAACAGGATTTTAGAAAAGCACCACAAGGCAAAGCCACTGATCTCACAGCACAGATCAAAGCCAGAAATTTTGATTGATCCCCTAAGTGCTACCAAAATTGCATTTGAGAAATACGGATAATACCTGTGTTTGTGTTAGACACAGGTTATCAGAAGGCTGCATTGGTTTCTGTATTGATTCTGTGCCCATCATTCCACTTCTCTCCAACCTGTGCTCCCAGTTTCCTGAGCCACTTCTTATTCCCATCCCATGCTGTGACTAACTTGTGGACAGCTTATGGAGCTCAGACATTGCCTGACCATTGGAATGCCAGCCTGAGGTGTCACAGCACTTTCGAGCAGCCTTTTACTGCTGGATTTTAAATTATTCTTTTAATCTTATTTGAACACTTGGACTCATCAGCCTGCCATAGACCTGGAATGTTGGGGAAGAAACCCCGCACAGTAGGGATGCTGCCGCTGGAGTCTGAGTGGAGCACATGTGGAGGGCTGAGCCCTGAATAATTCATACCTGTAATGATTTATTCATGCCCAAGGCTGGATACCTCCCTGTGACTTTCCATTATCTCAAAGAGAAGGCGGGTTCCGATTCCATTCCGCTGTTCCCAGCCCGGTGCCAGCTCCTGCACTGGACTCCGAGCAGGGGGACTGACATCTCTGCTCAACACAAACAGACAACTCCTGCCCTTCCAGTGCCACAGCCGTGGCCCCTGACACCCAAACTGAAATGCAGGGACAGGTCCTTCCACATTCTTCAGAAAGGACGGTGGGTGAGCAGACGGGTAAAGCTCTTTTCCACGGATACACGGGGAAAGTGAGACCCTGAGGTCACGCTGCAACACTTTCTGAGCATAGAAAACAGACAGGCCCTGACTCTGTGATGTGACACCGTCGAGCTGAGCTCACTCTCCACGAGAAATTGCAGCGTTTCCCACTGTTAAGTTACAGATTCTGACACACTCGATGCCACATTGCAGGATGGTTTCCTGCCCTTCCAGAAACCTTGCAGGAAAGCCTGGACAAAGAGCAGTGGCTCAGGCTCATCTTTCCTGCCTGCTGTGTGCTTGCAGAAAATACCATCAGGAGAGGTTTACAGGGCCACACTCTGAGTTCCTGACCTGGGTGAGGATTCTGCAAGACATTCAAATTCCGTCTGTCTAGAAAGGCTGAAAGATGATCCCGTGTTTCAGAAAGTCTCCAGACCCCCAGGCAGCACTGCTCCTCACTGGCTGGTGTGAAATTTCCTAATTGTTTAACCTGCAATCCTGACTTTTTTTGTCCTTGAAATGGGCTTTGCATCAGCATAATTAAAAATGTCGAACAGGCTTGAGAACCTCTTCAAGTTGCTAAAAATGAATGTGAATTTCCTCTCTGCAGCCTCACTCCGTCTCTCCCTTGCTCTGGCCTCAGCTTTCCCGAGTGCCTGGTTCCAGCCCCTCAGCATAGTTTGCATTCCACTGCCAAGAATGAACATTTATTTATACAAACAACCCTCCTTCCAAGCACATCTCCCGCCATCCCAGGGCAGGGAAGTAAACACCATTTCTGGTCTGCCTGTAGCTCCAGCTCTGCATTTCCTTCTTGCTTCAGTCAGGGGTTGGTTTGCAGGGAGAGCTGACTGCCATTCTGTTGCTTTCCTGTGCCCAGCAATGAAGCTCCTTCACTTCCTTACAATGATTTGATTTTGTGACCCCCTGAGTACAGTGCCTTATCAGCCCCTCGAGGGGGCTTGCTGGCTCAGCAGCAATTTCCAGAGCTGGAACCTGGGGGACTCTGCAAGACTTTGAGAGTACTCAGGCCCCCGGGTCTGCTTCTCTCCCAGCACACCATCACCTGGCATTCCCAGTCCATTACTGGGCTGCTGTGCTGTACTGGTTCTCCCAGCGGTGCGGGTGGCACTGTGGTGGAGCTCAGAGGGAACTGGAACAGCAGCTCCCAGACAAGCAGGGCCGAGGGCAGGCAGGTGCAGCTCATGCATTATTGCTGCACCGTCTCCATCCCTCACCTGCCAGGCTCTGGGATTGTTCCTGAAACCTTAGCTCTGCCCCTCTGTCCACAGGTGTCTCCTGTTGCATCTGCCATTCGAATGGATATGGCACAGATGCCAGATGACTCCAGACAGGGGAATGTCACAGTCTGAGCACAGGTCATTTAAATGAAAAAGGGCCCTGACAGAGAGACGGGCACCTGCCGAGCACCTAGGGTTGCTCCCTCGGGTGTGGAGCCTGCCTGCTGCTCGCTCCCTGCTCTGAGCACAGGATTTTACTGCTGGAAATTGCAGCAACATTTGAAGAGGTGTCCACAGTATAAAGCGGGGGGGGGAGGTGTCCCGAAGGCACCTGGATCACACATGTGTGTGTGCCCCCCTAAGCACATGGAAGCACACAGGTGTGAACCCCCCTGGGCACACAGATCACACGGGTGTGTGTGCCCCCACCTCAGGCACATGGATCACACAGGTCTGTACAGCCCAATACTGCCCATGTGTTCCTCTGTGTCTGTGTCTGCAGCCCCCTAGTCCGTACTGTGGTTCCCCTGGAGCTGAGGGGGACACGAGAGACTCCAAAGGCAGAAGGAGCAAGAGGACAGGAGGGATTGCCCAAATCCTGCTCCCCCCCTCCCCAAATCCTGTGTTTTGGTGCAGCTCAGGAGCCTCAGCAGTGCAGCTTGTTTCCACACTGAGTCAAGAACAAAGATGTCCAAACACAGCCGGCTCGGAGGGGACGGGGACAGCCATGCTCTGTGCCCGCCGTGAGCCCCATTGTCATCCCGGCCAAGAACGACATCATTTCCCCAGGGCTGCGGCTCTATTAAACACAAAGCTCCAAATTATTTCCTACTTGGATCAAAGATGTGTTTGTTCCAGTGGCACTTAAGTTTAAAAGGCAGTGCTGGGGATGAATGAAACCTCCCCAGCAGCAGCTGCTGAGGCTCAATTGGTTTGTCGGTGTTGTAGTTATGCTGTGGGCATCTCGTGGTTGCCGGCCCGTATGTTCCTGAAGGATGTTGTGTGGTGGAACAGCTCAGGGAAGCCTTGCTCTATGGCTGAGGGGCTTTTGCTTTCGTGGTGTGAAGGTTTGCTTGTGCTTCAGATGGTGAAAGCGTTCAGGAATCTCACATTCTGATTCCAGACTCAAAGCCAAAGCACTCTGCATCAAACTGAGTGGAAGTGTGTGAAGACACACAACGGCCTGTGCGCAGAATCCTGGAATTGGTGGTTTGACTAGACTGGGGTCTGGGTGAGGAACCTGCTCCCTAAATGCCGTCTCCTGGTCTGGATTGTATAGCAGATGCTCCCTGTGACAGACAGGAGGGGAAGGAAGCCCTCTGGAGTATGAAATTAAGCATTAAAAGAACATGAAGGCAGGAACATGCAGCATGTGAAGTCAGGGAGAACTGAGAACACTGGCCATGCCAAAGGAACAAAAGAAACCAAATATCCTTTAGAAGTTTTAATATTTAATTGGTGAGCTCTCTGATACCAGGGCAGTGAGTGTGGCGGGCTATGACAGGAGCCCGTGCAAGGGGTGCCTCATGGGGCCCCAGCATCCCCAAAGCATGGGCACAGGGGCTCCTTGTGTGCAGAACCACAGAGCTCCCTGCTCTGCACCACAGCACTGAATTCCTGGTTTTGGGTAAAACCAGCATCGCCACAGCCCCAAAGAGACTCCCCCTGCCTGGCAGCAGGTCTGGAAGTTGGGGATGCATCACTCCTGTGGATCCCTGTGCAGGTACTGCCTGCACCTGCAGCCGGAGGAGCATTTCCATGAGCTCACACACTCTCCCTATGGAGCTAAGTTCCCTCCAAGGGACAGTTCAGATACATTTTAAGGGCTCAAAAAATACATGACAATACTTTATTTATTGAGAAAATACTTCATTCCATACTGCAAGATGACAAGTTCCTTCTGCAGCAGGTGGAAGTCAGTTCTCAGAATCCTTCCCTCAGGGGCAGTTTCAGCTGAGGACTCCAGATCCAAACCACCCATTGGCTCTGGTTTCTCTGGAATCTGTCGAGTGGAGTTGCCTGGTTTGCTCCTCCTCACACTCTGGGCAGGGCGTTAGGGCTGCAGCTCTCCCGGATCCAAGGCCAGAGTGTGAGTTTCTTGTCCAAAGGATCATCCAGCTGTGGGATTTTCATCCCTAGCGCTCTCAGCTCTGCTCTCAAGGAGTGGAGAACAGCAATGGGAAGCCACTCTCCAGATCCTGCTGGTCCTGGCTGCTGCCCCAGGCAGCCACTCAGAGCCCAACAAAGCCGAGGGCTCTCAGCTCTCAGGGCAGAGAGCTTTGCTCATTGCTTCCATCCCACACAAGGGATTGGCAGGTTGCTTTGAGTTCCCTTTCCTAACTAACACCTCTCTCCCCTCTCTCCTAGGCTGCCCTGTGCCTTGGATGAGATCCTGTCCCTGGGCAGTGCTGTGCTCTGTGGGAGGCTGCCTGCCTGACCTTGGAGCAGGTAAGGGAGACAGTGGCACGTCAAAACAAGGACAGAGTAGAAAACTGATCAGGAGCCAAGGCTCCAAAGGTGGGAGCCTGCAAGTCTCACAGATGTCCCGTGGCATCACCAGGGAGCATAAAGCAATGCATTTGCCTGTGGCCAAAATCCTGGAGTGCTGCTCAGGGGGATTTTTTGTGAGGGACAAGAACTTGGGGTTCCTTCTGTGCTCCCCATGCCAGAGACCCAGCAGAGACTGGAAACAAGCCATCCCACAGCCAGGGAGCTTCCCCTCCTCTGCAATGTACTTTGTTACCAGCAAAGTGTTTTTTCCTGCCTCCAGGAGCCATTTCCCATCACATCCCAGCAAACCTCCGTAAACACCTGGGGTGCAGAAATGAGCGTGAGTGTTTGGCTGGTGCTGGTGAGACTGAGTCCTGCACCCCCAGGCTGAGTCACCTTGACTTCAGGGGCTTTAGACAGGGGTAGGAAGGAGCTGAGGTGTCTGTCAGTCGCTAAAGATGGTCTGTACTGTAAAAGAAGTAGGTTACAATGTCCCATTTTGAACAATTACATCTAATTACAAGGCACAGATTCACCACAAATACTATTTAATAACAAATGGCTGCCACACTCCAGCCAGAGCCTGCTAGGAGAACACGTGAGCTCTGGTCTGCGGGCAGGTGGGACAACAGGGGAGAGGGTCTGGCTCAGCTCAGGGAGGAGCGAGTGCCAGGCCCCAAAACAAGGGTGGACCCCTGGGTGCTGTGTCCTGTTCCCAGCACTGGTGGGTGGGGTTGGGTTGGCTTGGGTTGAACGGGTTCGGTTCAGTTTAGCAGATGGTTGAAGAAACACCTTATGGCACACGATGATTTTAGTTAAACTTTAAAAGGCTGCTCAGAAATGTAAAAAACGGCAATAAACGCCCTGACAATTAAATCAAACAGGATTTGCGCCCTCCCCGAGCCCGGCCCGGGGACTCCCTTCTCCCCGCCCTGCCGCAGCGCTGCGGGCTCTGGCTGCGGTGCTGCGGTGCTGCGGTTCCCGGCAGGACCCGGCGGGACCCGGGACCGGCGCGGCCGGGGCGAGCACCGGGGGCCGAGCGCCCCCTGCCGGTACCGGGGCCGAGCGCCCTCCGCCGGTACCGGAGCCGAGCTCCCCCTGCCGGTACCGGGCGGCTCCGGGCGCGGGGAGCAGGAACAAAAGGGTTCCCGTCCCCCGTCGTTCCCGCGTGATTCGGGAGCCCGGCGCGCTCAAACGCGGCAGAACCGGGCGGACCAAAGGTGCTCGTGCAGCGGGAGGTACCGGAGGCACCCCGTGCCCGGCACTGGGTGACGAACCCCGAGAGCAGCGAGTGAAGCAGCGATGCTCCTGCACTGCCCTTCTGGCCCCCGGCAGCTCGTGCCCAGGGTGAGGGGACAGACCACTGTCACACGAGCAGCCGTGGGGGACACGGTCAGTCCTCACGGCTGGGCTGTGCCGGTAACGTCTCCGTGCTTATCTGTCACAGCTTGCACGTGGAATCGTGGGGACAGGCCAGGCAGATGTCCCCGTGGCACTGGCACAGGTGTGAGGTGCCCCCGGCCTCCACCTTGACGCTGTGTCAGTGACGCTGCAGCATTTCTTGCCCAGGTCACAGATTTGCCCATCGTCGATTTCAGCTTTCCAACTTCCTCCTGGGAAATACAACGTGAGCTCCTATTTATAGAAGTTCATGTTTTCCGATGAATTTTTTCCTCCACTCAGGCTGGTTTGGTGGCTGATCCCTGTTTGGTGGCCCTGGCAGTGCTGTGCCAGCTGCCCGTGCCTTTTATTAGCACTTTTCAGAGGCCTTGATTTAGTGCTCACAGTCACATCCCAGCCCAGTGGCTCTGGAACGCAGCCCCTCAGGAGCAGAGATAATTAGAACTCGGGGGAAAAGTGGTGTCCGAGTCTTGGAACAAAAAAGCTCTTGTTTAAGGAATGTGGTGCTGGAGGCCAGTGTTTGTCAGCAGGGTCTGTCTCCTGCTCAGAGCCGGTGCCTGCAGTCAGATCCTGCCCTCCGCAGACACGCTGGGTGGGATTTTCTGGGAGCATCTCTCAAAATGGAGGCATGGTGCCCTGTAGCAAGTACGGGATGTATCCTGGGAATTGTATTTCTGCAAGCAAGGCAGGAGGGGCTGGTGGAAGGATGTGGGGAAGCAGGAAGAGAGCTGAAGAAGTGCTCAGAGGATTCTTGTACAGGGCAGATGGGGAGGGAAACAAACATCGCAGAGAACAGGAAAACCGATGTGCTAGGAAATGATGGATCCACCCCCCAGGCTCCTGCTAAGGAGGGTGGGACAAGCTCCATGATTTCTGGCAGCCGTGAGCTGCAGCTGCTCCAACTCAGCTTCCGTCCTGCAGCCAGATGTGTTTGAGTGCAGCTCCAGCCCTTCCTGCCCTGACACAGCCCCGGCAGTGCCCCCATGCTCTGGCAATGCCCCACGCGTGTGTTCGGGGGCTGTCCCAGGTCCCCTCACCTCCAGGGAGGGTTTCCCAAGGGAGCTGGGAAGGGGGCAGGAGTCAAGTTTAAGCACTGCTGTTCTGTATCCTGTTGTTTTCCTACCAGGATTGTTGCAGTTTCCTGCACTGTCTTATCTGGAGCAGGGAAGCCAGCACTCTCCAGTTCTCTGGCTCCGTGCGTGTCCCTGGTTCTAATCTGCAAAACAGGCGTTGGAGCCCGTGAGAGGAACCAGCCAGGGCTGCCACAGGGCAATGGGACAAGGACAGAGGGGGCAAAGGGCTTTTAGTGCCTCGAAATTAGTGGCTTTATGTAGTGCTCCTGTTTGCACAAGGCTGTGTCTGTTTTGTGGGTTCAGGCCTTCAGCACACCTGGGAGGGGGAGAGAGGAAGATCCCAGTGGTGACACTCTCAGGTGACTGTGTCTGCCACACCTTACAGGAGAATAAATCTCAGAAAGTGCTGAGTTGGCTCCCCCCCTCCTTCCCCCACCAAGGACTCAAAGGACACACATAAAGTCTTAAAACAGAAAAAGCATTTCAGTGTTTCAGTCAGCCTGAAGTTCAGTCTCCCCTGAAGTGCTGGAGACTCCTGTGAAATTACGTGGCCACATTTTCTGGAGTACAGAGGTAAAATCAGCATCCACAACACCAAGGCCTGCAAAGCTGTGTGGAGCAGGGCCTGAGAAAGCCAAACCTTGTAGATTTTTAAAAAAAACAACACTTTTTTTTTCCATGAGTGAGCCTGAATTCACCTAACTATAGGTTTTAGCAGTAGACTGAATTCCCTATGGGTTAAAAAAAAAAATTAAATCCTTTACTGTATAGCTCTGGAATGTCCTGTTTTCCTGCAGAAAGGTGTGGGTCCTGTACACAGTGTCCATTATCAGATGGGAGCCTCTCCTGGAAAGAGGATTAACCCACAACATCACTCCCAGCCACACAGGCACTGAATCAGGCACGAGGCTCCAAAATAAATATCAGCCCCAAACTCCAAGCCCAGACCCCTCCCCACAAGGATCTCAGGGTTGTTGGAAGCAGGTAAAAACTGTGGCAACAATCAAGATGGATTTTTATTATTCAAAGGGAAGACTCATGTGCCAGTTCAGCCTTTGGGGGAAGGACAGTGGTCAGTTTTCTCACTCAGCTGTGACTGTGAATCCAGACTGATTCCACTTGCCATTTCTTTGGGGAAATCTCAGCTGCTGGAAGTCTGAGGGCCACAGCAGGCTGAAGGGTCTGTAGCTGAACACCAGAGCCTGTGCTGAGAACTAAATAGCAAGAGAAAAAAAGGGCTTTTTTTTTTTTTCCAAGAGATCAGGAAGAGGAAGACATGTGCCTGGAGATAAGGAAAGATAAAAGCATTCCATTTGCAGAGGCCTGTGATAGGGATCAAGATGTTCATCTGCCAAGTCAGTAATTTTGTGGCCTTATGACCATGCGGAGCTTCCGTTCCTGTTACCTTTTCCCACACTGACTGAAGGCACCAGATTGTTGGCATGGAAGTTCCTTTGAGCCTGTCTGAGTGGCTCAGCCCTTTTGGGGAATTGCACAGGCTGAACTCGAAGATAGAACTCTCTTTTACTTCAGGAGGGAAAATGGTTCTCCCCCGAGTTTATGTTCAGCTTGTAGGGGCTTAGCAGAAGCTGGCTGTGAGCTCCCTGGCCTGGGGAGGTGGGAAGAGGTCAAACACCTCTGGGGAGAAGCTTGGGCAGAGCCTGTTTTCTGCGAGGGGTCAGGGCAGCTGAAATGGCCATTGGAGGTGACTCCCTGCCCTGTTTGCTGGGATTCATCAGGAGTGAGCTCACGGGAACAGCAGATCCCATACAAGGCCTTGATTAACATCAGGAGCTCAGATTGCATTTGCTGCTTCCAAAAAGGCTTTTATTGTCTGATTTTTCGTTAAAGCAGCAGCGGATTTCAGTAAAAATTTCTCAGCAAATCCTGCCTTTGCACATTCCGCACGCTGGCACATGCAACAGCCAAGCATTCGGGCTAAAATTATCTGTGCTATCATTAGGAAGGAACATATGGATTGATGGAGCCTGAGTGCAGAAGGGAGCTGTGCTGCTGTGCTGCAGGCTCACCCCGAAGGGAGCAGTTCTTGTGCTTCCCTGTCATTCCCTGTGGGCTGGCACCCGCGAGAGGTGTGACCTGTTCTCTTTGGACAGGAGAGCGGTGTGTTGGGCTGGTGCTGGGCGGGCACTGAGCTCACTGGGCACCAAGGGCACCGGGCACAGCTTCTGCCCAGGGCCAGCACCCCTGTGGCACAGCCATTCCTGCCCCTGTGCTGCTGGCTTTACCCTCAGTCTAAGCTTTACCCTCAGTCTAACTGCCCGCTCCTGAGATAAATCCCTGCGGACAAGCGCCGTGTTCAGGGATTACAGAGCAGCCCTACAGCCGTCAGCTGGGATGGGCTTCTCCTGTGTTCCCCATCTCGCTGGGAGAGCAGGAGCCCCAGGGCTGGAGCTCCCGTACCTGCACAGCGTGTGCTCACTGACCGCCAGCCAGGGCCTGTTCTCCCCGAGAGCTGTGTCCCGTTTCAGGCCAGAACTGCTCAAAAGAACTGCTCAAAGAACCAGTTTAGACAAGGTCCCCGTGTCCAGTGTTTTCAGCCTTGCTGCTTTTACCACCACCAATTGCAAAGCTTTTAATTAATCATGGACCGAGATGCAAGTGTGTGGTGTCAGCGACAGCCACACAGGCTCCCGGGCTGCCATGGTGCTGAGGGCACATGGTTACATGTTCCCTGTGACACAGAAACAGGGATGACTTCCAGGCTGCTGCATAGAGCCTCCCAAACAGATGGGAGAGTTTCAGATTTAGTCTCTAATATAAATACGAGTTGCGTGTGCAAGTTCTTCGGTTGGGAAACAGCCTCTTGTTACTGTTTGCAAAGTCAGAGAATGTCAGGCTGAACCAGCCTCACTATTTCTCGTTCTCTCTCTGCAGATCAGCACTTGGAGACACAGAGCTTGCCAACCACGGAGTGCTGAAGGAATGGCTTGCAGAGTTCAGTTTGTAAAATTCTATTTTCAGTGTTTATATTTAGTTTCCGTTTCGTTGGTGTTGCAGAGGCTGATCCTGCAAATATTTACCCCAGTCAGGTTTTGTGTGTAGAGTTCCTGGGAGCACAGTGGGAGCTCAGCCCCAGGAGGGCACAGGCCTGCAGTGGGCTGAGCATGGAGAAATTCAGTTGCATCTTCTGGTCAGGGTTTTATATACATATATATATATACATATACACACATCCATGTATATAGCACACACGTGTGATGATCATTTCAGGTTCTGAGAGAGAAAGGCCATTCAAAGAGTCACGTACTGATCTCCACCTGAGAGAAGGCTCAGTGAGACAGAAAGCAGCAGCATGGTGAGTGTCTGTTATGGCATAAATGATAGCACAGACAGAAAGAATGAACGAATGGATTTTTTAAAAGAGTCCTGAGATGAAATTGCTGGTCTGCAATTATTGCACTGTTGGGGAGGGACAGAAACAGTCCCAGGACTGCTCTTGTCTGCACATCCTCTCTCACTCACGTTCTCTCCAACACACCTTTACAGAGCAAGAGCGCCAGTGATGGAGGGCACAGCAGTGCCAGTTCCCTTCAGGAGGATCTCTCCAAACTTGTGATCTGGGCACACACTCATGGCACCATATGCAACCAGATCCCAGCCCTGGAATTTATGCAGAACATGGGTCACCTGAGCAATGACAATGCTGTGCTGTGGATGTGCAGAGTCGGACATGCCTATCACTGGCACTGTGGGAAGTTACATGACAAGGGTGAAGAAGAGACTGAGGCTGTAGGAAGGAGAAAGAGGCTCCTGTCTTCTGAGTCTTTGACAAGGGAAGCCAGCTTTGAGGAAAAGAGGCTCAAGCTGACCCCGTTATCTTTTGAGATGGGTCAAACAGATTCTGGGAGCACAGGGTCATGTGGCAGATCCCAAGGGTTCACTGAGCAGACGACTGACAGCACCTACACAAGGAATAACGAGCCCAGGGGGAGTCAAAATACTAGGAAACCCGTAACATTGTACTCTGCAGCAGAGCAGCACTTCTCAGTCTCTGGTGGTGTAGTCCAAAGTGGTGAACAGGACCTGAAGTCTGAAAGTGACGAAGACTTACAGATCATCTCTGATGAAGAGCAGTGTGAGGCAGATGAAGACATCCAAGGAGATAGAATCAACCAGGATAATGTGTCAGAGCCATCTGCTGAGGAGCTGCAGACGCTCCACTGCCAGGATATGGCATGGCACCAGCCAACAGCCCCCCAAAGAGCTGGCTTTGCCCCCATGGCAAGGCCACCCCTAACCCGTGCCTACATTCTGCAGGCTCCTGTCAGCGACCCGGAGGATCCGAGCAGGAACGTCCTGAAGCTGGGTCCTTTCACTGCTGCAGGGCCCACGGCTGAAACTTCCAGAGCAAGGAGCCTCCCAGGGTCAGCAGCACCAAAGGTATGTTTCAAACCCCTTCCTGTCCCCGGCACCAAAGCCAGGGCCCAGCTTGAGTCACAGCCCTCGGAGATATTCTTTGAGTTCCAAGCCACTGCTGATGTTCAGCAGCATCTCCAGCTGAGCCCTCCAGAGTTTGGCACACCAGGGATGGGCTCCAGTGGGGAAGGTCCTGAGAACGTGGGTGAGGACAGCGAGACATCAGGATCCGGGCAGACACCTTGTTCTTCATCCTTCCAGAGTCCAGACAGCAATCCACCTGGAGCCTCAAACAGAGGTAAGACAGCCTGGAGTTCTGTGCCTGCAGGGGTGTGGGGGTGTTCTATTAATCACTTTCCCAAAATATCCAAGGAGGGCGAGTTCACATCACTGCCAAGATCTGTACTGCAGCATCGAAGTAAATTTCTTGGATTTGGGGCACTCCTGTTCTGCTCAAGGGGACTACAAAGCTCCCTGCCTAAAGGAATTGGTATTTCTGCAGGGAATGCCCTTCTCTGGGGTGCCCGAAGGTGTTCTTGGCTGTGCCCCAGCCCAAACAAGTTTGAATACTTTGGTCTTCCATTTTACTCAGTATCCCCACACAGTATGTTGGCTGTACTTGAGAGAGTCCCTGTGGGAAACTGGAGCCAGAGAGGGGAACTCAGGTCTCAAGGGGAAGTAACGCAGAGAAATTGTGCCAAAGCTCTGGCTGCACCAAAGCCAGTGGCAAAACCACCTAGCGCTGGCAGTGGCAGCAGAGTGTCAGTCCTGTATGGAAAATGCAGGACTCCACACATTGCTTTAGTCCTTTCAAGAATGAAGGTTTTCATATGTGCTGTCCTGCAGCACAGGAGCCTGGGCACGTCCTTGGGAAGGGCAGAGGTTGCAGAGGCAGCATTTGGGGTCTGCCTGGAATGTGCTTACAGCACCGGTGCTGGTCCTGAAAAGGCTTAGGGGTTGTTGTTCCTCGTGGAGCCATAACCACACAAACTGCCACAGCTGAGGTTTGGGAGCAGTATTTTACTATTTTCATAACTGACATCATGTGTCCTCTGAAGGGACTGGGAATTCTTCTGGGAATCTCTGTGTAGTAGCTGTTTCTGCCAAGGTAACTGGCTCATGGCTCAGAGGAGGCCTCAGCATTACTGATTCATGAGCTGTTCCTCTCTGCCCCTGGAGCAGTCCGTACAAAACAGGCCAAAACCCCAAACCAGTGGGACAAGGATCAATCTTTCAGGATGACAACTAAGCCTGTACAAAAGAACCTGGTGCAAAAAGGGGAATCTCTAGGTGTTGGCTCATGAGCTCTTTTCCATCTCCCCCTCCTCAGCCCTGGACGAGTCACAGGCGAGCAGATGGAGCTTTCCAGCAATCCAAAGAATTCATTTCTCATGCTACATCGAACTAGGTAGATGTGGTATTGCCATGGCAACTTGAGAGAGAGCCAACTCGAATCCTGGCAATCCTTTAAACAAAATCATAGTACACTTTTACTCACCTGTTTGTTCTCCCTCACCATCCACCCCAACCTTTGTTTCATGCTGTTATTTCACATTAAGAGGGAAATTTCCCTGTCTGGCAGTGAGCAGGGCCAGCTGCCAAGGGAGAGGGAGCAGGAAAGAGCCTGACTTTCCCTGGAGAGTTGAGCACTGTTGGGTGGTGCTGGCTTGTGGAGAACACAGATATGACCAACAGTTCTAGGGAAAGCGGTTTGGGAGAGTCCTGTCCTCTCTGAATGGCGTCCAGAAGGCAGGTGGACACCATCCTGCATCTCCTAGTGTTTAACTGATCTTTGTGGGTTCTTGCTGTCCACAAAGCTGTGTCTTGTCTTTTAGATGTACTGAAGAAGCAGGAGAAAAAGAGCAACTATACCCTTAGGTACATAAAAGTATTCAAAGAGTGGCTGAGGTTGCACCACCCCTCCGAGATGCGCAAGATCCACGTGCTGCCTCCTGCAGACCTCGACCACTACCTGGTCTCGTTCTTCAGCTCTGCCAAGAGAGAGAATAGCATGGATTTTTCTGCCAATTCCTTAAGCGTCTTCCAGCGCAACATCGACCGGTACCTCAGGGACCACAACTACAAGTACAGCGTGTTGAGAGGGCCAGAGTTCAGGGGCTCTCAGGAAGCCTGGAAATTAAAGCATTGGTACCTGTTACAAAAGGAGAAGGAGGAAGAGTGGAGTGTTGTGGAGAACATGACAGATGAAGATGTGGAAAACCTTTTCAAGAAGGGAATTTTAAGCAAGACACACCCTCAGGGCTTGTTGCACCTCATGTTCACCAACCTCATTAGAGGGTTTGGGGCAAGCACCCACCACCAGACCCACCAGCTGTGCTGGGGACAGGTGGTGCTGAGGAAGACCAAAGGAGAGGTGGAGTACTTGGAGTGGAAGAATGATCTGAGCCCAGGGGGAAATGAAGGGGAGCTACGCCCAAGGCTCTTTGCCAAGCCTGAGGATCCAGAGAACTGTCCAGTCGCCAGTTACAAGGAGTACGCCAGGAAGAGGCCGCCGGACGTGATGAATGACAACCACCCTCTTTACCTGTCTCCCAAGTCACTGTGCTCCATCTGGGACAAAGTGTGGTACAGCAAGAAGGCACTGCCAAAAACCAAAATGGATAAGATCTTGAAAGTTATTAACCAGGAAGTCAGAGGAGTTGTAAGGAAGACCAGGAAATAGAGGTGTCCCTTCAGCTTTGCCCCTTAAACTGCTCCAAGGCTGCTCTGAAACAGAATCCTATTGCAATATTTGGTATAGGTTGAGAACAAACGTCCTTCTGCTGGGCTTCACCTTGGCACTGAAGGTACCTACAGATCTGCAGCGCCTTGGCTTTCAGGGAAGTTCCTTTGTTGTTGTTTCTGTTACTGGAATTGATAATTCAGTGAGTTAATGAGAATCTTCAGTTTCACAATTGCCAAACAAGTTAATGTTCTACCGTACGGTCAATGCTGTTAGAAGTGACCAGTGCTGATGTGGAGAGGGCTCGAGGGTGGCAGAGCCTGGCCAGGAGCATCAGCTGCACCCACATTTTGGGGCTGACACCCCACACAGCTCAGCCTGGGGCACAGACCTGCGGGGAAGGATGAGCGACGTGAGGAGAGCGATGACGCTGCCGATCCCAGCTTCGCGGCGACGCTTCTGACGAGGTTCAGGTCATTTCCCTTAGGGAAAGATTTGTAGATTGAAGAAGTTGTGGCTGTTTTAAGAAGTTGTTTAAAGTGTCTGACAATGTTGAAAGGTTTTATGGTAAGTGGTTTCCCTGGAGTCCAAACACAGCTCTGCAAAGGCACTGGGAGGTATGCTCAGTTCTGCTCAGCTACCCCAGCACTGTTCAGTGCCTGTTACAGCTCAGTCAGGTTTTTGGTTGCATTGTTGACAGAGCCAAATAAAAGAACCTTTAATTCAGTCCTGTCTGTCTGTGTCTGAACAGCAGGTGACGTTTTCCTGGAACACTGATGTGTTCCCTGTTGTGCTCAGTCTGGTGCTGAGCTGTCCCTGCTCCCAGCCTGGTGGCAAAGAGCTTTGGGCCCTTCGAAGCCCTACGAGCCATCTCCATGGTGTCAAATGAGGCCTTGGGGGTCAAGCTCTTTGCCAGAATTGGTCCCATTCAACCAATTTAACATCAAGAAGTAGCTTAAGGACGTTTGAAGAGACACAAAAAAAGACAAACAACTCCTCAAGTGCTGGAGGGCGTCTGCCGGCTCCCCTCGTGCTGCGGAGCACCGGTGGCAATGCCATAACACCACGACTGAGCAGCTGTCCCGAGGGTCCCGCCGGTCCCCGGTGACCCGGCCGCGGGCACAGCGCTGCTCCCCGCGGGGCCGGGCTTCCCTCAGCCCCGAGACCACCCCGGGTCGGGCTCTTCCCCTCGCTGCTCGCAGGGCTCGGGAACGAGGCAAAAAACAGATTGCACCATCAGCCCTCTCTGACCTGTCACAGCACCTGGGCACCTCCCGGCTCCCTGGGGCTCCACCGGGGAAACCCCCGGTCAGCATCCGCTGAACGGGGCCGGGGTCCGCACCGGGAGCGCTGGCGGAGCAGGGTCCGGGTCTCGGAGGGGTCAGTACCTGGACCCCCGTCAGCGCTTGCGGAGCGGGCTGAGGTCCCGGCGGGGCCGTACCGGGATCCCGGCGGGTCGGTACCGGGCCCCCCGTCAGCGCTCGCGGAGCGGGGCCGTACCGGGGTCCCGGCGGGTCCGTACCGGGCCCCCCGTCGGCGCTCGCGGAGCGGGGTCGGTACCGGGGTCCCGGTGCGTCGGTACCGGGCTCCCCGTCAGCGCTCGCGGAGCGGGGTCCGTACCGGGGTCCCGGTGCGTCGGTACCGGGCCCCCCGTCGGCGCTGGCGGAGCGGGCTCGGTACCGGGGTCCC
>VWZW01006712.1:543622-554566 GCA_013397115.1 Edolisoma coerulescens
GGGTGGTGTTGGCCCCTGACGTGGGGTGGCAAGAGGTGACATTCCCCCCAGGACTGTGGGGGCAGATGCCCTGTGGCACCCAGCCCGTGCCCTGCTCTGCAGCAATGGGGCTCCAGCGATGCCCAGCAGTGGATGGGGCAGGAGAGGCCCCCCCTCCCCCGGCAGTGCCCTCCCAAAGCCCCCCTTCCCCAGCTCTGCCTCTCCCAGAGGCTGTGGGTGCCCGGCTGGGGTGGCACCATGAGCCCCCCCACACCCTGCAATGACTCTACTGGGGGGAAACTGCAGCCTGGGTGGTAACTGGGGGGCAGCTGGGATGTCATGGGGACAGGGGTGGTGTCACTGCTCACACAAGGGGAATGTGGGGGAAGGAAGGCCCTGGGGGAGCTGAGCCCCATCCCTGGCTGCTCGACCAGCCGTGTCCTGGTGGGCTGGGCAGCGTGGATGCTGCTCCACACACGTTTTGGGGGATCCCCGGGGTCTTGCCCAGCCTCACAGCTGCATGAACCCTCTCACGCTCAGACAAGGATCCCTACCCTGGCTGGTGGCTCCTGGACAGGTGTCTGGGCACTGCCAGCCCGGCTGCTGCAGCTCAGGGGCAGCTGATGTGGGCACTGGGTACCAAAAAAACCCGGGCCCCCCCGTGCCTGCCCCAGTTGGTCTCAGTGGGGAGGAAACGCTGGTGCTGGTGGTGAAATCCCCACTGAAGGGCTGGGGTGTGGGGTGGGGCAGCAGGGAGGCTGCCCTCTGTGGGACACCAGACCCCTGGCAGCTCCCAGTGCCAGTACTGGGGTGAACTGGGCTGCCCCACTCCCCTGGGGGACCCCAGAACGTGGCTCTGCGAAGCTGCTGAGCGGCAGAGGCAGGAGGGGGACGGGATGCCGGGCCACACTCCTGCTGCCACCAGGAAACACGGGACCCTTGCCCCATTCCTGCCCCACAAGGCTGGGCCCCCCCATCTTCCCCTTCCTTCCCTCGCTGCCGTTGCCCCAGGAGGACACGAGCAGTGGCCACAGCACAGTTCAGCCCCCTCGGCTGGCAGAGCCCGGCGGCACCGGCCGGCAGCCGAGACAGAGGAACGGCTGTCACTGCCAGCACCAGAGTGAGGGGCTCCAACACGGGAAGCCGAGCCCGGGAGGAGCAGAGCAGGCCTGGGGACAGGCTGGGTTGACCCTGCAGGAGCCCCGCGGGGCCCCGGCCATTACCACAGCCGAGTGTCAGGGAGGGGACGCTGCCCTCGAGGCCCTTCCCTTGCCTGGACACGCTCAGTCCTTGAGGGCTTGGGGAGCCCGGGACTGCAGGGATGAGGACGTGAGATGGAGCAGAGATGTCCATGGGCAGCCAGGGGGGAGCAGACCCAGGCCTTTCCCCGCTGGAGAAGCGGATGATGGAGGCACAGAGGGAGGGGCTGGCACGGGGCTGGGTCCGATGCCCACCGTGGGCTGGGCCAAGAGTGGGTCCCGCTGGTGGCGGCTCCCGGGGAGTCATCTACGGACACAGTGTCGTCCTCCGACCCCCTGCCCGGCGGCTCCATCCTCCGACGGCGGGTGGGACAATGTCGGTGCCAGGGGGAAAGGCCCCGGTGCCGGCGGCAGGTGGGGATGAGGCGGGGCCGCGGTGGGGTGGGCGCANCGCCGCTCGCCGCTGCCCGCTGCGGCCCCATTGGCACCATGTTGGATCTCCCCGGTTCTGCAGAAAGAGGGGCTGTGTCCGGTGGGGGGGAAGCCCGGCGTGCCGGGCCTGGCGAGCAGGGGCCGGGGCGGAGGGGGCTCGGCGGGGGCTCACATCACCGTGCAGCACTTGCAGCGCTGCTTCTTCACGTCTGTCTCCTGCTCGGCCTCCTTGGCATCTGTGGCGTTGGCACCCGGCTTCTGCCCGCCCGCACCCTCCTCGCCCAGCGGCTGGGCAGCCGCCGGCTCCAGCGCGGTGCCGTTGGGCGGTGTGTGGTCCTTGTGTGCCGGCTCCGGCTTGCTCTCGGCGTCCTCGATCACCACCAGCTCTGCCTTGATGGTGCCCTCCAGCCCCAGCACCTTCTTGGTCTCGTTCTCATCCTCCACGTTCTGGTAGCCCATGAAGATCATGGTGACGGGCTGCTCCTGGCTGGGCTCCGTCCCCTCGCCCGGTGGCACCTTTGCTTGCAGCCCCGTGATCTCCCGCCGCGGCGTCGGCTTCTGGCTGCCCGGGGCGCTGCCACCCCCCACGCCAGCCTTGGCTGGGGTCTGGCGCCCGGCAGCTTCGCTCAGGGTGGCCTCGTCCGCCTTGTGCAGGAGCTCGTCGACCTCGGAGGAGCTGAGGGGGTGGGCCCCGTTCTGCAGGGCCCCGTCCTCGGCGGTCACCGCGTGCACCACTGCGGGGACAAGAGGAGAGAGGGTGAGGGGGGCTCGGGATGGGGGCACAAGGTGACCTGGCAAAGCTCCTGCTGGCATGACCCACTCAGCCCCGGCTCCTGTGTGGTCAGGGAGCAGCCCCTTCCCCTCTCCAAAGGTTCTGCCACTGAGGCTGGGACTCCCCACAGCATCCCAACCCTCCCCTCAGCAGAGCTGCTGCCAGATCCTCTCTCATCACCTGGCTCCTGCCCGACAGCAGCCAGGGAGAATGAAACAAAAGCCCAACGCAAGGAGCTGTTCCCGAAGCCTCAGGCTCAGCGAGCCCTGTGGGAGCCGCGGCCGTTTGCCAGGCCACCGACAGCCGGCCAAGCTGCCCGTGGCAGGACGGCGTCTGCTGGCACCTGGCTCGGCCGGGGCTGACGTGACACTGTGTAGCAGGTCACCACTGCCACCTCTGAGACCCCGGTGATGCCCGGCAGCTGCTGCCCCACCACGTTCCCACCACCTCCTGCCACATCCACCAGGACCATCGCAGCCGGTGGCCCCGTGCCCGGAGGAGCCGGGGCTCTCCCACCCCGGCGTGCCGTGCCGGCTGCTCGTGGCAGCGGAGGCAGAGATGTGCGTCATGGCCAGAGCGGCCAAGGGCTTGTTGCGTTTTCCACTTGACCTGGGGCATGACGTGATGGTCAGTGCAACTGCCTCAGCGGGCAGCCAGTGAGTGAGGGACAGTGACCAGCCTGGCAGGGCCACAGGGAGGGGGTGGAACGGGAGCGCTGCGCTGCGTTTTCCTTGAAGAGGCGGTCAGTCCCCTCAGCCACCACAGTTCCCAGTAAGAAGCCCCACTTCCATGGCTGGTCCTTGCCACCACGATGGTCCCTTGGGTTTCACCAGGCCCTTTGGAGCAGGTTCCCAGATCTTCCCAAAAGCAGGAGCTGTAGACAGGGACCAGTCCCTGCTGCTGCACTTCCACCACACCCGTCAGCCACGCTCCCCGCTGCCAGCCTGTGGGACAGGCCAGCGTGGTGCTAGTGCACCTTCCCTGCCCACGGGACAGGCTCCTTGGTCTTGGACACAACAGATCCTCTTCTCTGCTCTCCAGCAGCGCAGGGTCACGATTTGCAAACCAGGGCTGGCCCACCTGGACCATCGACACCGTGCTGCCACGACGATCCTGCGATCCACTGGACTGCGGTCGGTGGGGGATCGCCCTCACAGAGCTGATAAAGCCATCAGGAGCAGCCCCCGCACTTCCTCACCCTGCTGGGTGCCCGCTGGGATGTTCAGGTGGCCACTCCCTCGTCCCTTGCCCGTGGCTCCTGCCAGCGGTGCGGGCTGGCCCGTACCTTTCAGCTCATCCTCGTACACTTTGACCCCCTGCACACAGTGGTTCTGGGGGAGCATGGTGGTGCTGGACAGGACCTTGGTCTCCCCAGTCACTCTGTCCTTCTCCACTGTGATCTCCACCGAGTACATGGCTGGGACACAAAGAGGACAGCGTGCGTTACGGCGGCCCCAGCCCTCCCCGGCCCTTGCTCTGCGGCTGGCGGCGGGACGGCATGTGGCGGTAGCGCTGTGGTGCTCAGCGGTGCTCAGCAGGGCTCAGCAGGACTCAGTGGTGCTCAGCAGGGCTCAGTGGTGCCCAGCGGTGTTAGCAAGGCGGCAGCGAGGAGCGGTGAATGGCAGAGGCAGTGCGGCATCCCTGGCACATCCCTCCTCCCGGGACCCGTGGGACCGTTGCCATCCTGGTGCTGCTGGCATCACCTTACCTCCATGGCTGCTGTGCTTCTCGGGCTGAGCCCTGTCCATCTGTCCAGCCAGTGAGCGGTGCTGGCCGTGGGGCCCGGGCTGGGAGCCAGGTTCACGCTCATGGAGGTGCAACCCCCACCGAGGGTGCTGGCACTGGGACAGCCCCTCTGCCCCCATGGGATGGGTGATTCTTGGCACCTCTCCTTCCACTCCCGGCCAGTCCCTGCCAGCAGCGGGGTCCCCTCAGCCCTGTGCATGGTGCTTAGCTCCGAGGATCCCAAGACAGGCTCTGCCTCATGCTGGTGCCGTGGTCTGGTCTGAGCCATTGCCCCAAACCAGAGCAAACCCCTCCAGCAGCAGAGGCAGCTGCAGCCCCCCCAGCTCAGGCAGCCTGGCCCCGTGTGCCCCGTAGCTCCCTGTGGCAGCGGCCCCAGGGCCTCGCACAGGGTCAGCCGTGCTGGCAGCCGACACTCTGCTGCCTCGCCCCTGCGCGGAGAAGCTGCAGACAGAGCGGGAAGGATGAAACTGCAGCAGAGGCATGGAACGGGGCTGAGGTGGAGAGGCCCTGAGCCACGAACCAACCGTGGGGTGGAAGCAAAACCAAACCCTGTGATTGCAATGACGGATGTTCTCTGCCCTGGGCTTGGAAAGGCATCGAGCGGCACGGCGGGGAGCGGCTGCGGTGGCAGCGAGCCGAGGGCGGCGCGGAGGGGAGGGGGAAGCAGCCTGGAAGGAGCGCTCCTCCCAGGGCAGCGGGCACCTACCCGCCTTCATCATGTCACTGCCTTCCACTGCCTTCATGGGGCTGCTGGAGACCCTCTTGTCGGCTGGAGATGGAGAGACGACCGTCTGAGCCAAAACGATCGCCTGGTGTGCCCGCGGGTCAGGCCCCAGGCAGGGCACCGTGTCCCCCCGTGGCTGAGTGCCCCCGTGGCTGGCGCCTGGGACGGGCTCCCCCGCCGCAGGGCACCACTGCCCGGGAGGGGACTTGGGGACAGGGCTCTGGTCTGGCTCTCCCCACCCATCTGGCCCCAGCCTCAGGGCAGCAGGAGGGGATGGTTGGTGCTGAACCACGGCTGAAGGGAATCAGGATTCACCTACCCTTAACTGTGCCCAGGGGACTCTGCAAAACAGAAGGGAGAGGTTATAGGAGCTGCTGGGACCCGCCACGGACCCGCTGCCTGCACACCCACCACCCACACAGCCACCCATCCCCACCAGGGCTGGGGACCCCGACCCCACTGCTGGCAGCCCTGCCCATGGCCCGCAGCCGTGCCCACCTTCTGCGCATTGGGGACGGCCTCGGCCTTCTCCTCCTTGGCTGCTGCCTCTGCCAGGTTCTCCTTGGTCGAAGCCACTGAGCTGCTGTTCTCCAGTGTCTCCAGCTCCTTCTCCAGCCTGCAGGAAGAGTCAGGGCTGAGAGGCTGAGGGGAGCGTGGGACAGGTAACTGTGGTGCAGGCAGCCACAGCAGACCTGTGAACACAGGCCAGCGACACCGTGCAGGGGAGAGGAGAGACACAAATTGTCCCCTGGGCTCACAGGGTGCAGGGACAGACAGACTGGCATGGCTGTCACTGTCTCTTTGCAGGGGAAAAGCCGATGGGCTCAGCACCAAGGGGATAGCAGAGACCCCGCCGTGGGCAGGGGGCAGGGGCACCGACCCCCGTGCACTTGTGGTCCCTCACTTGGCGGCCAGAGCGGGGCTGCTCCATCATCGTCCTGCCCAAAACCTGGTTGAGCTTTCCACGAGGGAAACCTCCTGTTCCCAGCCGCCAGCCGGGCAGCACGGCCCTACTGGGATGCAGCAGAAGTCCTGGGAGTCCCCATGGGTTGGTGCGGCTGCAGCTGCCCCCGGCAGAGCTCCCCCGGGCTCCTCGCACGGCGCCGGCGGAGGAATGCACCGCGCCATTAGCCGGACACAAAGGCCCCTTCGTGCCTGACCCCTCTCTGCACCGATGCTCGGTAATTAGCGGCACCACCGTGACTGATTGCATTCCTGCTGCGCTGCCGGGACACCTCCGAGCCGGGGCTCCGGGCCCCCGCCTGGGGGCTGGGCAGGGGCTGAGGCATCTCCCTCTCAGTCTCCCCTCCCCGCCCCTTCCCAAGGGCTGAGCCACCACGGTGGGGAGGGACAGAAGCCTGTGGGAGGCAGCACCCTGCCATCGCGGGTGCTGGGCACCAAACAGCCCCCGGGGATCCCAGGCCGAGGCTCCCACTGATACCCGACACAGAGGCAGAGCACAGCTGGGGGTGTCCGTGCTCGGAGGGGCCGCAGGGCCGGGCAGGCTCTGGGTCTGGCTGCAGCCCCTGGACAAAAGCTGGCAAAAACCCAGCCAGGGTTCAGGGTCCAGGGTGAGCCCCGGCAGCACCGTGGAGGCACCTCTTCTCCCAGCAGCTCTGAGCTCAGCGTACCCTGCCTTGTGCCCAGCACATGGGATCCACCTGAATCTCAGCATCCACCTGCCCAGGGATCTCTGGAGGGATGCAGGTGCTCTCTAACTGCACCCCAACATCTGGCCCCACACCTGCCCCGTTACCTCTGGATGGTTTCCTCCAGCTCCTTGGTCTTCACCTCATCCTCCTGCATCTGTTTCTTCATGGCCTCTTCCTCCTCGGAGGCAGAGGCTGGGGCCCCTTCCAGGAGCCATCTCTCCCGCAGAGCCTTGGACTGGGGAGCAGAAGGGGGTCACGGTCCTGCCCTCCCCAGCCGGGGGCTCCCCGGCGCAGAGGCAGCCTGGGGGTCCCGGGGGATCCTCACCTTGAGATGCTGCAGCTGCCGCCTGTCATCCTCGAGCTGCCGCCTTTTGTTCTCGATCTCCGTCTGACGCTTCCGCTTCTCCTGGAGGGACGGGAGCGGCGGAGCCGGGGTCGGCGCGGGGAGGGGGTGGGCGCCGGGCATCGCCGGGCAGGGAGGAGCGGGGCCAAGGGGCTGCCCTCGGGGACGGGGGTTTGCGAGACCACCCTTGGGAACACCCCACGGCAAGCCCGGTATCACGTCCCCGCCCTCTCCGGGACAAACTGAGGCACTGAGGGTGTCGAGAAATTGGGGCAGAGCCTGGGCTCTGTTCACCATCTCAAAATGTCACCTTCCCCTCGGCCGGCCCCAGCGAGCGAGCTGCCAGCGCGGGGG
Source organism: Edolisoma coerulescens (assembly GCA_013397115.1). NCBI lineage: Eukaryota > Metazoa > Chordata > Aves > Passeriformes > Campephagidae > Edolisoma > Edolisoma coerulescens. The sequence goes on from VWZW01006712.1 coordinate 550,824, forward strand.
AAACAGCCCCCGCCGCCTCTACCTCGTTCACCCCCCCCGCCACCCGTCCTGGGGCTGCTCCAGATCATTTCAGCAGAGTCAGACCCAGCCCGGACGCGTCACCCGGCGCTTTCTCCTCTGGTCCAGAACAATTTGCCCTTTGTGCGGCAGAGATCGGCCGGCTGCCGGCTGGGCTGGGCAGTGGGGCTGTTGTGGGGCAGGGGGGCTGCCATGGGGCAGAGGTGGGTTCAACCAGCCCCGTGCCCTGCTCTGTGCTGGGAGGGGTTGCACAGCACGGCCCCCGACTGCTCGCTAATTAATGTAATTACTAGTGCCCATGACAGGCATGGCTGGATAGCACCATCCTCAGCCCTTCCTGGGGAAGCAGGGGGGAATCATCACTCATTTCCCTCACTTGGGGCTCGTCAAGGCGCTGCTTCGTTAATTAAACCTCCCAGCTGCCTGTTGCTTGCTCTGTCCCTGTTTCAACCATGCAGCCAAGCCATGCCGGCTCTGACACCCCAGGAGGAGCCCCCACAGGGACACACTGGCACGGGCCATTCTGAGCCCTCATTCAGCTGCTGGGGACCCCTGGTCTGGGGCTGAGCACCTGCACCTGCACCCTCCTCCCCGCTGGTGTCTGCCCCGTGTGCTGCAGGTGATGGCCTGGGGACGTGGGGACGCTGGCCGGAGCAGGGACTCACCGCGATGGCCTGCAGCCTCTCCTGCTGAAGGGTGCTGGCCTCCACGACCCTGCAGAGAGCAGAGAGCAGCAGTGAGGGGTGACAGCAGCGGCAGGTGACTGGGACAGCGTGCAACCAGCAAACCAGACACTGTGGCACACGGAAAAAGGCTGAGCCCTTCCCTTCCACTGGCCATGTCCTCCTCGCTGCCCCAGAGCCAAGCACTCCTCACCTGCATGGCTCCTCCAGGCACCCCTTGGCCCCTGTCCTGCCCAAATCCCCCGGGACAGGCGCCTTGCCCAGCACCTGGAGGACTCATCTCATCCAGACCCGCTCCTGCCGTGGCGCAGATGGAAACCGTGACCACGGAGGGGCTGGAGCGGGACGCTTCTGGCCGCCCCTGCGTTCCAATCTGGCTCACGCTTTCCATTCCAAGCCCGTTTCTTGGCTGCTGACACCTTTCCCGGACAGTGACCTTTGCGGGCTGCGCGCACAGGCATGTGCACAGACACACACAGGCACACTCAGACACACTCAGACACACACATGACAAAGGCTCTGCTCCCCATGGCATCCGTGTTCCGGGCCCAGCACCCGCCTCGGCAGCAGGGGCTGCCACAGCCGTGCCGGGGATGCTGTCGGTGGCAGCCGCCTCTCTGGCCCCACACAGCTCTCCCAGGGGCACCCAGCCCTGGAGTGCTGCAAGGAGGGGTTGTCCCCCCTCCCCACAGCCACCTGCCCATGTACCAGCCTTCCTGTGTCCCCATGGTGTGGTGACCCGGGCCAGTCCAACCAGCAGCACAGCCCCCGGGGCCCGGCAAGAGCCCCCGCACCGCCGAGCACCAGGTGCAGGTTCAGCGCCGGGAGCCGCCGAGGGGCCGGGGTGGCTGGCGGGGCCGGCTGGGACCAGGATGCTCCAGCGCCACAGGAGCCGCTGGCTGCTCGCCAGACGGTGCTAACGAAGTGCTTAAGCTGTGGCAGTAATTAGGGTGGGAGACACTGAGGTACTGTCAGGTGATGGATCGTCTCCGCTTGCCTCCTAGAGCAAGGGGCAGGGAGGTGGACGCCGAGCTCCCAGGGAAGGAGTTAGCTGAAGTTGGTTTTACACACAGGGTGGGCTCAGGGTGCTGAGCCCCCCGTGTGACACCCTGGGCTCTGACCTCACATGCCAGCCACATGTGTGTGCCCTCACACGGGCTCCCCACAGGCTTTGCCACAACTCAAACGGGCTCTGCAGGCTGAGAGGAACCCCTGCCCCCGCCTGCTCCCTCCTCGAAGCCAGCAATTAACTGGGAGCTGCTCAGAGCCACCGTCCTCCCCTCACCCCGCACCCTGGGGATCCCTGCGATGCGCAAAATCCAGGCCAGGAAAACAAACCGGGAAGGTGTCGCTTTTGTGGTGGTTATTTTCGTGCTGTTTGCAGCGACGCTGGGGCTGCCTCACCGGCGCAGGCGCACGGCACCGCTCGCACACCCGCGTGTCCCGTGTGTCTCTCGCCAGCCCCACAGATCCAGGGCCGCCCTTCATCATGGGCTCCCTCCTGGTGTGGGGCCACAGGTCCCCTCAGTCCAGCCCTTGGCACCCCACACTCGCAGGATGTTGAACTGGGCCCTGTTTCTCTCCTGGATCTTGCCCTGTTCGATGGATCCAAACTTTTACAGCATTCCTGAAACATTCTGTTCTGCTTTTCCTCCCTCCTCCATCCTCTTTATTTTCCATTATTTGCTACAGTCTCCACATTCCCAGGTCAGACGCCAGGAATCTTCCTGGCCCAGGGAGAGACGCAAAACAGGCTGGATGCCCCTCGCTGCAGTCTCCCCACCCGCTCAGCCTCTGCCCTGGGGGCTCTGATCCATCGAGGGGGGCTGAGCGGGGACCACCCCAGCACCCCCAGTCCCTGCCTGCTGGGACCAGGCACTGAGGTGGAGGCAGGGGGTTCCACACTCCCCAACAGCCCCATCCTGCCTGCCATGACCTGTCTCTGGGGGTCGGTGTGATGGGGCCCCGCTGCCGCCGGCCCTGGTGACTGATGGAGGCGGTTCCCTGGCAATGGTTCCCTGGCAACAGTGCCATGGCAACGGCGCTATGGCAACGGGCGAGTGCCGAGGGGATGTGGGGGGATACTCGTGGTGGCAGAGGGACCAAGGGGCCCCCCGGGGCCGGGACTTCGTGGCACCCCAGCAGCACTGGCGAGCCAAAGCCGTGGCATCACTGGGGCCTCCTTAGGGGTTCTGGTGCTCCCGATCCATCCTGAGCGCCAGGAAGGGTGGGAAAGTGATCCCAGGGCCACCGAGCTCCTCAGGAACCGCCAGCCCAGACCAGGAGCAGGGAGAAGGAGCAGGGACATGGGGGATGATGCCCTGGGAGCTCCCAGCAGCAGTCCCCAGCCCCGAGGCTGGACCCCCACACACGTGTGAGCACACACGCGCCCGCGCGCGCGCCCGCGCTCTCCCTTGGCTCTCCAGCTCTTTCCAGCCCTGCTGATGCTGCCGTTTCCCACCATCACAAGGGAAGCCCGTGACCTTTTGTCTCCTCCCGCCTGACATGAAACAATAATGTTTATTTGCCTTCCTCTGTTTTTTCCCATTAGCTCATCCAAATGTGCGAAGAGCCGTTTCAAGCTGCTCCTCTGCTCCCCTGACCTCCGCTCCCTCCCCACCCGCTCAGCCCCAAGCTGGGGGAATGCAGGAGAGCGTCCTGCGTGGGCACCACCCCTGCACAGGCCCAGGGGCTGTGGCAAAGGCAGCAGTCGAGGGATCGGCGCTGATTTACAGCACCATTCCCATGCCGGGAGCCGGGCCCCTCGGCCGGGCCCGGAGTGACGCGGCCGTGGGGAGGCTGCAGAGCTCTGTCACAAAGCCATTAACAGCGGGGCCGGGATCGAACGGCCCCGATGGCAGGCGCGGGAGGGGAGGGAGGGGAAGGGAGGGGAGGGGGCTGCAGCAGCCCAGGGGCCGCCATGCATCGACCATGAAGGCAAATGCATCAGCGGCAGCGGCTCGGGAGAGGGCGGCCAGAAATCCGCGCGGCCAACGAGCGGCGTGCCCAGCACAGGGTCGGGACCCTGCTCGGGGCCTGGTA
>VWZW01006712.1:578832-591758 GCA_013397115.1 Edolisoma coerulescens
CCACCCCTGACACCGGGGCTCGGGGGCGTTGAGAGGGGCTGGGTGGGGTCCGTAGCGAGGGAACGGGACTGCGGCGACGCAGGGAGAGGGTGTGCGGAGGGAACGGGCCAGCCTGGCCGAGGGGCAGCAGCTGGGCGAGCCGCGGCGGGGGCGGCGCGGCGGGAGGGGCCCTCAGCCCTGTCCGGCCCGGGTGGGGGGATCCGCCGCGGTTCCAGCACTCCGGCCGCCCCGCGGGGATCGGCTGGGCCCCGCCGCGGAGCCGGGCTGGGGCGGGAGTCCGTCCGGCAGCAGCCCCAGGGTCCAGCTCTGACACCCCCAGCCCGGGCAGCCTGGCCCCCTCCGGTGCCGAGTGAAGCGCCGCGGGGTATTGGGGGCTTTCTCGGTCGTCTCTCAGGAGGGTTTAATGAACACGAGAAAAGCCCCGCGGTGGTGGCGGCTGGGGCGCAGGGAGGTGCACGGGTAACACGTAGGCAGAAGTGCTGTGTAGGCACCTGGGCAGGTGCTTTAATCACACACCAGAATCCGGCGTGTGCGGAGCTTGTCCCGGTGTGGGTGGAAAAGGAGTGTGGGCTGTTGGGGAGGATCTGGTGGATCACTCGCTCCCCTGCTCGGCTTCCTGAGAAGTTAAATGGGGTTTGGAGAGCCCTGCCGGTCTCTTTGTCTTGACAGTTCTCACAGCATCTTGTCCCAAAAGTCATTGCTGGTCGCTGGCACTCAACTTGAAAAGCCTCCGAGGGCGAGCAGAGCTGTCCCTGCCGGGGGTGGTTGGTTTGTGACGCGGGATTTGTCCTTTTGCCCTCTCGTTTGGGCCAGGGTGGGCAGTGCTGGGGGCTCCCAGCTCGTGTGTGAGAGTAAGGACAAACCCCTGGCCGAGTTCCTGCTGAGCACACACGGGCTGGTGGGCAGGAGCCAGGAGGTAACCCTGAATATCCGCTGTTTATTTCTGTTCAAACACCCCGTGCTGGGCCGTGCTCACATCTGGTTGTGTGCACTTGGCTGGGCACACCTGGCTGTGCCAGCTGGGCACCCTTGGCCAGGCTGGGCCAGGCAGGGAGCGGGTCCTGTGTTTGGGGGCTCAGGGCTGGGTAACTGTGAGTTCGTGAACTTGTTTTGGGGATCCAGGTTCACTCGGGTCTCACTCAGGTTTCACTCACCGTCTGCAGACGCAGTGGCCAGAGCTGCCAAAGGAAGGACTCAGACAGCCCGAGAAACAACAAACTTTGACATTTGTGCTGTTCCAGCTGCAGAGGAATGTGCTGATCCCTGTGCTGGGAGCTGGCTGTGAGCACACAGACACACACACACAGCACACAGCAGCTCCCTGCAGCGGGCAGCTGAGAGGAGCAGGGTGCTCAGGCCACGGTCATTCACCCCCATGCCACGTGTGTCCCCCCCAGTTGGTGCTGGGGGGAAGCAAAGCAGAGGGAGTTTTATGGGCTATGGTTCCCTGTGCTCACACAGGAGACCCTGAGCTCAAACCTGGGGTCAGTGCTGCAGAGAGGGTTGTTTCACAGCGGCAGATGGGGAATGCTGCATGGGAGAGGGAGCAGCCACCTCTCCCAGTCTGTTCCTGGGCAGACAGGGCATATATGGTGGCTCCAGGCTGTGCTCCTTCCCTAGGGCCCTATCGGGGTTGGCTGCAGGGGCCAGAGGAGCGACCCCAAGGGCTTTGTCAGCGGCCTCAGCTCCTTGGGGGAATCCCTCAGTCTGGCTAAGGGCTGTGCCAATTCCAACGCAGCAGCAAAAGGAAGTGGCATTATTTTTAGAAGCTCTTAAATGCCTTCAGTGTTGAGCCTGGCTCTGCCAGCACAGGGATTTGGGGTGGTGTGTGCCCGCTGTGGGGCAGGGATGGGGTTGGCTCAGTGGTGCTGCTGCTTCTCAAGCTCTGGAAAGCGAAACAGTTCCCCTTTCAGGGTCTCCAGCGTTCTGGGCTGCTCTGCCCAGGACAGGGTGGTTGTAGAGGATAAATTCCTCGCTGACCCCAGGACTCGTGAGGGAAGTGGCTGTCACAGGCGCTGCACACTCAGCCTGTCTGACCCGACGTGCTCTGTAGTCAGTGCTCAGGGGCCTGGGGTGGCCGCAGGTCTCTGTGGTGAGCTCTGGGTGTGGGAGTGTGAGGTGGTGGCTGCAGGATGACCCGGTGTGTCCCTGCGTGCTGTGAACCCCAGGCTGTGCTGGTGGCAGGGACCGTTCGGCCTCCCTGAGCACCACGACCTCGCCGAGTCCTTGCTGCCATTCCTGCATTGTTTCCTGCTCCCCAAAACACGCAGCTGTGCCAAAGTTTGAGGGCTGCTGCGCAGGGAGCGTTGGGGGTTTCACTTTCACTTCACTGGAACTGCATTAGCTGCTACCTAATGCTGTGTCTGTGCTGGGGATTAATCAGCATCGCCCTCATCATTCTTAAGCTGAGCTCCCACAGGCTCAGGCCGAGCTCTGGCCTCACTGGCTCAGGAGGGCAAATGTTGGGATTTGGGGTCCCTCTGGCTCTGGGACCGTGGCTTGTGCTGCGGATGGCAGGCTGCAGGACCCTCCCACCCCGTCACACCCTGCAGCTCTGAGGTACCACTTCCTTCTCTCACCCGGTGTGTCTTCTCCTGCAGGACTACATCTGCCCACGGTGTGAGTCTGGTTTTATTGAAGAGCTTCCCGAGGAGCCGAGGTAATGTGCTGCCCCAGGGGCTGGTGCTCGAGTGAGTCTGGGTTGCTTTGCTCTCTTCCTAGTTCAAAGGCAATGTTTGATATAAAATGCACCGTTTCTATTGCTTCTGCCCCAGCTTTGGCTCATCTTTCCTCACTTTTGGAATGCAGTGCTTCGTTGGCAGAGTTAGCATCCACAGGCCAATCTGCCACGGGAACGCTGAGCATCCTCCTGAGCATCCAACGTCTCTGCTGAGGGGTGGGGCAGGAATGGTTTGATTTAAAACAAACATCAGGAAGTGCTAGGGAGGCTTTCCCCGTGGTGTGTGGTACCTCTGACCTGATCTGAGTCATCAGGGCAGAGATAACCCCAGAGAGAGGGATCTGGGAATGGGGAGCGCACGGACACCTCGGTGTGAGTAGTGACTGTGTTGGGGATGAACAGCAAAATGTTGTGGCTGAGACTTTGGACTCTGCCCTGGAGCAGCGAGGTCTGTGTTTCTGTGCTGCACTGCTGCTGCTGGTGGCAGAAGCAGCAGGAATTTCTTAAAATGTTTCAGTCGTGTTTGTGGGGCCCCAGCTGTGACCGGCTCCAGGACGGGCCGTGGGCAGTGCAGGGGCTGGGGGGCAGTGGGTGTTGCTGCCTGCTGATTGGGGTGGTCTGCATGGCCTGGGGCTTCTGCACTGACCAGGTGATGTTTGGTTTGACCACGCCAACCCTGGAGCCTGAAAATCCATCCTGGCTGATCCTGATTGTTTTGGTGATTCCCTGTGACCTTGCGTAGTTGTCAAATCTCAGCAGTTTTGGTACCATGAATGCAAAGCTGGGTTCTGAGCAGGAAATGTTCCTGCAGCTCTGAAAGCAGAAGTCTGACAACATTTAGAGTTTCCCCAATATCCTGAGCCGTTGGGTCACGTGCCTCTGCAGTAGAGAAGTTTCTTTGATTCAAGATTAGACTTACGTGTCTTGGGGTCACAGCGATCAGTGTTTGTGCCTTAAGTCTTCCTGGTGCTCCGGAGGATTAGCTGGTGTGTTTGAGATGGATTGTGGGGGAAATCCTCGCTTGACATCGTGGTTCAGGCACTTCTCTGCAGCCTCATGAGATCTAATAGAAGGAGAAATGGGTGAGGATGTGGGAAAATGAAAGGTTCGGGAGGGAAAATTGATGCGGGCAATCAGAAAATCAGCAGCTGAGGGAGGACCAGCTTCTGTTGAGCTGCCTCTCTCCCGGGGTGGGAGGGGAGTGGGACAGAAGAGCCTTGGAAGCTGCTATGAGAAGATTACCAGCGCTCTTCATTCCCCACAGGAACGCTGACAATGAGACCAGCTCCTCTACGTCAGCCAATGATCAGAGCAGGCATCCTTTTGAGGTGAGCAAGTCCTTTCTCTCTTCCAACACTTTCTGCTTTGCTGGTGGATTGAGTATTTTTCCAATAGTCCATTGTTGAAACATTCCTCAGATCACGACAGAATTTGGAAAGGAGGAATTAATATCCTCCATATGCTGCTCCTGAAATCTCCACATACCATATTTTTGCTGCGTGTGTTACGTAGGACCATCGCTCGTAGCTGATTCCCGTCGTGAGGGGGCTCAGCAGGATTTGGAGAGCAGGATTTGGGTGTGTTGCTATGCAGTAGCCTCAGCTCGGAAGCGGCAGTGACACACCAAAGAGAAACCAGGGAACTGTGATTATTTCTGCCTTCGTGTGCAGTTCCTGTGTCTGTTCCTCACTGAGCTGCTGCCGAGGGCGCTGGTCCCAGTGTCACCCCAGGCCCGGGGGTCACTGCGGGCGGCTGCTGGGACACCGTGGGAGCCGGGGGCTGTTCCTCCTCTTGTCTCAGTCTGTTCTCTGCATTTCCTCCCTCCCAGAACGTGGATCAGCACTTGTTCACCTTGCCTCAGGGCTACGGCCAGTTTGCTTTCGGGTTCTTTGACGACAGCTTTGAGTTTCCCTTCGGGTCCAACGTGCAGCCGGAAGACAACCGGGACTCGGAGAACCGGCGGGAGCGCGAGCACCAGTCCCGGCACCGCTACGGCGCCAGGCAGCCCCGCGCCCGCCTGGCCACGCGCCGGGCCTCGGGCAGGCACGAGGGCGTCCCCACGCTGGAAGGGTGAGAACCACTCTGGGGCCTGGGGAGGGAATCCTGTTGTTCCTCACCTTCTCTCCTGGCTTTGGGGAGCAGCATCCCAAAGCTCCCCAGCACTGCCGTGGGTGCCATCTGTGTCCCACCTGAGCCTGTTGGCAGCTGCTGCTTGGGGTCTGTTGGGGCTGTTTCACCTGAGCAGTGACGTGGACTGTGGCTGGGGGTTTGTCCTGGTAGTGGGAAAATATTCCCGGGTCATTGGCAGGTGTTGACGAAATGTTGTACTTGCTGTGAGGGGAAACAGAAGAAAACACCGGACAGTGTTTGTGGAAGTGCATCCTGGGAGCCACTTGCCATCATGTCAGGAATTGTCCCCTTACTGAAACTTTATCACTGGCTGATCACTCCATAAACTGCAGTTGCAATTGCTGTAGGGTATTTTTAATTTCCCACAACAATGTGACAGTATTCAGCTTATTCAGCCTCTCCCTCTCTGGTGGGGTGCTGGGCTGGGAGCCAACAAACTTTTAATTCTTACACAATCCTGGTTTTCTTGTCTTTCAGAATTATCCAGCAGCTGGTCAATGGAATTATTGCACCGACCACAATTCCAAACCTAGGCCTGGGCCCTTGGTGAGTTGGAGGATGTGCTGCTCTCTCTGGCAGTGTCTCGTTGGTGCTCCAGGATGAACTCACTTGCTGTCCTTGCTCTTCAGGGGAGTCCTGCACTCAAATCCGATGGACTACGCCTGGGGTGCCAACGGCCTGGATGCGATTATCACACAGGTAAAACTGGGATTTACCAGGGTCTCCATCCTCCTGTGTGGTGCTGCAGGAGGGGCAGCACCTGTGGAGGTGCAGGGAATGAGGGTCTGTGGGGGCAGGAATGGGAAAGGATCCACAATGCAGGGTTCAAGTGCCCTGGCTCAGGAAACGGAGTGGATTCTGTGTGCTGCTGAGCTCACCTCTCTCTTCTGCCTGCCTGGCCGGTTGTTTTTCCAGTTACTGAATCAGTTTGAAAACACTGGACCGCCGCCAGCGGACAAAGAGAAGATCCAGGCCCTCCCCACCATACAGATCACACAGGAGCACGTAGGTATGTGTCTGCTCCGTGGAGTCGTGCACAGAGCGCTCCCTGGAAGCTCTGTGTAATGTTTTCTTGGGACTTGAATTTTGTCTGCCTGTACCTTTGAGGTATAAAACATTTCAAAGTGGGCAGAGAGCTGAAGGGGCTCTGTTACACTCACACACAAAAAAAGAGCAGTGTAGTCTGGATGGATTTGCCCCGGGGAGGTTGTGAAAGGTTCAGTGTGGACAAAGATGGAAAAGCAGAAGGGAAGGGAAGGATGAGGCATACCCAGGGCAGGGGGAGGTGGGGTGATGGTGTGGGGACTGCAGAGCGCCGAGCTTTCCTCCTGACAGGGATGGAGCAGTGGTGGGGAAGGGGAGGGGGGTGATGGGTCCTGAGTCGGGGGCTTTGCCTGTCGTTCTCTCCTCCTTTGCTCAGCTGGGCTTGGCTTTCCCTGTGCGCTGCAGATTCCGGGTTGGAGTGCCCTGTGTGTAAGGAAGACTACACAGTCGGGGAGAACGTGCGGCAGTTACCGTGCAATCACCTGTTCCATGACGGCTGCATCGTCCCGTGGCTGGAGCAGGTGAGTGCGGGGCAGTGCCTGGGGCGTGCAGCACTGGGGGCTTTGTCTGGTCCTGCTCCCCTCTGTAAACATTTTCCTACCTCCATGATGAGGCCTGAGCACAAGCAGCCTTTGGTCAGAGGATGGAGTGTGATCCCAGCCCATTCCTCGAGTGCTGCTCCCCTATTGTGTTTCTAATCCCGTTTCCCGTATTTCTTGTTTTGTTTTTTGTCTGCTCCCCAAAGCATGACACGTGTCCCGTCTGCCGGAAAAGTTTAAGTGGACAAAACACTGCCACAAACCCCCCAGGACTCACAGGGATGAACTTCTCGTCATCCTCCTCCTCCTCCTCTTCCTCCAGCTCACCAAGTAATGAAAACTCATCGAACAACTCATGAATCTTAACGCACCCTCTGTCCCCGGGGCCCTTCCACTGTTCCCCCTCCCTCCCTGGCCACCGCGAGCAGCCAAAGGGGCTTCCAGAGCAGAGCAAGGGGAGGGGACGAGGCAGGAGCAGTGCCCCCAGAATTTCCTTTTGATTTCTGAAGACGCGGAGACTCTGGGTCCTTCAGAGATGAGAAGCCTCAAGTTCTGTGATGAAAAAGGGGGGAAAGAGCTCTGTCTGTCAATAAAAACATCCTCTTTGCGTGGACTTTACCCATTGCAGTGCGAGGCTGCTGCGCTCCCCGGCTGCGAACCCCGAGGTGCTGAGCGAGTGGTTGAATCCCGAATGGAAAGGTTGTTTGTATGGGTTTGAATCTGAGATCCCTTTCTTTTATTTCTTTTGCTCCTCTTGCCCTTGGATACTATCTTTTCTGCTTTGGAGATTGAAGTCTAAAATGGAAGCATAAGGATGCTGCCTCCCCCCCCCAGGATCGCCGTCTGGGGAGGACCAATAGCTGTCACTGAAACAGGAACTCTCAAGTAGACCCCAGGATCCTTCCCTGTCCCATCTCGAGTCCCATTTATTTCTCTTTATAACCTCGCCCGCTGATACTCAACACTGAAAGGGGTTTTTATAATCTTAAATTATTACTGTTGTCAATAAATGGACATTTCAGCTCTGCGAGCCGTTATGCATGATTTGAGGAAAGCTACAGGGTAAGCTCTGAGGCCACCAAGCTGTCCTGCCTCCCCCGGGCAGGCTGGGCCTCTCTGAGCCCTCTGAGCTCCAGTGGGAGCCACTGCCAGCCTGTGGATCACTGCACAGGTAGCCAAGGATTGCAGCTGGAAGCATCCTCGCCTGGTCTTTTCTACTTTTTACACCTTCTTCCCCTTACAGTCCTGCCCCCCTCGCAGCCAGGGCAGGCTGTTCTGCTGGGCCGACACGGGACTGGGTGTGCAGCAGAACGAGGACCAGCAAATCTCATTGTGACCGAGTAATTACCAGGAAAACAACGTTTTGGAGAAAAAAAAAAATGTATTGCAAAGCTACTTAAAATAGAGCTGATTAAAACAAGGAGAGAGAGACAAATATCCAGGTATGTTTGTGACTCAGTTTCTGTGACAGAGCTGGAGCTCGGAGAATGACAAGAATGTCACCAGAGCGGGCAGTGACTCCCTGCCATGTCCCTGCTTCCCAGGCCCCAAGGCACGAGAGGAGGAGCTCTCATCTGTCAGCAGGAGCCCCTTCCCCTCACAGGGACCTGGGGTGGTCAGGAGGTCTCCTAAAGGGCCGGGGGTCCGCGGTGGTGCCACATGTTGGGACTGCGCTGTGGCAGAGGCCAGAGCAGACAAAGGAGAGCCTGCCCCCATGGGAGCTGCCAGGGAAGTGGGCAGAGGGTGTGGCAGTTTGGGGGTTTCCCTGCCTCTCCCTTGGCTTTTGGGGTCCTGGGAGTGGGCTGGGGCTGCTGGGGAAGGCACTGGCTCCAGCAGAGTTTGGGTGTCTCTTCTAAACCTGGCCCTTCCACGAGCTTCCTGAGAAGAGATGAGTCTCCTGTAGGAGGGGGAAGGATGGTTTGGCCTTTCTTGAGCCATTTCAGAACGCAAGAAGTTGGTTTGTTGGAGAAAGTGTCACCAGCTGTGCCGGGGCCAGGGGCTGGCAGGGAGCGACTTGCCCGGACTGTTTTTCCTCCTTGGCTTGGCCGGGCAGCGTGGCGGCGCCTTTCATCTCACAGGAGGGTTTATCTCGGGACTGGTGTGTCGGGGTTAATGGCTCATCCTGTGCCAGGGGTTGAGCCAGAAGCCTGGGCTGGTGAGGTGGGTGGCAGCAAGAAGGTCCTGGCTGAACCCGCGTGTGTCCATCGGCTGACCTGACACCGAGGGAAGGCTTTGCTGTTTAGTCACCAAAACAAGAGACCTGGAAAAACCTTCCCTCTCCCACTGTGTTTCAGCTGTGACAGGGGGTTCCTGGCTCCCCTGGGTGCTCGGGGATGATTTCTTCATGTGTGAGCAGTGCTCAGATGGGTTTCAAGCAGACTGAGCAAAGTCCCGGGTGGGTGCGTGGCAGCTGCTGCCCACCTGGCAGGGGCTCACCACAGTCACCACATGGTTAACACAGTGGCTGTTCCCTCTCAGACTCGTTTGGAGCTGGTTGGGTCAGAAATGGAACGAGTTTGGTGGTTTTTGCTGGGGCCATTGCTCTGGCTGACGTGACAGTGACCGGGCTGCTGGGCCTGGCCACAGCGCGGGCGTGAGGTGGCGCAGGGATGTACCCTGGCCAGGAGCCTGAGGTGCAGGTGCTATTCCTGGCCATGCTGCCCTCCAGGTGAGGGGCTGGTCCTCGCAACTGGCCACTGTCCCAGCCCCATTTTTGTTGGGGATGATGGCACAGAGCTGGGCTGCAGAACTGACTGGCACTGGCTGTGGCCAGGGGCAGCCCCAGAGCTGTGTCTGCCTGAGGATCCGGGCTGGCTCCTGCTCCTCCTGCTCCCTCCTTTGTGCCGCTGAACCACCATTGCTGTTTTCCTGCAGGGTGGGTGGGGGTCGATGAAAAGCTGGATGTGGCAAAGGACCAGCTGGGCTCCCTGCCAGTGGCAGCAGGGATGACACTGGTGGCTGCAGCCACAACCACAGAGGAGCCAATCCCTCCCAGCCCGAGCCAAGTTCACCATCAAAGCTCCAAGACCTGCTCCTGTTCCATACCATGAACACAGCTTTAATTGCCACGGGTGCTTGGACACAGACAACCTGCTGGTACATCCCAGCCCTGCAGAGATGCCATCAGCAGATCCTGACCCCTGCTCTGGCCGCACTCCCCGGCTGCACCGCGCCGGCTCTGCACCGGGGGAACGGTGGGAGAGCCACAGCCCCGTGCGGCTGAGTCTGGAGCATCTGCCTTCCACATCCATCCTCTGCCGTGCATTAAAAATAAAGCAATAAATAGCAAAAAATAAGATATGTACATAAATAAAAGAACCCTTTTTTGTTTGTTTGTTTGTTTTTCCTACAGGACCATCTGGAGCTGCCCGCGGCGTTCAGCTGACGAGCATGGGGAGGAAGTGTGTGGAGAGGTGCTGCCGGCGTGTCTTGCCCCCTCGCTGTGGCCTGCCCTTGCTATTGAGCGAGAGGAACATGGGGCGGCCGCGGTGCCGCCAGCGCAGCGACGCGTAGGTGTTGTAGCCGTTCTCTTCGATGCGCTCCGTGAACTTGCAGTTGGGGCTGAACTCCTTCTGGCAGGAGAGGGAAGGGGGTGAGGGGTGGCTGTGCTCAGCTGAGGCCCGTTGGACCCCAAGAGTGGGGCAGGGCAGGACCCTGGCTCCTCCCTGGTCCCCGGGGGGCAGAGGGGCTTGGTGGGTGCAGTTCCCCGCTGGGGAGCAGGTCAGGGCATGGGAAACCAGGACCCTGTTCCAACTCTGCCCTGAGCCTCTGACCCTGGTGCGGTCCCTCCCAGGAGGCAGCGTCCGACCTACCGACCCGTAGAGCCTCCCCCGCTTGTTCATGGCCAGGTAGAAGCCGGTGTGCACTGCCCGGATGGCCACGACGCCGACACGCACCGACCGGATCTCCACGATGCCTGCGGGACAGGGAAGCATGGCCTGAGCCAGGGAGGGACGGGCCACCTCCCCGAGGGGCCCTGCCCCAATGCTGGGTGAGTGGCCGCAGTGTCCCTCCCGAGGGACGGAGCTGCCGATCCTCACCCAGAGCCAGAGCAGCCAGAGGAACAAGGGCTGCAGCCCAAGCTGGGAGTGGGAGGGGGAACCTCTGATCCAAGGAGGGTTTGATCTTTACCCCTCTCCTCCCCAGGGTCCAGCCACTTCCCAGGGCTGTGCGGGAGCGATGCCAAGCACAACCTCATGTGTGTCCTCCCGTCACTGGCAGCTCTGCCCGTGCATCCATCCCCAACGCGCCCGCAGTGCCCCGGGCACCTGACCCGCCTCCCGCAGCGCCCGGCCCCGGCGCACACAGCGCACTGGGGCTGGCGTGGCTCTTGGAGGGGCAAAGTGTGCGTGGAGGTGGCAGCGACAGCACATGTCGCGTTGTGGTGGACGAAGGCACGCGGGCAGAGGGCTGCGGGGGCAGGAATGGGCCAGGACAATGCCGTCCGTGGATGCCCGATTGCCTGGTGGCACAAGCGAGGAGAAGCGGCTCCGTGCCCAGCACTGCGGGCTGGCGGATGGAGGAGCACTGCAGGACGTGATGATGAGCCCGGGGGGCGGCTGCAGCCGGGCTGTGAAGCCACAGCTGGGCTGGCGTGTGTGTGCCCCGACCGCCGAGCTCCGGCTCGGCCGCTAATGGGAAAGGCATGTGGTCAGACCAGCGGCTCTGGCACGGGAAACACCCAGAGCATCATCAGAGCCTTTGGATTCCTGCACTGCCTCACGCCGGCCAGCCCGGAGTGCCGCTGCCCGCCCTGCCGCCCGCCAGGCACACGGCGCAGTGGGAAGGGGAGAAGGAATGTCCAGAGAGAGCAATGTGAGCAGGGCAGCAGGAAGGGCTGGAGCCGCAGCAGGATCTGCCCATGGGCACCACTGCAGGGGCTGCCCCGGCTGGACAGGGTGGGAGGACACGCAGAAGCTCTGGCTGGTGGTGGCACACAGAGCGTGGGGGGCTGCAGCCCCTGGGTGGGGGCTTTCATCAGTGCCCCGGCGTTCCCCGGGCATCACCTCCCTGCGGGAGGCTGGGAGCAGACGGGGTGGATACAGCGCTGGGGCAGCGGGAGGGCTCCCGAGCGTTCGGCTCCCTGGGGATTTTCAGCCCAGCTGCTTGGGTGCTGCCACCGGTCCCGGCAGCTACCGGGACCCGCAGGGCCCGGCCCAGGGAAGCCACTGGCGAGCAGCAGTGGAGGGGAAGGGCTGAGCGAATGCCTGTGAATCCGTCCCACTTGATCACTGTCTGGAGCTGCTGCTATTTATAAGGACTTGTGCTTTTCTAAAAATAACCCCCTTCTGTTCCCAGTGCCCCGGCCGGCTCTGCCGCCCTTTGTTTGCAGGTGCCTGGCCAGAGTCTGGCCAGAGCCAGCTCCCAGTGCTCCCAGTCTCACACTCAGCCCCAGAGGGGTCTCGAGGAGGCTGGGGCAGATGCAGAGCTTGAGGTGGGGGAGTCCCTGGAAGATCCCCCGCCACCCTAGAGCTGGCAGTGGGGCTGGTCCAGCAGCTTCTGCGAGGGCTGTGGAGCAGAGCCCGCGCCCAGCCCAGGCGCACACAGATAAGCAGAGTGAGCCCCACGTACAGCCCGGAGCTGCTCCGCCTGCCAGGCCCCATGGCCACACCGTCGAGGGAACGTGTTGGGGTGCTTTGCGCTGGCAACGTGCCTGGTCGGGACTCTCGACAGCCTCCGACAGCACAGGAGGGTTCCCTGGGCTGGGCTTGGCTCCTGTGTCCTGTGGCTGCTGGGAGATGTCCTGTGCTGGCCGGCAGATAGGGCAGCCCCTGCTAGAGCAGGACATGGGCTGGGGGTGCTGCAACCCTCCTGCCCCAAACCCCAACACCCTGTCAGGGCACCTGGGGGATGCTCAGGCACCTGCCTTTCCCAAGGCCCCCAGTATGCCCGTCCTTGTCCAGCTGCTGTCCTGCCAGCCTGGTGCCCCCATCTCTGTCCCAGGCTGGGACTCTGCACCCCGATGGGTGGCTGGTACCCGTGCACTTGCAGCCCTGACTCTTGCAGAAGTCATACAAAGACTGCCACGTCCTTGAGGACTCTGTCCCTCTGCCCACCCAGCTGTCTCTGTGTCGAGTCCCAACCTGCTCTGCAGGCAGCGGCTGCTCCACGGTCCCCTCCGACGGGGATGTTCTGCTGTCCCACATCTGACAGATGCCCCGTTCTGGGACCAGCATCACCGTAAAACTTCCTACATCCCTCCTCCCCCTCCTCCTCAGCTTTTTTCCCCCCAGTGTGTTTGCGGGGGAACGATCAGAGATCCTCCCCGTCCATGGGGAAGGCAAGGCAGGGGGGCATCGTGCACTGGCAGGACGAGATGGGACAAAGGACCCCGGAGAGACCCCCTAGGACACCTCAGCCGCTGGGCAAGCAACGCGGGGTCGCCGGGCAGTGCCCGCCGGTGTCCGCGCCCCTCTCATGGCTCCCACAGCGCGGCGACGGGGGCGAGGGCAGCCGGAGCCGGTTGTGCTCGAGGAGCGGCGTGTCCCGGCCGGTGGGGACGGAGGGGATGGAGGGGACAGCGGGGACCCGCC
>VWZW01006712.1:593317-608723 GCA_013397115.1 Edolisoma coerulescens
TGTGGGGACGGAGCTGGCCCGGGGCGTCCCACGATCCTGAGCATTCTCGGGGACACACCTGGAGGGTGGAAGGGTCTTTTTGCGTCGTGAGCACCCCAGGGGTAGAGTCGGGGCTGGGGAAGTGCTGGGATGTTGTTACTCTCGAAAGGACTGACGGGGAGGCTCTGCGTCCCAGCTCTGGGGTAGCGCCTGCCTGCTCTGGGGGTGTTGGGGTGCTGCCACCCCGTTCACAGCGCTGGGGTTTGTGGTGTCCCTGGGGTCACGTTGCTCCTGAGCCTCTGGATCCAGGGGGTGAGGCCTGTCCCTGTCCCTCCTGCCCTCCTGTGCTGTGCTGGAGCAGCTGAGCTGAGCTGAGAAACGTCCCTCGCTCTCTCTGTCCACGCTGTGTCCAGCTGGGGCCAGGGGGCAGAGTGGGGGTCAGGGAGTGCCTGAGGGAGTGAAGCTTTCTCTGACCCCCACATCTTTGTGTTCTTCCGTGGCAGGGATCCCATATAGAATCTTCAGGAGCTACTCTTCTGCCAGCACCAAGGAGAAGGCAAGCAGAAATGGCACCTGTGAGAGGACAGAGCTGCTGGAAGGTGAGTGCTGGGAGAGCTACAGTGAGCAGACAGCAGTCAGACCAGCCTGAGCTGTTGCTTTTTCCCTGGCAGTGGCACTGCTGGGTTCCTGGGATGCTGGGGTGGGTTCCTGGGGTGCTGGGGTGGGCCCCAGCTTGCAGGTAGATCTCAGAGAGACAATGGTCAGTATCTCTGTCTGGGAGCAGGGCTGGCCAAGGAGGGATGAAATTCTTGTGTGAATCCTTTTTTCTGAGCATGATCCTGGTACTTCCAGAGTGAGGACAGGACAGAGCCTTCTGCTGTGTCTTGTGTCTCATCACCTCTCTCTGTTTCCCACTAGTGCTCAAAGCTCGAGCGAAGCAGCTCCAAGGCAGTAACATCCCGGAGGTGACGGTCAACAAAGTGGAACTGGCCTCACTGGACAATGTCAAGTACCAGGAGGCTGTGGCCCCTGGCCCCAAGGAGAAGCAGCCCGTTCCCAGGGCACAGGATGACAGCCTGGCCCGGTCCAGCACCTGGGCCAAAAAGTTGCAGAAGGAGATGTACATCCAGCAGCTGAAGGTGGAGCGAGAATTGCCCAGTGCTGCCTCCCGGCTGGCTCTGGAGGGCCAGGCCAAGCTAGAGGTCAAGGCAGAGGCCAAAGCCAAACCCAAAGCAAAAACCATGAAGATCCCAAAGACAAAAACAGCCGCTGCCTGGAGCCAGAACTCCGGCGGCCCCCACAGCAAGCCCAGGATGGTGGAAGTGAAGGAAGGAGCGCAGCTGAAGAGGCCTCAGAGGATGCCAAGGGACAAGAGCAACCAGCAGGTCCTGCAGCAGACCATCCAGTCCAGCCTGGAGTGCTTCCTGTTCCTGCAGCAGCCGGAGGCGGCCGAGCGGTACCTGCTGCTGTGCCACAGCTCTCCCGTGAAGAGGAAGGTGCTGGACATCGGTGCCTACAACATCGTGCTGCGCAGCTGGGCCAGGAAGGTACCGAGCCGTGGGTGCTCCGGGTGGGAGAGGGGCTGGCTCGTGAGGAAGAGCCTCCAGCTGGTTTTACCTGTGCTCGTCACACCTGCCTTCAGCAAGTGTTCAAGCAGTGCTGCTGCCAAGGGGCACGGAGCTGGCGTGAGGCCGCAGATCCGTGTGAGGTGGCTTTGAGGGGAAGAAGGGAATGGGGAAAGGGCAGGGTAGACGTGACTAAATCTGAACAGAGGGGTGTGGAGCTGTGATTTTTGGGCTGCTGCCGTCAGTGTCCACAGCCTCCTTCTCACCTGCAGGGCTGCTTGCATCGCATGGACCGGTTGTTTTCCATGCTGAAGCCCGCCGGCCTCCGGCCCAACTTGGACTCTTACGCAGTGGCCCTGGAGTGCATGGGCCGGAACCAGTCGCCTCCCAAAGCCATCTTGAGGTAACACCTGCCTCAGGTGCTGCTGAGCCTTGGGGGCAGCAGCTCCACGTTCTGTGCTGGGAGCACTGGGGGATGTGGTGGGCTGGGGTCAAGGAAGAGCTGCCCTTGCTGCGTGCCCACCTGGATGCTCTGACACACTTCTCATGGCCAGATTTTGGGGTGGGCAGAGCTCCCACAGCAGCCTCCCTGCCACCCTCTGCTGCTGGGGAGTTTGTCTGAGATCGTGCAGGGAGAGGAGATGTGGGAGGTGAGACCAGGCCCTGCTCTCCCCAGAACTGGGCTGGGAGAGCCCCTCTCCAGTCTGGGACTCCTTGGTTCCGCACCCATCAGAGGCATCTCGCTCCTCTGGCTTCTCCATCGCTGCCTGCTGGGAATGGCTTGGTTCCTCCGTTTTTATGGCACTTCTGTGGAGTTTGCCCTTTTTGGCGGGCTCAGTCTCACAGCTGGTTCCTGCAGGGCTCTTCAGAGGAGCATGGTCAGGAGATTCAGGTGGATTTCATGGAGCATAATGGACAGGAAAGTGTCGGTGCCAAACTGGGGAGCTGAAGGAGCCCTGGAAGTTCCCACAGGCTGGGCCTAGGGGCAGTGCCTGGGGCTGGAGGCGCAGCCAGCTCCTCTCTAGAGGATGGAGAAAGCTTCTGATGCACTAGTGCTGAACCTTGGGGATGTATCACTGGCCTCTCTGTCCTTTGGCTGCCAGCAAGTTCTAGATGCCTTCAAGGGAATTCCATCTTCAGTCAGCTGCCTCCGAGGGGGCTGGCAGTGACTGTCCTGGATGGTGTGGGAGCTGTGTCAGTGCAGCACAGGCTGTGGGGCTGCCTGTGGGCAGCTCGGTCCCGCAGTGGCCGGAGCTCAGCCTCCCTGCCCAGGCAGCTCCGCAGCGGTGCGGGCAGAGGGATGGACACCTGATCCCTGTAACCTGAGGCGGGTGACCTTGTGGGACGGGCTGTGCTGAGGCAGCTCCTGCTCCAGCAGCTTCTGCACAACATGCTCAGGCCCTTGGGGAAGATCGAGCCTGTCTGTCTGCCCCTCCTCAGGTACCTGCAGCAGCTGAGCAGCGATGGCTTCCACGTGGATGAGCTCTTCCAAAAGTGCCTGTTTGAGGCAGATGAGAAGGAGATGGTGCTGTGGGCCATTAGGACTGTCCAGCCCAACTACCAGCTGCCTCCTCCACCCAGCCCCCAGATCTGCAAGTCTTCTCTGCTCCAGGACTTCTATTCCAGAGTAAGCCACAGCACTCAGGGAGGTGTTGGAGGTGGCCAGGTGGTGTTCACAGGTGTTCTCAGGTACAGCAAACAGGAGGGCTAAAAGGGAAGAACCTTTTAGCCTGACCTCTGCTCAATATCCCACACAAACAGTCAAATGAATGATGTTACGCAACAGCCTTACAGAGGAACAGCAAAGCAGAGGGCCTGCAGGGGGCTGGAGATGGCCTCCATGCACTGGAGGGGGTGCTTGGGGAGGTGCTTGGCCATAACACAGGAGCAGAGCAGCCTTTGGGGTTTGCCTGCCAGAGAGCTCTGGACCCAGAGGTCCCAGCAATATGCTTTCAGCCCAGACTTGTACCACAAGCCTCTTGCAGGGAAGCTGGGAGATTGAGCACAGCTTCTCTTCCTCCCACTTTCGGCACTGACTGCCTCTCTCCCATTGCAGGAGACGATGGTGCCCTACCCCAAGCTGGATTTCTCCATGAAGGAGTTGCAGGAGCGCTTCCAGCAGCAGCTGGAGATGGAGCTGAAGACCACCATAACAATCGAGTCCGTGGAGGCAGCCAAGCCCCTGACCCCACAGGCCATCAAAGCGGTAAAGCTCAGGGGTCTGGGGGCCACTGCAGCCCTCAGGACCTGTGGGTGAGAGCTGGGGGTCCATGAGCTAAAGAGGGGGCAGCTCATGCTGACCAGCTCTCTTCCTTCCTTTTCCATGCAGCGTGAGCTGCTGGGCACCCTCCGCTCCCAGTGGCACAACGCCATCCTCCAGGCCCTGCAGAATTCCAAGCGCAGCATGGCCAGGCCCAACAGGACATCCAAGTACAGCGTCCTCTACCCCTACCTGTGCCTGCTGCCGGATGAGGAGTATGTGGACATCATGCTGCAGGTAGGAGCCTGCCCTGCTCTCACAGGAATGGGGCTGGACCATCAACCATGGGGCTGTCACAGAGCACTGATGTCCCACTTGAGCCAGCAGGATTGGAGCTTCCTGAGAGTTTTACCAGGTTATGAGGTGCAGGCTGACTGCTCCCTGTGCAGAGCAGCCAGAGAAATCCTGCTCTCTCCTGATTGTGTTTCTTTTCTCACCATCTGCTCAGCGTCGTGGAAATCAGCATCTTCCTGTGCTCCCTGCACAGCAGCTTTAACTCCCGCTCTGTCTCTCTGCTTTGTCTCTCTGTTCTCCTTCCTAAGACCCTCTTTGCCTTCCCCTTTCCCAGGTCCTCAATGATCTGTCTCCACAAGGTGAGTCCCTGGCAGTCCTGGCCAGGGAGCTGGGCTCCAAGGTCTACGACAGGTACATCATCCAGAGGAAGCTGCGCAGCTGCCAGCTGGAGAAGGTGCAGGAGATCTATGAGAACTACATCCAGCTGCTGGCAAAGGACAGCCAGGTAGGAGCCCTTGGAGCCAGGTGTCCCCTGCAGGAAAGCTCTGGGCTTTGCAGGGCGGGAGGGGACAAGACGGGAGAAAGGGGCCAAGGCCACTGCCCTGGGCACCTCAGGGACCAGGTGAGCAGGTTGTTCCCAGAGCTGAGTGCACGTGGGGGCAGGCAGGTCTGCAATCTGGGCAGGAGGGGCAGGATGCTGTGGGGACAGGGTGTCAGCACTGGGATGTGGCAAGAGGAAGGATTTCACAGTGCCACTGTTCCCATTCTCGCTGTTGGGCTCACCCCAGCCTCCCCAGCCCCCCTTCCCCAAACACCCCTATCAGGGAGGACCTCGTGGGGACACAAAGATAGGAGAGCCCTTCTCAGAGCCACATCCCAGGTAGATAGATCCCATCCAGCAAACCCCCTGGGAGCAGCATGCCTGGCCTTTCCAGCTGACCCCATTTTCTCCTTCCACCTCCCAGCCTAAACAGTACTTGCCACGGGAATACTGGGAGAAGCTGGTGGCAGAAGCAGGCTTTGGGCCCTCCCTTACCTTGAAGAACTGCAGCTGGCCATGCGTGCTCCTCATGCGCCTGGGCATGCACATGCTGGAGCTCCTGGTGAAGGCTATCAAGGTGCCCAGGAACATCCTCAATCATCGCCTGGAGTCCAAGCCTATCCCTGTCCTCTACCACGTCTACTCCTTCTACAGCGCCTGGCAGGTGAGCCTCATCCTGGGGGCTCTGGGGCTGTGCAGGATAGCTCTTCCTCAAAATCAGACCCTTGCAAGGCCCTTTTCTGTCCTTCCTTCCATTCCTGCTGAGGGATGCTTTGAGGAGCCCTTGGTTCTGTGTGGGTGCTCTCCTTACTTGGCACGATCCTTATGGAATGGCTGACTGACCACAGGCTCTTCCACACTCCAGCCCTGATCCTCTACTGCTGATTCTCCTCTCCAGGTCGGGCTGATAAAGCCCCATCCCATCTTCTCCCAGCTGGTGGCGAACGCTGCCGAGACCACGCTGACCTTCAACTCCTCTGCCATGCCCATGCTGTGCCCCCCTCTGCCCTGGACCTCCGCCCGTTTTGGTGCCTTTGTCCTCAACGACACCAAGCTGATGCGCTTCATGGATGAGACCATCCACCACCAGCTGCTCCTGGAGCAGTGTCCCCTCGTGAACCTCCACCCCGTGCTGGATGCCCTGAACCAGCTGGGCAACTGCGCCTGGAAGATCAACCAGCCGGTGCTGGATATTATCATCTCCATCTTCAACGACAAAGGGGACGAGAAGCTGGACATCCCACCGCCCCTCTCTGAGGCTCCCAAGCCTCCCACTGCTCCCGGCCATTCCTCGACCTGGAGCAAGTCCCTTAAGCACGAGCTGTTCCTGTGCAAGAAGAAGACTGCAGAGATGCACAGCCTGCGGATGGACGCGCTCTACAAGCTCTCCATCGCCAACTACGTCAGGGACAAGGTGTTCTGGTTCCCTCACAACATGGACTTCCGTGGCAGGACTTACCCGTGCCCGCCCTATTTCAACCACCTGGGGAACGATGTCACCCGGGCCATCCTGCTGTTCGCAGAGGGGAGGCCGCTGGGGCCCAGGGGACTTGACTGGCTGAAGATCCACCTCATCAACCTGACGGGGCTGAAGAAGAAGAACGCCTTGCAGGAGCGGCTGGAGTATGCCAATGAAATCATGGAGGACATCCTGGACTCGGCTGACCGCCCGCTCACGGTATGTGGGAGCTTCTAGGAAGTGAAATAAAATGGAAATCGGAATCGATTTTGAACCAAAAACGTTTTGAAAGATACGGTTTTGAGAGGTAAAAGGGGAACAAAACAATGCAGAGATTCCTAAATAACACATTCCTGTCTGAAAATATGGTGAAATACCAGGGAAGTGGAGGCATGGTGGGAGAAGATGCTGTGCCCAGCATATCCCAGGTGCTCAGGGGCTCCTGCCTGTGATTTGAGGGGGCACAGGAGCACTGCCTGCTCCTACCAGCCTGTGCTTTCTCATTCCCAGGGCAGGAAGTGGTGGATGGACACGGATGAGCCCTGGCAAGCCTTGGCATGCTGTATGGAAATCGCCAAAGCCTTGAGGTCCCCTGATCCGGCAGCCTACGTCTCTCACTTCCCGGTTCACCAGGTGGGAGCGCGGCAGATCCGCACAGCCCGTGTGAGCCTCAGCGGGGCAGGAAAGGAGCATCCAGGCCTCCATCTCTGCTCCACGTGGCTGGGTTTTCTTAGGAATGGGAATGCAGTGTTGGGCACCTTGGCATGAGAACTCTGGTGATTTGCTGCTGCCTGCAGCCATCCGTGAGCCAGTACAGCCGAGGGCTGCCTCGCTTCCCTTGGCTCGAGCAGAGCCCAGCTGGGAGGTTGCTGGCAGCTGCCACAGGGTGAGAGCCAGGCCAGTCTCACCTTCTGCAGCCACAGGATCAGGACTGGCAGTCGGCCCAACCTGGCAACACCTGGCTGGCTGGAGTGCTCGGAGCTGTGCTTTGGGAGCCTTTGCTCCACTCCTGCTCCAAGGCTGGAGCCAGTGTGGGAGGTCTGGAACTCTGAGGGAGGGCACGGGAACAGAGGTGGTTTTCCCCCATGTTCAGTGGCCTGTCACCATGTGCCTTGTCCCTGCTCAGCTCCCTGAAGGCACCTGTCCTCCCTGGCTGCACGGGGATGTGGCTGATAGTGGCCGTGGGTGAGGGGTGGCTGCTCCTTTCTCTTATGAGATCAAGTGGCCGTGACTGAGTGGGGAGGGCAGCAGTTGTTCTGCCAGTAGCGATGGTCTGGAATACGCATGAGACAGTCAGGACTGATATTTTGATAACAACAAAAGATCAAGAGAGCAGCTGGGGGTGTGTGGAGGGTGCAGCTAATGAAATATCAGCAAGGACTTCTTGTGGAGGGTACCCGAGTCTTGTTCTGCCTGAGTCATCAGCTCTCAATTAATGGAGCTGTCAGGTCCTGGCGCTGCCTTTCCGCACTGCAGGGATTGGGGAGAGGGTGCAGGAGAAAGGGGGCCCTGTCTGAGGGACCTGACAGCCCTGGGGTATCTTTGGCTCCCTGTGAGCAAGGAGAGCCTGAGCACGGAGGGCCAGGAATGGCAGCACGTCTGGGAGAAACATTGCTGCCAGTGTGGTCTGGGGAGCACCAGAATCTTCATGCACCATCATTCCAGGTCCTGCCTGTCTCACCCAAGCTGCTCTCCAGGAGGTTCCAGGATGTTCCAGGAGGGCTGCAAGGGCAGCTGCTGTGGCAGACGCTCCCTGTGCTTCTGATGCAGCTTTGGGAAGTCTGGGTGGGAGCTGGTTTCTGTCAGAGGGATGTTTTCATCCGCTGGCAGTGCAGCTGGCTGGAGCTGGAAAGCCAGCTGGGGCTTCCTGAGGGATCTTTGGCTTGGCCTGTCTTTTCCTGCCTCTGATCCCACTGCTGAGCTTGTTTTGACTGCTGGCTCTTGGGGCTGCATTTAGCATCCCAGACATATTCAGTGTTTTCCCAATTTTCTGGTTTTCAGTGTTACCACAGAGCTCTGATGTCTTTGCAAACCCACAGAGGTGGTGATGTGAGATTTCTGATTTTAAACCTCGCAGGTCACAGTAGTTAGGGATGGATGCAGGCAGGAAACCTGGCCAGAAGGAAAATGCTCACTGCTGGGAGATGGTCACTGCTCTGAAGAGAGGGGGGGGATAATGACCACCTGAGCCCAGGCTCCCTGTGCCTGGGGAGGGGGCAGATGAGCAGGGCTCTGCCCACACACTAACTCCTTGTTTGCCCCGTGCTCTTCCTGCAGGATGGCTCCTGCAACGGGCTGCAGCACTATGCAGCGCTTGGCCGGGACCTCAGCGGCGCTGCCTCCGTCAACCTGGTGCCCTGTGGGCTCCCTCAGGATGTCTACAGTGCAGTGGCCCAGCAGGTGAAGTCACAGTGGGGACACCTGGGGTCCTTTTGGACCTGCCTCCTCCTCTTGGTGTGCACAGGGTGGCTCTCACTCCCGAGGAGAAAGGTGGGGATGAGTGTGCAGACGGCTGGGGAGGCATGAGCTGGTCAGAGACAGGGACTCTCTGTCCCCGAGTGGGATCTGACTGGAGATCTGTCCTCACAGAGGTGGCTGTGAGAAATCCCCTGGGATTTCTGCTGTCCTCACTTCTCCTGAAGCCTGGGAGAGCTAGGCTGGAGAGGTAGAAGATGGCAGTGTGTTCTTCCTCCCTTGGTCACAGCTGGCTGGCCCATGGGTTAGGAGATTTTTCTTCCTTGAGCTGAGTAGGAGGGAGCGGGGAGAGATTCAGCCTTGGTCCTGCTACAAAGTCTTTGGTTTCTTTGGCAAGATGTGATGTGAAATTTGCCACTGGGAGAGTGCTGAGCCCTGCCAGACTCACTCAGCTGCCGTTGGACCCTGGCTCTCCAGTCTGGGTCTCAGCAGGTTTTCTCCAGGCAGCACCACACCAGAGAGCAGGAAGAGTTCATGGGGGATGCACGGCTTGCTCAGTTATCACTGGGGGGCAGAGGCAGGAGAAACCCAAGTTCTGAGCCACAGTCAAGCTGTCTCCTTGTCCCAGCTGCCAAGGGACAGTGCCAAGGCAGCAGGGAAGGCTCTACAGGCACAATTATCCGTGCTGGATCCCTTCAGCAGGTGCCTTCTGTTATCCAGGGTGGTGAAAATGGGCTGCAGGGATTCTGATGGGAGCTCAGGCCAGGCAGTGCACGGCTGGGAGAGTCCCACAGGCCACCAGCCACGGAGGGGACTCGAGCCAGCGTGGCCCATGCTGGGGCTGACTCGGGGGCACTCCTCAGGTGGAGGAGTTTCGGAAGAAGGATGCTGAGCGGGGGGTGAAGGTCGCCCAGGTGCTGCAGGGCTTCATCAGCCGCAAGGTGGTGAAGCAGACGGTGATGACGGTGGTGTACGGGGTCACTCGCTACGGCGGCCGCCTGCAGATAGAGAAACGTCTCAAGGAGCTCGACGAGTTCCCCGAGGTAGCGTTCCTGTGTGCCCCCCTCCCTGGATCCTGTCACTTCTCTCTATGTCTTTGGCTGTCCCTTTGCCTGACCTGTCACTCTGCCTGTGGTCTGTGCCAGGAGTACTTGTGGGAAGCATCTCATTACCTGGTGAAGCAGGTGTTCAACAGCATCAAGGAGATGTTCTCAGCAACTCGAGATATCCAGGTGAGGAGCCTGTTGCCCCTTACCTCCACTTGTTTTTTTTCCCTGGTCCACTCATACATAGACAAGGGGATGCCCTGTGGGGACAGATGGTGCTCCTGGCCCAGAGAGGATCCTCCTGCCCCAGCCCAGAGGTGTGGGATTGTGCCAAACTCCCCAGTAAGCGCTGGACTGTCCCAGTCTGTGGCAGGAGTGAGGGTGGCCTGTGCTGGGAGGGGATGGGGTCTCCCAGCTCCACACTAACTCCAGCTTCTTCCTCCCCTCTTCTGAAGAACTGGCTGACGGAGAGCGCCAAGCTCATCGCCCAGTCGGGCCGGACGGTGGAGTGGGTCACACCGCTGGGGCTCCCCATCATACAGCCCTACTATCGCTCCAGGTCCACTGTGGTGAGTGTCCGGTGTGAGGTCTCGTGGCAACACCCTCCCTGTGCCACGGTGGGAGCAGGGAAAAGACAGCCGGGCTAGAGCCTGGCAGGTTGGCATCAGAGCAGGTAGGATCCCCGTGCACAGGCACATCCTTCAGCCTCACGGCTCCCTGCAGGGCCCGGAGTGTGTGGGTGGGCTGCTGAGGAAGCTCTGCGGCTCCGTCCCACTCAGGCAGCTGGGGCACGGGCCGTTCCCCGCTCCGAGAGCCTCCTCGGGGCTCCTGTGACTCAGTCTCGCTGCTGTCGCCTCCCACGTGCTGCTGTGCTGACTCACGGCCCCCCAGCCCGGCTCCAGCAGCCCTTCTCGGGCCAATTCACCCTGCGAGGGCGAAGGGGTTCAGATGCCTGCCAGCACCTCCAGGAGGGGAGCTGGGCAAGGTGTCGCTGGGCAGTGGCAGCTGCCGAGGTGCTGGGACACCCTGGAAAGGCACAGGCCCCTCTCCAGAACAGTGCCCAGCCCCCCGTGCTGCCGGGCAGTGCAGGGTGCCAGCTGCTCCCCTCTCTCCCCACAGCTGAATTGTGGCATGCAGCGCTTGACTGTGAAAAACTCCAACAGCAGCCAGTAAGTACAAAGCCACGGCCTGCACTGCACCCCTGCTGACCCCAGCCTGTGCTCTGGGGACAAGGCTTTCCTATCAGGGAAGCTGTCAAGGAGTGCCAGAGCTCCTGTTATCCCCCTGAGCTGCAGAAAGCTGGGCAGAGCAGCAGGGCCTCGGGGCCCTCCAGGGGTGGCACTGCTTCTGTGCCAGTGCTGTCATCTTTGGCCCTGAAATGCCCCAGCTCCTCTGTGCCCTGCTTTGTCCTGCAGGAAACCTGACACCGTGAAGCAGAAGAACGCCTTTCCCCCCAACTTCATCCACTCTCTGGACTCCACACACATGATGCTCACAGCACTGCACTGCCTCAGGTAGGGAGTGGGCAGCTGGGCTCTCACCTGGCTCTTCCCTGGCTCAGGACTCTCCTGGGAGAGCATTGCTGGGACAAGGCATCCCATGGGACCGAGGAGTCCCTGCTGAGGGGGCATTGGGGGTTCCTGGCAGAGAAGGAAGAAGAGGCAGCAGGGCAGGGACAGGGAGATCCTGGGACTGGCCACCTCCCTCTGAAGACCTGCCCTGCAGGGAGTCCCCCTCCTTGTGTGGTCCCTGCTCCTGTCCCAGCCAGAGGTCTATGTGGGGTGGGTCCATTGTTCAGAGAGGGTCTCAGCACTGCTTCATGGCACCTTTGCCTCCTCCCAGGAAGGGCCTGACCTTCGTCTCAGTCCACGATTGCTACTGGACTCACGCGCTCACTGTGGATGTCATGAACCAGGTAAAAGTGTCCTCCTGGCTCCCTTGTGAGCAACATCTTGCTGATCTGTGCTCTGGGCCCGTGCCAGGCCTCGCCTCCCCTGGGCTTTGCTCCATAGGCTGATTGATTCACCCGGGTGAGGTGAACCCTGGGTGTTTGCTGGCGGTCGCAGCTGATTTCCTGGTGCCCCATCTCCTTCCACTCTGCAGGGAGCGTGTGGGGGAGAATCTGTGGAAATGGGCACTAAACACAGCCCTGGCAGAGCTGGTGCCCCTGCCCTGCCCTGCCCTGGGTCCTCTGTGTGCTAATGAGGGTCGACCTCTGCTTCACCCCTCCCCAGGCTGATTCCCTTCACCCTTGTCTGGCAGCACCCCCTTCCCACTCCTGCTGCTTCCCCTGCCCCTCACCTCTGACCTGTCACTGGGGGAAGGAGGGAAAACACCTGCTGAGCTGCACCTCGCTGTTCTGTCCCTGGGTCAGGTCTGTCGGCAGCAGTTTGTGGCTCTGCACAGCGAGAAGATTCTGCAGGATCTGTCTGAGTTCATGCTGGAGAAGTATTGCAGGTATCCCTGACCTGTTGGTTTTTCCCCCCTACCTCCCAAAGGTCATGTCCAGGTGCTCACAGGTTGTGTCACCTGCCTGGGGGTTGCTCTGGGGGGAAGCTGTCCTTCCTTCTTGCCTGACACCCAAATCACCTTCAGCAGCTGCATAAAAACCAAGGGCTCTGCACCCTCTTGCTGCAGAAGCGAGGGAGGGTTTGGCAGCCTTAGGGCCTGCCCTGGGCTGCTGGAGCTGGGGCTGGGCCCCTGCTCTCACTCTGGGGTGCATGGTGTGTTCTGGAAGA
Organism: Edolisoma coerulescens; assembly: GCA_013397115.1. Lineage (NCBI taxonomy): Eukaryota > Metazoa > Chordata > Aves > Passeriformes > Campephagidae > Edolisoma > Edolisoma coerulescens. Next base: position 605,555 of record VWZW01006712.1, read on the forward strand.
GCTGAATCCTGTTGTCACAGGCTGCACTGGGGAGCAGAGGAGGGTGTGCCTGGTTCCAGATAACCCGTGTTTATTTGCTCCCTTCTAGTTCATCCAGCTCCAGCACAGAGCCCATAGCCCATTGGCAGAAGAGACTGATGGAGCAGCTGTCAAGTGTCCCCAGGACAGGTAGGAGCATGGGACAGGAACGTGCAGAGCTCAGGAGCATTTTGGAGACAAGGGCAGTGAGATGGAGTGGCCCCCAAAACCACCAAAAGACAAAAAGCCAGAGCTGTCTCCTAGGATCAGGTTTCCCCTCCTGTGCTGGGCTGCAGAGCCATGGGGCAGAGCAGTCCAGCATGTCCACATTCCCCTGTAGCCTCCCTGTGAGTGCTCCCTGCCATCCTGAGTCCCTGGGATTTCCCCCAGGCTGACCCAGCTCTTCCCATCCTGCTCCTGTTCCGCTCCCATCTGTTTCCAACCATGAGCATTTGCTCGGAGATGGGAGTGAGGGACTCGGCATGGTAATTGCCAGGATCTACATGATATACATGCAATGGGATTAAGGCAATTAGTTTAACTCCTTCTAATCCCTCCGCCCTGTGTCTGCCAGGCCATCTGGCTCTGCCTGACCTCTGTGTGGAGTGGCCCAGTGCTCCATGGGCAGCATAGTCCAAGGGCAGGGATCCTTCAGACCCTGAGGCCACTTCTCTCGCCTTTGTCCATCCCCACCCTGCTCTCCTCTGACCTCTCCTTCGCTCCCCTCAGGTGAATTCAACCTGAAGCAGGTGATGGATTCCACCTATTTCTTCAGCTGAGCCCTGGCCGCCCCCAGGGCCCTGGGATACCTCTGCACCTCCAGCTGTGGTGGGTCACTGGCCTACGATGCTCTTCTGTCCCACATCTCGTGGGGAAGGAGGTGCAGCTTCCAGCCCAGTGAGAGCCCTGCCCCACTCTGAGCTGCTGGGGCAAACTGAGGCTGTGCTGGAGCAGCCGGTGGGGGCCAGGGGCTCTGCACTGTTTGCTGTCACTGTCTGTCCAGCCTAGGGAGAGGGCAACAAGCCCCGGGGAGGGCTGCAGCTCTGGGCTGGGGGCAAAGGGGTGTGACAGTAGACAGCACCCCAGTGCTGTGAGCACTGTCCTTTGCCTGGCTGTTGCCTGTCCTGGGCTGCTGCCCCTCTCCTTCCCTCTCCACCAGCAGGGCTTGGACTTGGAGGGGCAGGCAACTGACCTGGACACAGCAGGAGCCCCAGCTCTGCTCTGTGCCCTGCTCCAGCCCTGGGCACTGTCCCCACTCTCCATTGTGCAGCCTCTGCAGCTCTTGACTCATTTCTGGGGATGGGTTTTGCTGCTGCTCACTGGGGCTCAGGCAGGGAAAACCACTAACTTGGGGGTCAATGTGTATAATACTGTAAATAAAATGTTTTTTGAAATATGAGATGGGACCTGTGTCTTCCTTGAAGTCTTTGCCCGAAGCCTGTGGGGTGCCTGGGCTCTTGCCTCACCTTGCCAGGGGCACGGGGAGGTGGGACTGCTGCCTCCCAGCCTGGCCCTGTTCTGCTGACTGGTTGGGCTTCGGTTGCTCACAGGGGTGTCACATTCTGAAAATGCTTTTTTAGCAGAAACATGGAATTGTGCCAGTGCAGCCACAGCGGGAACTGGACTCTCACAGGGGCCAACTGCAGGTTTTCCAGCCAGGAGCCTCCCGTTCTCACTGGACTGTGGCTTCCCAGTCCTCCTCTCCACAGGGCTGGTGCTGGAGATGGTTGGCACCTTGCAACTGGAGCTGTGTTTGGCCCAGTTCTTGGCTGTGCCCTCTAACCACAGGCTCACAGTCAGCCTGCACCCAGCTTCTTCCTGGCCACTGCTGGAGCGAGGGCAAAGCTGCTGGCTGAGGCTTTTCACCTTGTGGCTTTCCTGGCAAGGGAAGCAGCTCTTCAAAGGACAAAGCTGCATCCCGCAGCCCGAGCTGGGGCTGTGCCCAGTGTTCCGGCTCCCGGGGCCGGGCACGAGGAGCGGGAGGCGCGGCGGGGAGGGACGGTGGCGAAGAAGCAGAGCCGGAGTCGTGCGTAGCTCTGTCAGCTGCTGACGTTTATTGCACAGGATGGGCTGAATGGGAAGGTGGACGCTCGGAGTGGGGCCCTGTCCCTCCGGCTGCTCGGCCGCAGGGTGCCGGGGCTGGCACGGGCCCCGCGCTCGCGGTACATTCAATGTGGAAGGCTCCAGAGTGCGAGGCAGCGAGGCACACGGGCACACACACACACACACACACGCCTGCACACGCACCCACACGCACGCACAACACACGCACAGGCACCTGGTACACTCGGTGGGTGCCTTCCCCAGCCCCAGGGCTCGGGCTCCAGCGCCTGCCTCCGTCCTAGCGCTGCCTACGGGGACACGGGGCCGTGCTCACCCCCAGCCCCGGAGTGGGGGACAGTGTGTTCGTGGGTGCTTACAAGCCTCAGGGTGACCATCCCTCAGACTCCTCCCAACTTACCTCCAGTCCTGGACCGTCACCCCTCGCCTTGGGTCTGTGGGAGGGGCGCAAGGACACGCGCGGCGCCGGGGCTGCGCCCCAGGGAGGTGTCCTGCGGGTCACACACAGGGATGTGTTCAGGTCATAGATATCATACACAGAGTTGGTCATGGCGAGGATGCAGCTGTGGCTTCTATGAGCAGCCGGGGAGGCCGGGGGGCAGCGGGGCTTCGCCGTGGGGAGTGGGCGACAGGGTCAGACTTTGGTCGGAGACGACACACCCGGGGGCTCAGCCCAGTGACCCCGCGGCGGGGGGAAGGGGGGCACAGCAGCCCCAGGCCCACCCTCAGCAGCTGCCCCGCTCTGCGGCGGGTGGCAGGAGGGACCGGGGAGCGGGGCTGGCGCCGTGGCGGGGGGCGGCAGCCAGTGGTGCGGCCGTGGCCCTCACCCGGCGGCGCAGGGTGGACACGAGGTGAGATGGGACTCCCCAGGCCGCCCCTCCGGCGCGCGTGTCCCCGTGCCTGGCGCGGAGGTCACAAGTTGGAAGACAGCCTGGACTTGGCCGGGTCCGTGTCGGGCGTGCTGGACGCCGAATCCTTGCGGGCCACCGCCGAGTCCTGCGGCAGGGCGGGCGGCGGTGTCAGCCCCGAGCCCGTGGGCGCCGGGTGGGCCACGGCCCCCCGCGAGGGTGCCTGGCCCCGCAGCCCGGCC
>VWZW01006712.1:620474-633397 GCA_013397115.1 Edolisoma coerulescens
GCGGAGCCAGCGCCGTGCCCGGGGCGGGGGCCAACAGCCGCGGACCCTGCACTGAGCCCCACGGCAGGAGACACCCCAAAAGTCGCTCTGCGGACCGCAGCGGCCTCGTTCTGCAATGTCACGCCCCGGGCTGGGCACGGCTGCCTCCAAGAGCAGCCCCTTTCTCCAAACCAGTCCCGGGGCACAGTGCTGCAGCCCCTCAGCTGCCCGCAGCCCGTGGAGACACTGATTCAGCTAAACCTGAACGGGAGGCTGGAGATGCCAGAGCCAAGAAGTGAGGCAGCAGCTCAGGGCTCACCCTGAGGCATCGGGAAGCAGGGGCTGGGCAGGGTCCCCGTGGCGCCTGGAACATCCCCCCTCTCTCTGGAACAGAATGGGGCGCTGCAGCAGGGGCCTGTTTGTGCCATCCCTGCCCGAGGCTCGATGTGGCAGCCCCTGGGCCATGCCAGAGCTGTGCCACAACTCACCCGGGCAACTGCAACCCAGCTGAGAGCAGCTCGATGCCGCTCCATCCCCTGCCCAGCTCCCAGGGCTGGTGTCCCCCTGTCCCTCCCCAGCCAAACAAAAGGCACAAGTGGTGCTTTGTGCTCTGGCTCACAGCGGGGTCAGACAGGACCCATAATCCTCATCAACGAAATTAAGACATGCATTGATTTTTCACCAGGATGGCACAAGGCCGGGGCTCTGAGAGCTTTGCGTGACCCATTTACATGGCACAGCCACGCTGCCCACGCCGTGATGGCACAGCAGGGCAGAGGCACGGGCAGAGGGACCCAGCCACCACAGCACCAGGCTGCCAGCACTGCCACCAGACCTGCCACCACTGCTCTGGGCACAAGGTGGCCAGCACAGCCATGCTCCCCCCTTGTCCCATTCCAGGCAGGGACAAGTGTCTGGCTACAGAGCAAGGCCATGGTTCAGTCACTTGCCAAGGAGCAGAGCAGGCAGGGGCACCTTAGGCCAGCTGGGAGCACAGGGCAGCTTCTCTTCAGCCCATGGGCTCTGCTGCCTCATTCCAGGGGCAGGAATGCTGGCAGAAGCCCCCTGAGCTCAGGGCTGCCAGCAGAGAAGGGACTCCCCACCAGATCCTGTCCTGGCCCCAGGGCCCTGCTCTGTGCACAAAGGTCTCACACCTTTGCTCTCTCCTGCCACAAAGGGCAGGAAAAAAAACCAAACAAACCTAGAAAACCTGCGAGCCACACAAACAGCAGGGCCTGTGAGGGCTCCTCAAGGCTGGGGCTGATCCTTGACCCCGCAGGCACAAGACCTGAGGAGGAACTGTGGAGGGGGGTAAGGTGAGACTGTCCCACACAGACACGTGTGCCCCAGGGCCCCACGCTCCTCCAGGCTCTGCAGAGCAGGGAACAGCCCTCCCTCCCTCCAAGAAGGCTTTTACACCCGTCGAGCTGCATCTCCTCAGCAATTAGAGGGCAGCCAGAGCTGGCACCAAACCCAGACACAGCATCGTGGTCTGCAGCCAGAGGATCAGGCGGCCCGGAGGGAAGAGACCAGAGCCCAGAGGTGGAAAAAAAGAGAGAGGAATCATCTTTATTTGTGAAGTGTTAACAGATGGAACAGTTCAATGCTACCCAGCAGTAAAGGTGTTAGACTCCCCTGAGCACTTGTCTGCTCACAGGCCCCCCACGTCACACACACACCGCGATGGCTCAAGCAGAAGCACACGCTGTTAAAACCTTAAAACCATCCCCAGCCTCGGCTCACCCTGCCCCCTCCCCACTGCAGAGACATGAACAACCCATGGAATAAGTTACAGCAACCACTTATCCAGCACCCAGCTCCTGGCTGCCTGTTTCGGAGTAACCAAGAACAGCTCGGCAGGAGCTGACTGGGAACCTGCCCGACAGGGACGTGCCAGGAACGTGTCCTTTGCCAGGGAAAGGTGCAGCCTTGCTCCTGGTGATGCACCGGGAAAGACACAGAACCCTCTTCCTGAACCCTCTGGTCAGATCAGGTCGTCTCCCAACAGCCACCAAAGCAGCTCCTCCCTCACCCCCACAAGCAGGTGGGACACAGCTGCACTCCCACCCCCCCTCCCCACTCTGTACCAACATGAAATAACCTAGGACAGAGACAGCCAGAGACCTAGACTACCAGGAACAAAGGATTTACATTTACAGGTAGAAAAACCCTCCCACGACTCTTTTTTAAAAAAAAAAAAAAAAAGTGTATTTTATATTCTACAACTTAAGTTTCTTTAGAAAGTGAAGTAACTGAATCGCAAGGACGCACTAGAATATTCCATGGTGCTATTTTACCAAAAAATTAGAAGAAAATAAAATTGTCCAGACGAGTTCTTCATCTACACATCACCTGGCAGGAGAGAAAGAAAAACCAGTTAGACAAACCCTGTTGCACCAGTACTGGACTAAGAGGGGCTAGTGGAGCCCATGCTGGGCCAAAAGAGCTTCTGGCTTCTCCCAGAGACCCTCAGCAGACTCAGACACTGCAGCTCTTGCTCCAGGCTCTGCCCTGGCACTCACCTGGCCTCGCTCTTAGTTCGCGTTTCTCTGGCGGACGTTCTTGTCCTTGTGGTTTGTGGCATTGCTCTTCCTGGGAAGGGAGAAGGGGCGTGAGGAAAGGGAGAGCAGAAAGTTCCCCCAGCACCACCCCTCACCCATTAAGGTCATTCAGGTCCAAGCAGAGGGTGCAAATCAGGCAGGAGATCAGACCCCAGAGCAGTGTCAGGCACCGGTGCCACCCCAGGTGCCACCCCCAGGTATGTGTGGTTTACACATGGGGACATTAAATGAACCATGGGGACATTAAATGAACATCTCCCCCCCACAGCACACTGAGTGTTATCCCACACCAGCCAGCTTTTATCTTCGGAGCAGATTCCCTGGCTGGATGAGATCTGCCAGTACCAATCTGGCTAATTGGAAGAGGCAAGGTACTCACAGCGGTGCAGAGCCTCCATCATCATCTTCACATTCAGGACAGCACAGAAAGAAAAAAAACCAAAAAACAGTCAGGGAAGAGGACATTCAAAGCGACCTCTGCTTTTCCTTAGAGCAGTGGGAACTGCATTCCAGGCAGCCATTCCACCACCACTTAAAACTGGGGAGGGCAGAACTCCTCCGGTGAGATCGGCTGCCCTGATCCATCCCCTGTGCTCACCCCCACGGCACCAGGACTTGGGATGGCTCCCAGATCCCAGCCCACTCGCAGCAGGTGAAGGGGAAGCCAAACAGGATGTTTCAGGAATGGGGCTTCAAGCAGCAGCAGCAGGAAGCCCTTCTCCCTCCCCACACGTTGTGATACCAAAACAAACACTGCACACCACGTTCTGAGCAGCACAGCTAAGGAAACACCTCTGCCAGCACATGCCAAGCCCTGCGGCCTTTCACCAGCTCCCTGAGACCTGCCACCTCCCAACAGGAGGCTCCCAGTTGTCTCCTTTGCTCCCCCCATCACCTCTTCTCCAGCCCCAGCTCCCCTCGAGTCCCACGCTCGGGGCACTGGGGGCTGCCCTGGGCACCAGGATCTGCTCACAGCTGGTGAGAGGACGGGGGCAGACACACGGCTGGAACTACCTTCTACTTACCATGTGAGGTGGCACCCAGCAGCAGAGAAAGGAAGAGTGGATAGGTAACACCAGCAAGGATATCACCCCAAAGACAGGCCAGACTGTCCCCACCCCATCCCAGGTGACAGGAGTGTCCAGTTCACAGGAAGTACTGGGGGAACTGGGTCAGACAGGCCTCACTGTCACCTTTCAGGAGGGGCAAAGCTACAGAGACTTTGGGGCACAGAGAACCACATTATCCCAAGGAAGTGTGGAGCCACGTGTGTTTATCAAAGGGGTGTGATGCTGTATCCTCACCCAGGAGCACTTGGGAACTTGAGCTCCTCTGGCCAAGGAGCATCAGGGCATTTCAGCACATTCACCTGTCTGTCAAAGCATCTGCTACAGCTCTGGCAGGTCAGCACCCCACAGACCTGGACTGATGCCATCACAAACCAGATCACACCACAGTGTTTTTGCTGGAAGATGCAGCCTCAACATCCTTGAGACAGCACCTGCCTTCCAGCCAGGGCTGTCAGAGGGCAAAACATCTGCCTGTGAAACTGCCTCGAGCGGAGAGCCCTGCAGCCAGGGGAGGGATCTGACCTTTAGCCCCTCTGCTGCACCTCTCCTGAGCCTGCTCCCTCGCAGGGGGCCAGGGGCCCTGCAGGATCCCGGGCAGGAAGGATACAGAGCATTCACACCGCATTGTTCACGGGATCAGATAAAGGAGGCCGTGAGCTGACACAATGCAGATCCTCACCGATAAGGAAAGGGAGGAGCTGGTGCTTCCAGAACAGATTAAAGATAGTACCGGGTCTTTGAGATCCAGGATGTGAGGATCTGATGACCCAAAACATCCTGAACTGAACACAAATTAAGCTAAGCCTGGTCTTACAGAGCCACTGACACAGTCCCCCCCAGTTCTGCAGCACCACAAACGCTCTGGTACTCATTTACAAACCACCTTGTCCAGAGTGGGAGCTGCCAAAGCAAATCCAGCCCTGCAGACACTCACGGGCAGCACTTGAGCAAAGAGCAGAGGAACTGGTGAGGCAAAGGGTCAGGCTGACCTGCACGGAATCCTCTCTTGCTCCAGATCTCACTGCAGGACTGTGAAACGGTGCCAATCACAGGCAGCTTCATGGCTGAAGTGGCACGGCACAGACTGGTTCCTCAAGTACCCTCAAACCACCCCTCCTCTGAGAAAGGCACCTCAGAACTCCCTACAAGCCCACCCTGCCTGCACCCTGCAAAAGTCACTCGATCTCCTCGGAAAAATTCAAACCCAGGCGCCTCTTACCGTCAGGAACCTCATCTGGCTTCCTCCTCTTCTCATAGATGAAGATGATGGTGACAAGAACGAGGACTTCTGCCACAATGCCCAGGAAGGGCCAGAGCGCTGCCAGGCGGCTGCGGACGCGCAGGTTCACCGTGGCACCCCTGGTGCCGTAGGAGTTGGTGCCGTTGCAGAAATAATCGCCCGTGTCCTGCTCGATATCCAGCTTCAGGATGCGCAGCTCTGTCTTGTTGCCGCTGGATTTGATGATGTATCGCCCAGAGGCGTTCTCCAGGAGCTGGAGGGAGGAGGAAGAGGAGGGGTCTCAGGGCAGTGCTGACTGACCACCACAGAAATCCTCCTCCCTGGGAGAGCTGAGCTTTGAAACAGTTCTGGTGGCACAAGAACTGGGCAGCAGGGCAGGCAGGGGGGGAGAAGGAGCAAACCACAGCACTCACCCCGTGGCCACTTTTGTACCAGGACCAAGTGGTGACGGCAGGGAAAGAGGGATTCTTGCAGGTCAGCACGCCCGTGTCCCCCTCATTCCCGTGCTCAGATTTCTTGTATGCCATCACCTGGGGGGGAACTAGGCAGGAGGAAAAAAAAATTCGGACGTCTCATTACAGAAATCCCATAGATTTGTGCTTCCTGCAGCCCACCTCACCGAAATCAGCTACCCCAAAACCTCGGTCAGGCTGTTCCTCTCACTAGTTTGGCATTTTCAGAGAGGAAAGAGCATCAAGCTGCTTCAGGAAAGGCTCAAACATATTTGTCCAGCAGGTATTATCCCTCTGTCCATTATTCCTGTGGGAACATGCCCACAGAAGGCTGGTTTAATGCAGGATCTCAGGGCTGACCCTGCAGGCACTGGAGTGGCCTGACAACGGCGCTGCCTCTCAGAGAGCAGAGCCCTGCAGCCAGACGAGCGCTGGGAGCAGCTTTTCAAGCAGCTCAAAAGACACCCCAGCAAAGTGGTCAGGAGATCACAGCTTCCCCACACCTCAGGCCCGAGGAGAAAACAGGAAATTACCAGAAATATTCATTTGTCCTCTTATCTGCGGGTTTGCCTCGTAGACACACTCGTAGATGCCGGAGTGCTCCTCCCTCTTCCCATTGATTCTACCAAAAACAGGATTCAGGTAAGCCTCCAGCACAACTTATCCACAGACACAGACCCCCAGACCCACGGAACCAGACACCCACAAGCATCAGCGACCTCCTCCATAGCAAATTTCCCCCATTCCAGCAGAATATTTGTGCTGCACCGTGCGCCGACAGCAACCCAGCTTTCCTCTCCTCACACGCTGAGGGTGGCAGAAGAGGGTTTCATGTGCACCACGTCTGGCACGGGTCTGCCAAGCCAGTGACCACTGCTCCAGCCCAGTGAAACCCAGGGCAAAGCAGTGGCAAAGATCACCCAGGCCGGGCTGCTCTGGATTGTTCCCCTCACAGGGGAAAAACTCTCACATTCTCCTTCCTGTAAAGCTGCTGCAATGAGATTTAGTGGATTATGCAGCCCTGCAACAAACATCCCATTCTGCCGCTCGGTAATACCCACTCGAGGGAAGGGGCCCACAGAGTTTGTCCCATGGCTGCACCGGGACAAGGGGCTGTTTGTTACTTCTGCCGTGCACGGCGCTTCCCACTTCCAAAAACCACTCAGCTGAGGAATTGAGGTCACGCGAGGGAGGCTGGGTTATAAATACTTTAATCCTTGTTCAGCTCCCTGTTGCTATGGGGAGACAGGCACGTCGGCACTGCCATACAAAGGGACATGATGCCTCCACAGCTGCTGGGTCAGTGCCAGCCAGGCCTGACTGTAATCAGAAAGGAAAGCTCGCTGCACTGCCACAATAAGGCCGGTATTCCCGCACCCGGCACGGACCACAGCCGGCCACAGCTCCCCAGATCCCTCTGGGAGAAGGGCCGGGCTCTGGGAAGGGACACGAAGCCCCAAGGAGAGACAACGTGCACTGGAGCCTCTCGCTCCACGCACAGGGAGTGGTGGCCTGCCCAGAGCAGGGTTCCTTCAAAGCTCTGGGGGAACAGCTCTGGAACACTGGATAACCAGAGTCCAGCTGAACACCTGCTTAAAGTCAGGAAATCTCTTTCTAAGAGGGTATTTGTGGCACAAAACTGCCCCTTCCTCCTCCTTTTTGCTCCCCTCGTCCCCATAAAGGAGAGTCTTGGGCCTTACCAAAACTCTGTTAAGCTCATCTTACGCTCCACAGTCCCAAAGCCCCACCCCATCAGCAGAGCTGCGAGAACTCAGCCCTGGTTCCAGCTGACAGCAAACACCAGCTGCTTTCTGGGAAAAAAACCTGCTCAGGTTCTGACCTTGCCCCGACACTCACATGTAGCTGGTGAAAGCACTCGTGCTCTCGTCCTGCTCCAGGATCTTCTCCCCGTGCATCCACTTGTGGCCCGTGATGGTGAGGTGTGGTGCAGACATGTTACAGCTCAGGGTCAGCTTGCCAGAGCTCTCAGAGACAAGAGTAGCAATTTCTGGACCTGCATGCATAAAGAATTGGATTTAAGTTAACCTGGGGTACAGCAAAGCTGGCGTGGTGCCCAAGAACCTGCAACGCAAACCCCACAGCTCCTTGTCTCTATTCCCAGCTTCCACTTACCTTCACGCAGTTCCCTACCAGACCTGACCGTGCCAGCACCAGAGAGTCCCCAGGGCCAGGTGACCAGGCCTGAGTGGACCTGGGATGGCCACGCCGGTCCTGCAGCTGCTCCCCCCACGAGCAGGATCGCTGCCATGTCCTGCATCACTCGGAGCCTCTGCTGTCCCTACCACGGGAGCAGCCCCGGCAGAGCCCAGTGCTCAATAAGCAATGGAAAAGGTCACTCTGAAGGGCAGAGCGCTGCTCTCTGCTGCTGTGAGCTGCCACAGCGCTCGTGTGTCAACACCTCCCAGCACCTGAGCAGCTTCAGACACCTGCAGGTAGCACAGAGGGCAGCCAGGACCCTCTGTTGTGAGGGGGAGCAGAGAAGGTCATGTGGCAGCAATATGTGCATCACCTGAGACAGCCCAAAGGGTTTAGTTAGAATGACTCCAGGGAGAACACAGAGCCGTGACTCCGAGAGGTCCTGGGCCCCGATGTGCCAGGCAGCAGTAAATTATGCAACCTAAGATGACTCAGGCATTTCTACTTGTAGGAGGCTGTCCGAGAAGGCAGCTGCCATCAGCAGCACCATTACACAGCCCCAGTGCCACTCTGGTCCCTACCCTTCCACCCCATCTCCATCCCTCGGAAGGAACAGTTTTTGCCAGGGCTGACAGGCATTTTGCTTTTCCTCCTATCCAAATTCCACTGGAGGAAGGGTTCTGCTGGAGTCCTGTACTCCCCAGAGCATTTCTGCTGAAAAGGCAGCTCTCCTGACTCCAGGATTCATGGGAAGACCTTAGCAGGACTTTAATCTCCCTCCCAGCTTTCTATCACTGAAAGCAGCCTGGGCGCTCCGGCGTTGGCCCCGCTCGCTCTGCGAGAGGGAACCCGGCCACGTCCCCAGGACAAGCAGTGACATCACACTCAAGTGTCACACAGACACGGCCATTTCAAAAACGGTTGCAATCTCAGACCTCAAAGCAAGATTTGTTTCCCCAACAGTCTGGGTTCACCAGCACGGAAGCGAGCTCAAAGCAGGGCTGCTGGAAGGAGCGGGAGCTGTACGAGCCGCAGGGAAGGGCCGCTGGTCAGTGGTGGTTAGGGCAGAGTCGACCACAGAATCAAGGCTCAATTCTGCAGCGAGCACCAGGGCTCGGAGGCGCTCGGGAATAAGCAGCAGGTTCCAGGTTCTTTGGCTCCGGAAAAAGGCGCGGGATTGCCGGAGGGCGAATTGGTTGGGAAGCCACAACCCTTTTTGAGCAGGGCCATTTCGGGTCAAGTCACAGGTGGTGGGGAGATTGACAGAGGGTGGGAGTCTCTCAGTTCTACAGCTGGGGTGGGAGGGTGGGGGGAGCTTTCGGGAGCCACAGGACACAGGTGCGGGGGTGAGCATGGCAGGAGACTCAAGACACCAGTGTCCGAGCAAGTGCCAAGGCCTCGGTGTGGCCACTCACGTTCGATGACAAAAACGTTCGCCTGGGAACGGATCCACTTGACTTTGGGGCTCTTCGACAAGTGGTTGCGGTCGGGGTCGTTGCTGGCCCGGCACTCATACATGCCCGAGTCGTCGCCCGTGAGGTTTGCGATGGAGATGGTGCTGGTAGAGTGCAGGTTGTAGGTGGCGTTGATTTTGACACGGTCCTGCCGTGCGCCATCCCAGAGCTGAGCATAGGTCTCATTGGGGTCGTTCCCCTCAAACCACCACTGGATCTCGGGGATGGGATTGCCAATCGCCTCGCAGTACAACTCCACGCTGTCCTGAGTCAGTCTCTTTTGAGACAGCGGTGACTTTATAAAACCAGCTATGAGTTGAAGAGGTATTAGTGCAAAGTGTTAGTGCAAAGCAAGAATTCACCTTCCACAAGCAAAAACAACCCTTGGCGACTGAGAAGGGGCTGCACACCGTCTCCAGATCAGCTCACTCTGCCCTCCCTCCCCACACTCTGAGCTCTGCCTGGCTCAGACAGGGCTGCTCGCTTGCGTTTTTTTTGTATCTCCTGCAGGGGAGCTGCAAAACCAGCTCTTGATGTGTGCCACTGTCCAAACTGGACACCCCTGGCATTGCCCACCTGCTCTGAGGGACAGCCCAAGGGCTGCAATGCTCCCTGGCCCCTGTCCGGCCCCCAGCACTTGCAGTTCAAGATGAAAACACCAGATTTGTTTTTTGAGGGCTTACGCAGCCTCCACGCTCCCCAGCCTCTGCCCTGGCAAGGTGCTGCACAGGTCACATCACCACGGAAGGCTGGGGACAGCGAGGCAGCGGGACCCCGACCGAGCCCCCTCCCAGCCAGTTTGATGAAGACAGCTGCAACGGGAAAAGGGCTTCACTATGCCCCTGTGGCCCCAGGAGGAACATGTCCATTCCCCCTCGCTGCACAGCCCCGGGCTGCCTGACCGTAATTCGGAGCTGGCCGAGGCCCAGGCCCCCCCCTCGCTGCGCCGTGGCACAGCCACACGTACCGGCCACACAGCGGCCCCTCGCCTGCTCACACCCTTGTTCCATCCCTCAGCTCCCCAAGGTGCCCAGCAGGAACTCCTAAGCCCAACCCCAAGGGCAAGAAGTTCTTTAGGGGAGGAGGAAAGTCTTGCAGTCCGCAAGAAGGAAACGCGTACATTTGTTGTCATACAAACACTGAAATCTGACTTTTCATCTCGGGCAAGACCAGCCTGCAGAGCTGAAATGGCAACAAACAGACCAGAGGCTCAGGCAGCAGCTGCAGGCTGGAATTTGGGTATTTTTCACTCTGCCCTTGCAGCCGGAGGGTTCAGAGCTGGAATCAGCCAGTCCAAAGGTCGGTCCGTGCGCCGCAGGGAGCGGAGCTGCCCAAACGCCTTTGGGCTCCAGGGCAGGCACAGGGCAGTGGCCACAGCCCCGGGAGCCCTTCCCAGGGCAGGCAAGAAGGGAAGCTCAGCAGCTCCGCTTCGGGAAAAGCCATTAGGCACGGGTTGAGGTCACTACGTGACTCACCCCCAGCCAGGTTTCAGAAGGAGTTCAGCTTGAGACACATCCTTCCTGTTCTAACAGGCAGCTCGCACCCCAAGAACCTTCCAGGAATTAATTTGCTCAGTTAAAAGCACTTTGTGATTATACACAACCCTCCATGGATGCACCCTGATGTACAGGCACAGAGGAGGTGGGCTTAGGAGAAGTTTTTTTGGGGGTTTTGAATGCCTGAAGATGTTTTAATGAGAAATCCTAAGGCTGCTTTTTGTGAGAGCAGGAACAAATCAGTGTCACAAACCCAAGTTTGCTCAAACTCAAGAAAGACACAAATTAGCCTGTAAGCTAAGTCTGGCTCCTGAAGAAATCAATTCCCGGTTTTTCAAAGGAAAAACTAGCTTTACCTACTGAAGCTTTGAAAGTCTTGAAGAACAAGCATGCCTGAAAGAGAAAGAACCCTCATCTGTGACCAAGGCACTCTTAGGAGAAGGATGACATTAATTTTAACCAGGTGGGAGGTTCAGGGGTCCCCAGAGATGTTATGGGATGGGGGTGTAGGCTGGGTTCCAGTCCCAGAACCACCGACCTGCATGCCAGAAGGGGTTTTTCACACCACAGGCCTGTGATCAAACACTCCCAACCCTGACAAGCCCTGGAACTGCCCACAGCACTTGTACGAGCCCGTCCGCTCCAACTGCGGCCCGAATTAAAGCGGGAGCTGGTAAAGATCAAGGGTTTTACAGCTACAAGGTGATTACTGTACGCTGACAAAATAAGCTGTGCAAGGTTATTTGCTCCGAGTTAGAGGGTACCTCGTGCAGTTCAGACAGGTTAAAAGGCTCCAGCAAGCAGCAGCAACAGCGAGTACCATTTGCATTCCCATGGGATTAACGTCCTCCCTGTCCCCACCAGACAGCTGAGAGAGGGCAATCCCAGTCGTGGGGCTCTCTGGGCTGGGGAAGGCGCCTGTGGAGCCCAAGGCACAGGAGCGTGGCCAGCACCAACCCACTGGGATCGATCAGGGCTGCTGCAACGTTTTCCAAACGGGGACAGGCTGCAAGTGGGACTCGGCTCCCAGAGCCCAGACGCTCCTCAGAGAGCTGAGCCGGATGCTTCCCCGGGCACAGAGCGGTATCTGAGCCAGCGGGACAGCAGGGAAGGCAGAGAGAGCAGATAACATTCTCCAGAGTCACCTTCAAACTAAAAACAACCTCTCCCCCGCGCAGAGGGAGGAGTCCCCGGGGTGTTAACAGCAGCGGGACGTGCTCCGGGGGGCCGAGCTTGCTCCCTCGAGGCACCAGCCACAGGGTACATGTTCCTGCCTGGCCTGACCTTTGTTTCTAGGCTTGAGAAGGGGATACTGGAGGATCTAACATTTTTTGCCAGTTAAAATAGCTGTAAAATCTGCCCTTAAGCTTCACACAGCCAGGTCAAAGTCAGGGTCCTTCCCCCTTGAGGGCACAGAGTCCAGGCACACACCGACCTCTGCTCCAACCCGCTGGTCCATGGGGTGAGCTGCTACCCAGTCTGCTCCGTAAAGCCAAACCTAAACACTGCTGAGAGGCCAAACCCCACTTCTCAGCCCCCACTTTGCTCCCTCGAGGCACCAGCACGGCTCCACACCAAGCCCAGGCATGGCCAGGCAGGACTTGGGCATTACACAACTGATGGGCCAGCTCGTCCTTCCAGGGCTTTGCAGACCCAGGATAGAAAGTGCCTCCTCCACGTCCCACTGGGGCCAGTCCCCAGGCAGGAGGGGGCTGGCAGGAAGCCCTCAGAGCCACAGAGGGAGCGGGATGCAGCCAACCCGGGCAGCTCCAGGCGGTAAGTGCGAGGTTTAGGGGGAGGCTGTGCCCTGCAGAATTAAAATGCAATCCTGTAGCAAGAAACTATGGGAGCAGACACTTCGGTTTTCCAGGATCCTCCCACTCCTTCGCCTTCACTCTCAAGGTTTGGTTTTACTATGCTGAATTAAACCCAAACAGGCTACAAATTGTTTAGTACCCAACACGCCGAGCAGCCAGGACCAGCTGCTCGCCACTGGCGACCAAACCGAGCCGCTTCCATTTGCGCCTCGTGCACGAGGGGCTGATCCAGAGGCTGCGGAGTCCTGCGGGGAGAACACGGCCGGGTCTGCCGTGAGCTCCTCCAGAACCTGAGGATGTGAAATGCGGAGCCCCGGCACAGGGCAGACCCCGCTCGTCCCTGCGGGAAGCGCTTGAAGCGCCCACCCGGGGGCTGCCGGAGCCGCCGGAGCCGCTCCCGCCCCGGGGATTATCGTGAACATCTTTAGGGTTTAAAGCCCAGGGACCCGGTGCTGCTCCTCAGCCGCGGAAACCGGAGAAGCGGCTGCGGGGGAATAAACTCCTCCGTTTTCCTAAGGAGAAAACAACCCAGCGCGGCTCAAAGCACCGGCGGACCCCGCCGCCCCTCCGGTTAAAGAGATCGGCGGGCACGCGGTGCGCCGGGGCATCATCCGTCTGAGCCCCGGGACTGCCCAGCGGCAGCGCCGAACCCAGCCCGGCCCGGCCATCCCCCGATAGCCCCGGGGCGCCTCCGTTC
>VWZW01006712.1:641925-657174 GCA_013397115.1 Edolisoma coerulescens
GGCCGCGCCTCCAGCACCTTGAGCAGCGCCTCCCGCACCATGGCCGTGACGCCGGCTCGCAGCAAGAACTCCGCCGCGCTTCCCTCCTCCAGCCCGCCGCCCCCCGGCGCTGCCCGCCCCGGCTCCGCCAACCCGCTGCCCCCCGCCGGCNGCGGCGGCCGCTCGCCGCTTCTCGTACGCCGCCATCTTGGAACGCACTTCCGCCCGGGCCGGAAGTTTTCCTGCCGCCATCTTGCACGCTGGCAGCCAATCGGTGGGCAGGAAGGCAATGCGAGAACGCCGCCATTGGGCGAGGCCGCGGCCGCCATCTTGAGTGTGGGCAAGGGAGCTGCGTTGTCAGCGGTAACGCGGCGGGCGCCACGGCCGCCATCTTTACTGAGGGCAGATGCCCCACCCTTGGCAACCGGGCGGGCGCCGCGGACGCCGCCGGTGTCCTGAGGCCGGTGAGGGGCCGCGGGACCGGGGCCGCCCACGCCCAAAGGACACTTGCTCAGGGCTCGAACAGAAACGGCTCTTTATTGGAGCACCGGTCCCACCCGCCCGCCGAGCCCACGCTCCCCCCGGGCTGCTTCAGAACCTTCTGTTGTGGCAGACAAGCGGCCTTCGTGCCGGGAGCCCCAAGCGCCGGACCCAGCCCAGTGTTCGGTGCCAGCCCGCGGGGATCCAGCCCCGGAAGCGTCCCTGGCCCCGTCCCTGTGTCGCCTCTGCTCATTGCCCTTCCAGCCTTTGCCTCCCGCGGCGGCCGCAGGCAGCTGCTGCTCCCACTCCTCCTTGCTGGCCAGGGGCCGGGCGAGGCCAGCGACAGACAGGGGGACAGCGGGGACACGGCTGGAGGGCTGGGGCCATCAGTCGGCTGCTCCCACTCCTAGGACAGCTGCTACCGAGATCTGAATCGTTTCCACAGGCGTCGAGCCACGGCACCGGCCACGATGAGCCCCAAGAGCGATCCCGCTGTCCCCATGGCAATGGCAGAGCTCAAGCTGAAGGAATCTGCAGGCACAAGGAGCTGTGATTGCAGCCGACGCTGCCCAGGGCAGAAAATGCCGAGGGGTGAGCGAATCCCCCCAGCACCAACTGTGGCACCGACACGAGGGGCTGCAGCCCCACCCAAGCGATGAGGGCAGAGCAGGGCAGGGGGCTGCAGGCCACCACTCACCTTCCACGACCATCACCTCCAGGCTGGCCACCTGGGCACGGCAGCCCAGCAGGACGCATTGGTAGTGGCCCTGGTGCCAGGGCTCGGCGCGGTCCAGCCGCAGCGCGGAGCTGCTGCCCGCGGACTCCTCCTGGTACTGCGAGAGGGCCGCGGGGGTCCGGAGCCAGCCCACCGTGGCGTTCCCGGCGCACCGCGCCTGGCACTCGATGCGCAGGGCCCTGCCCTGCGTCCCGGTGGGAGGCAGCGACCGGATCTGCAGGCTGCAGGCTGGCACTGTCCCCACAGACGGCCCTGTCCCCGTCGTGCCAGAGCGAGGGAGTGTGGTGGTGGCCACACGTGCCGTGGGGCTGCCTGCAATGAGGTCCTGGGGCACAGCGGACTCTGTGGAGGGAGGGTTGGTGACAGCAGCCAGATCCAGGATGGTCCCAGTGTTGGGCTCCCGTGCTGAGGTGGGATCACGTGTAGGGACACTCAGCCCTGGGGGAAGTGCTGTGGTGGCCACGGGCCTGGCTGTGCTGGCGCTCCCCGTGGAGGTGACCACAGCCGCCGGCTGCTCCATCACAGCTGCGAACACACAGCAGCCTCGGTCACAGGTGACCTCGCTGCAGCCCCAACCTCCTCCACCCCCTGAGCACAGCGAGCAGGAGCAAAGGGGCACCGCAAGCAGGGACAGGTACAGGGATGGGAGATTCAGGAGTGGTGCTCCTGCTTGGCAGAGCTATTCCGAGGAGCACAGGGCAGTGGGGGTTGGCTCCAGAGGATGGGGTACATGTGGGTTGGGGTCCCCAGCCCCTCCTGGTACTCACCCTCGGTGCTTGCCACCACCAGAGATGCCACCTGGGTGAAGGTGTCCTGCCCGACATGCAGCGTCACCTCACACCTGAACTCCACCCCTTCTGCCACCTCTGCCCCATTCACAGACAGGATGGAAACGATGTTATACAGCTCCTCATCGGTCTCCTCGGAGTCAAAGTCTGTCTTCACCACCTGGTGCCCCCGGTACCAGGTGAGGGCCACCCCAGTGATGGGATACAGGTGCAGGGCTGAGCAGTTCAGGTTGGCAGGGTGTCCTGGGCGCAGGATTCGGGGAGCTGCCTCCAGCCTCAGCGTGTCTGGGAGGGCTGGAGAGGAGTGGCAGCGTCAGGGGTGATTTTTGGTAGCACAGCTCAGGAGGGAAGAGGCTGCCTCGGCGATCCTGTGCTGGGAGGCGGCGAGGAATGGGCTGGGGATTGCTTACCGTAGACCTTCAGGATGACGGTTTTCTGGTAGTGCTGCCCGTGGCAGCTGCCCTGGCAGATCTTCATGCCCTCCGTGGCCACGGTGGCATGCCTGATGTGCAGGATGCTGTGGGTAGGGAAGGAGGAGATGGTCCCTAGGGCGGTGTCCAGCCCCCTCCACTCCACCTTGCCCCCAGCGCAGGCCAAGGAGCAGTTCAGCTCTGTCGAGCCCCCAAACGGCACCACCGGCTCCCACGGTGTCACCAGCAGCCTGTCAGCGGGGCGCCCTGGGCAGGAGGAAAGTGCAGGGTCAGGGGAGGGGACGGTCACCGGCACCCCGCAGCTCCGAGCGCCGGGACAGGGAGCTGCAGCAGCGGCGGGGGGACAGGGTGGCTGTCAGGGCTCAGTGACAGGGAGGCCCCGGGGCCGTAGTGCTATGGGAGAAGCAAGGAGAGCAGCAGCAGGGCCGGGCAGCAGAGTGGGTCGGGGGATTAGGGTGGCTCTTGGCCCCGTGGCACTCACCGCTGCAGCCCCACAGCGAGCCGAGGAGGAGAAGGACAGGAGCCGGCTCCATCACCCACAGGGCAGCAGCAGGGCTGGTTTTCCCTTCTTTCCTTCCTTCCCCCCTTCCAGGGAGAGGGTGCCGCTGGCCGGGGCTGTCTCCTTCTGGCCGCCGGCTCCAACCTCAGTCCTTCTTAAGCCCTGTAGGAACCGCCCCCACGAGCACCGGCCCCAGGACCTCCACAACTTCCAGCCCAAGGGGTAATTCCAGAGGGAGGTTTCTGATTTTCTTCCAAGTTCGGCTCTTGCACAACACCCAGCCGACGGCCAGGCCGGCAGCCCCCTCAAACCCAGGAAAGCCCCTGTCCTGAAGGGTCCCCGTGTGGCTGCAGGGACCCCATCACCCCACCGAGCAGCCCTGCACAGGCACCTACACCCCAGGATGTGGCTCAGATCCAGCTCCATCCCTGTTTTTTGTGGGCTACATCACTGCCCCAGAGCCCCCGGCAAACCAGCCTTTCCATGCCCCCAACAGCTGCTGGGGGCACACAGCTGTGGAAAGGGCCCTGTCAGCTCCTGCCCCAAAAGCAGGGCCAGGGCCTGTGGTCAGCCCTGTCAGCTCCTGCCCCAAAAGCAGGGCCAGGGCCTGTGGTCAGCCCTGTCAACTCCTGCCCCAAAAGCAGGGCCAGGGCCTGTGGTCGGCCCTGTCAGCTCCTGCCCCAAAAGCAGGGCCAGGGCCTGTGGTCGGCCCTGTCAACTCCTGCCCCAAAAGCAGGGCCAGGGCCTGTGGTCGGCCCTGTCAGCTCCTGCCCCAAAAGCAGGGCCAGGGCCTGTGGTCAGCCCTGTCAGTGGGTGCATGAATTACCTAGAACAGGGTGTTTTCAGGGAGGTAAGCAGATATTCCTGTGAGGGTTGGTCTTGTGGTACAGATGGAGAAAGTGTTACCACAGTGAAGGTGTTGAACACCCTGCATTATCCAACTCCAAGGCCTTCAGCGTCTGTCCAGGGTCTCACACCGGGTCTGGCATCACTCCCTCGCTCCAGCCCAGCTCCCTGTGGAGAAATGAGTCCAGTTCTGCCCCATCCCATCCTGCCAGGGTGAGGGAAGGTCCCAATGGGCTGAGAGAGGGACATGCCCAGCTCTGCACCCTGCGTCATCACAGGACCTGGACATTTCCCATCTGGGAACTCTTCAGAGAGTGGGGTGTGCCTTGCATCCTTTTAGGAGGTCGTGCCATTAATTCTCTGAGGGTTCATGAGGCCTCTGAGCAAGGGAAGTGCTCTGTAAACACTCCTCACCAAATGTGCACACTCAGCCGAAGCAGGTGATTAATGGTGCTGGCTTTTTTGTTCCTTCCATCCTGTGTTAACAGAGCCACTTCCCGGATTTTCCAGCAGCCACCAGAGCCCCCCTGCCCAACCCTGGCCAGAGCTGCTCCTACACTGCCAGGCTCTTCCCAGCAGTGAGTGTGGGAACCTTGAGGACACACATGTGGTGCCAGGGTTTCGCTTCCCGCTCCCACCACAACCCTGATTGCGGCGCCGGTGCGATGAGAAAACCCCTGAATGAGAGCTGAGCGTTTATGGAACCACCTTATCTTAAAAAGAAGCTTCCCTGGACCTTCCTGGACCTCAAGAAATTGGCAAGAATTAGCACCTTGTGCTGCACTTCCTCTGTTTTAGGGCTTGGAAGTGCCCGGAGCTGCCCTGGCCTCCCGCAGAGTGGGGCAGCAGAGAGGAAACTGAAATCAAGGAAGCCTGATAACCTCCAGCTGCACAAGGGCCAGTTCCAATGGCTCAGCCACAGAGCCAGGGGCAGGTCAGGGGATTTGGCCCAGCTCAGAGGGACGTGGCAGAGCCCCCAGGGCAGCTCTCACTCACCGAGCCCCTGAGCAGTGACCCACCACAACCCCTGTTCCAACACCTGCTTGGGACCTCTCCTCCATGGATTCAGACCTTCCCCCCACCCCAGAGGAGCACGGGAGCTCCCGCTGCCCTGGGCTCAGCAGAGGGACATCACCAGCTTATGTGCACAGGGTGGAAGGAGCGAGCTTACGCACCAGGACTGTTTTCCACCCCACAGGAAGCCTTTGAAGGAACGAAGGGAATGCTGGTTTTCCAGACTCAGAGGCCTGAACACCTTTCCTGGAAGCCGATTGTGCTTCCTCCCGCAGGGCAGGCGAGGGGACTCGTGCAGGGCAACACTTTTGTCCAGAGATGTTGCTCAGGAAACAAAACAGTTCAGTGTGGAGACACAAAGCACCAAGGGACGAGTGCTGGCTCCAGCACAGGATACCCCCGGAGCCCCTCGGGTCGGGGTCTAGCCCCAGGCTGTCACCACCGACACCAGCAGGGACAAGGCTCTGCCACTGCCCCAGGAACCACCGCAGCAGGGGGAAGGGTGGGCAACAACATCCTGCACTGCAATACCTGCGCTTTGTTCTCCACTGATGTCACGTGAGACAAGCTGTAGGTTTTCTCTCAATTAAAGATGGAAACAATAAAACAAAAGCTAGCTCCAGTCCAGAGGAAATACATACAGAAGCAACAGGCTGTGTAATGGCTCATGTTTCCAGGATACCATCCATCCAACGCCAGTTCCCATCCCAGAGCTGACGTGGATGCGTTTATATTTTTGGGGATTATATTATTCACTTAGGACTACCCTCAGCCACCACCAAGAGTGTTTAAATGAGTCGGATAAGATCTAAATTAGGCCTGGCTGAAAATTAAGACAATAGAGTCGGGGCTGCTAAAAACCAATTCAGGAGGAGGTTCCAGCGGGGCAGGCAGGAGCCAGGGACCTGCTTCCCATCCTGGGCTGGGGCAGGGACTGGAAGCCCCGACCCAGCTCTCCCAAACCTGTCCCACATCTTCACATAATTCTCAAGAGGAATTTCAATTCTGGGCAGAAGCTGCCTGGTACCACCGGTGAGGGAGAAGAAAAAGGACAGAGACCTTCGACACAACAGGAAAGCAGCAGTTTAATAAATAATCCATCCGAGGGAGAGATTAGCCAGTTCCAAACACAACCTGAACCGAAATAAAGACATTTTATCGTTAGCTTAAAAAAGAGACACACAAACGCATGTGATGGTGAACTGTGAGAGAGCAGAGGTGGGGCCGTTCCCAGGGAACGGCGGGGGCTCATCCCATGCCCACGCTTTAAAGATACCACAGCTGTCAACAGCCTTTGGAGTGCAGAGAAAGAATAAAAACAGGGCAGTAAAAAGTTACTACTTTGCAAAATTAATGGCAGAAGAGAAAGCAGTGGTGCAACTCAGGTTTTTAATGCAACGAGATCAGTTGAAACTCACTTGACCTGCGGCCATTAATGCCAGGACTGCAGACGGGCAATTGAGATGACTTTTACCTTGTGTTTGGGCCGTTGCTGTTACCATCCCGAATTGTGAGTCCCTGCAGACAAATCCTGGCAATCCCAATGTTAAACAGCCAGGCTCAGGCACTGCACAGCAGATCAAGGGGATTTTAAGAAAAGACTCCTTTTTAAAAAGTTGCGTTTTCATATAAAGTAACAAAAATTGGCAAAACTAGCTGAATGCTCCACACAGCCTTTCCAGCCTCCACGTGGGACGCCGCAGAAGCCCCGGCCCTTCAGAACAAGTCGTTCTTCATTCGGCTCCGGTAACTTCAGCTCCAGCACCACTTGGCCCAGCTCCTGCTCTGTCACATCAAGGCAGAGCAGTGCAGGGGTCACAGCCCTGTGCCGAGGGAAGGGGAGGCACCAGGCCAAGGCCCCACTGAACCAGGTGAGAGGAACCTCAATAGGGTGGGAAGGAATCCCTGCTTGCTCCCAGCACCCCTGCGCCTCAGAGAGCTCCTGGTCCCTGCTCTGCACACCAGCACAAGCCACCTTGCTGTTGGTAATGGCACCTGTAGAGTTCCTGCTGCTGCCTGGTGCTGAACCCCCCCTCCATCCACCTGCTGCCATATCCCCACCCCGGCTGCCCAGTGCCATAACCCCACTGGTGCCCAGTGCCATCACTGGTGACAGCACAGCCGGTCACCAACCAGGCCACAGCCCCTGACCTGGCAGTCACCTGCTGGCAGCACCTGGCCCCGACTTTGGGGACTGACAAAGGGACCAAAACACTCCAGGCCCACGACGCACAAGTCGGCATCACCAGAAGCTCAGGGGTCACATCGTGAGGGATGGGACCGGGGAGGGAAGATTGCTGGAAAGTTCTGGGGTCTGAGGGGAAGGAGGGGCTGAGAGGCAGCAGCAGTGGTGAGAGGGAACGGGACCAGAAATACATTGGTTTCAATAAACTATGCAATAAAGGAGAGGACTTTTAAAAATATATCTCTATATACTTTATATCATATAAATTACGCTCGTCTTTTTGTAACATGTTGCTATTTTGTACCCGTGAAGCTCCGAGTGCCTCCGTGTGAGCGAGGTAATGATTCTGTGTTTTATTTCATCTGTGTGTGAGGGAAAATCCTACTTCAGCTCACTTTAATCCATTGTAAATCAACGGATCACTGGGACTTGGTAAAAGTCCCGTCTAAGAAAGGCATTTTTGTGAGGAACACAGAGGTGAGGGAACTGCTGCCTGGAAGTGCAAGTGACGGGATTTCCTTCAGGATAAAAGCTTGCCATGCACACACAGTACTGACCATCTCAGTAATGTTTGGGAACTGGGAGTGTCACCACAAGGAGCTTAGGAAAAATGGAGTCAGGGCAGGTCAAGGAAGTTCCTGCTGGCTCTGCTCCCCAGACCTGCAGCCAGACCCACCTCAGCATCCCTCCGTGTCCCAGCTGCTCCTAGTTCTGAGCACAGGAGCTGCCACCAAGCCAGATCAATGCAAAACAAACTGTCAACTCTTTCACTTAAATACCCACCTCTGACAACCAAATGGCATTTGCAGTCGCTGCTGCGTATGTCTGCAAAGATCCACGATGTAAAGGGCCAGCACTCACTCCCTTTTGGCTGCTCTCCCCTGGGTAACCTTCCCCAAACCCACAGAGAGGGGACTCCAGCCAGAGAACAGCCAAGGCAAGACTGGTTTGGCTGCTGTACACTCAATTTCCTTAACAAAGGATTCCTGAAGTGTCCTATGTTTGGTCCTCACTTCCCAGAACTGCTCAATGCCACCACTTCTTATTTACTCAAATGAGAACAATTGTTTCCTGCCCTCTGCCACATTTCTATAAACAACCATACATTCCCAGTTTGCCTCAGCTCCTTTCACAACACTCCAAGCACCTCCTGCTTTTTCTGAGCTGAGCTGAGCCTGCAGCAGAGGTTGCAATTCCACTGTTCCATAAACAAAAGCCTCCACAGCAGGCTCAGAAATGCCACATGGAATCCAAACCCCTAAGTCCAAATCAACACAACCTTCACCATCAGGATCTATTGAGTTGAGAACAAACCAGCTCTGAACACTCTTTGGGTTTAGCATCAGATGGCAGGAGCCCAGGAACAAACCAACACACTTTATACAAGTGCTCAAGGTAACCAGTCATTTCTCTGACCTTTCTCCCAGCAAACCACACATCTCCAAAGTGCTCAGCACGGTCTAGTTGTTTCTCCAACCTCCCAGAGAACTGTACCTCCTAAACAACCCTCACAGCTCCAGAAAAAGATTTCTGAAAAAAATCCTTCTACCTACTGCCCGTGGAGGCAGCAACAGGCAAACGTCACCTCAGAGTGCCAAGAAGAAGAAAACCAAACAGAAATGCAGTCATTGTGGCCATCCAAGCGTTTGTAATTCATGTAGTTGCCCTTCTCTCACCTGCCCATTCTCCCTTGTTTCAGCTGCGACTTCTTCATTTTTATCCTCTTCATCAGAACATTAAGTCAGTAGATTTCTATTTTTTTGGTCTAAGTTTCACTTGGGGCAGAACGGGCAAATTCCTCAGGCCCTCCAGCAGAGAGGAAGCTCAGAGCACCGCTCCCCGTGCTTCACACACGCAGCCCGTCCCCTCAGCGTGTCCCCACAGCACGCAGCGTGCAGGGGGTGCCAGCAGCAGCAACCAGCTGTATCAGGGATGGGGCATGGAGCAAATGCCATATATTATTCCAGGGGCAGCTCAGTGAGCTCCCAGCAAACACAGACCACGCTGGCTCCATCTCTCGTGAGCGGCGAGCAGAGGGTTTGGCAGGGCACACCACGGGGCGCAGGGGTCACGCACAAGGGCAGGTTTGCTTTCCAGAACTATCCCTCCAGTAGAGCAGTTCCGTATCTCCCCTTTCCATCAGCACCAGGTGATACAATTCCATTTTTGCACCAGCTGGGTGTATTTGGCTCGAAGGGAAACCTCGTCCCTCCTCAGTAGCTGTTAGTGGCACAGTCTGTTACCTCGGATCCCTCTCTCCCCCTCCCCGAACTCCTGCTGAGTCCGTCCTTGACGTGGAGTCGAGTCGCGAGGCAGGTCCCCTGTCCCACCTCAGACACTGCTGTCCTCTAGCAGGGGCTCCTTGCCATCAGACCCCCCAGCTGGTGGGCTGTGGGGGTGGGCCTGGGCCCCTGTACTGTGCTTCTTGTGGCTGCCCGACCTCAGCGCCAGGTTGTGTTCCGGAATGAACAGGGCCACCAGCAGCGACAGCAGCACGGAGCACGCCCCGAACAGGAAGGGTGGCCCAGGGATGATGCTGCTCTGTAGACAGAGAAATACACAGGAATGACTCAAGCATGAGGGCAAACACAGCCCGGCAAACAGAGTGAGAAGCTGAACAGGTACCTCATCCGTAGGGTTGGCCATGTTGGGTTTGGAGGCCTTGCCCAAAGTTTCCACCTCGGCCATTTCGTTCAACTCCACGTGGAAGAGATAGAAGACAAAGCCATAGAGCGCCGGCCCCAGGCCGTTACACAGACCCCGAATTCCAGTGATCATCCCCTGCACCACACCTGGGGACAGAGTGAGGAACGGGGGAAATGCCTCCAGCTTTCCAAAGAAACTTGTTTGATTCGAGGATACATATTTAGAGATATTTAGAGACAGGATGAAGCACTTGGATCTGGACTGACATGCACCCCCGCCCAGGGGAAGGGGTTTGCAGATGAGCAGCTTCACTCAGTGCCAGGTTCTACAAAAATCAGTAATGCTGGGCTTGCTGCTTCCCAGACTGAAATAAGCATGGGCACATCAAGCAACAATTTCCAGTGAGCTGGAATTTAATTGAGGACCTGGAGATGCACTGTGAGGCAGGCAAACTGCAGCAGCCTCCTCTGCCTCAGAGAGACAACACCAAACACCCACATGCACGACTTGGGAGTTCCCTCACAAAGCACCAGCCGTGGTCAAAGATAAGAGTGTCAATACTGCTGTGAGTACAGTGACACTCCACAGCTGGCACAGATGTTCCTGCCCACCCCTCCACCACCACGGCCAAGAACCTGCCTTTGTGCCAGCTCAGCGCCTGCATCAGATGAGTCCCCAGGCACTCACCCTGCTGGTCAGGGTCCGTGTTCCTCGACACCATGGCACTGATGGCTGGGAAGGTGATGCTGGACATAGCAGCCACAGCTCCTGCTGCCCACATCATCCTGGGGAGGAAGGAGGCAGCTGTGAGGAACAGCCACAGCCTCGCCCTGTGCTGCAGGGCAGGGGCGGCCACAGAGGGAGAGAAACGTGGGCAAACCCTCACCAAGGCTGTGATCCAAAGCCGTACCAGGCAAGCTGCAGGATCTGGAAGCCTAGTCCCAGGAGGATGGTGTTTTTATTTCCTATAGAACGCATGAGAATTCCCAACACGACTGTCTGGAAAGAAAAACAGGTGTTTTCAAGGCAGGGGCAAAGAAAGTGGGCAACACCAGGAGACAAGAGGACAGGAACCTGAGGGACCTTGATGATCCTTACGGGTCCCTTCCAATTCAAGATCTTCTCTGTGTGGCCACAGGAGTTCTGACAACTCAGCGGCCCCAAAACCAGAAATTTTGGACTTTCTTACAGCAGACTGCTCAAGCCAAGACAGAAATTGCTTCTCACCTGAGCCAGTATAGAGAGAATTCCAACTACACCGATAAAGGCTGCTACAGTCTCTGAGGAAAAACCAATGACCTGTGAAAACACCAAAGAGGGACTTTTCAGGCAGATTTGTACCAGATGACAAGAGCCCCTCCATCAATGTCACTCATGTTTACTGAAGCTGCTTCTCAGGGAACTGCACATTAACAGCCACTGCCTCTGGGCTGCCACAGGAACCAAGCAGAAGATTTTCCTCCAGCTGAAGAAACAGTTTTAAATCACTGGGCTCCCCTTTCAGTGCCTGAAGGTGGCACAGCCAGGATGGCCAGGCAGACACCAGCAAGGAGCCAAGCCAGGCTTTGCCCTTGGCAGTGCCTACAGAGCAGCCACCAGGCTCACACACTTCAGGAGAGCAGGAACAAATCACTACTTCTTACAGCTTCAGCTTTCCTGAGTTATTGGCCGAGAAAAGCCACCTTGGGACAGGTGACACGACTCTGATTGTATTTATAGGCCAGGATTTCCTGCATCCAGAGCTTTACCTCCCTTGCCAGACTGACCTGTCGCAGGTACAGGAAGAAGCTGGAGTACTGGCCGGCCTCGGGAAGGTAGGAGAGAAAGACGGTGATACAGATGAGCAGCACTGTGGAGTCCTGACCCACCTTCCGCAAGGACTGCAGGGGAAGGGGTGAGGAAAGAGAAAAAATGTTTTTAAATTTGACTTCATATCATTGAATAATCTCCAGGTACAAAACCAGCCAAAGCAAGGGTTTAACACCTTAAAAATCAGCAGGACTAAAGCGAACATTAAGCGTTACCAGCACACAGGAGAACAGCAGCAGGCTCACTCACAGCGAATGGGTCAGCTTGTTCCCAGGAGATTGGGGCTCCCCAGGAGACCGGGCGCATCTCTTCAGGCAGCGACTCGGGCACAGCCAGCAGGATGAAGCCAATATCCAGCAAAGCAACCCCCGAAGCCAGCACAACCACCAAGGTGTCACCGTAGGCTTGGGAAAGGTACGCGCCGATGGCCGGGCTGGTGACCAGACTGGCAGCAAATGTGGCTGACACCTGGAAGCACAAAACATCCCTACAGCCTCTTCTTCCTAGAGCCCGCTTCCTCCTCCCCAGTGACCCAGGGGAACTCCTTCTGGCATCTTTGAACAAGAATTCACAGGGACTCCTGTGCAGAGACAGATGACAGGTTCTCTTGGTGCACCTGGGCTAAGTAAAGGGAAGTCAAAGCTGTCCTAGCAATTCCCATATGGTGCTGTCAGCAAAGCTACAAAGAAGGGCAGGATCACACCAAGCATCACAGGCCCCCCCTTCCATGGCGTGGAGAAGCTCAAGGGCCAGGCTGGTTTATACAACACAGCCAGCACTCAGAGTGGGCAGAGATCAGCCTCCCCCTCAGAGCTAAATCCCAAACAGAAGAACAGGGAGACTGTATGATTAGTTAATAAATCTCCCACCCTAATTTTATACCTCTCCTACCTGCAAAGCCCCAAATATTCCTTACAAAAGCCAGGACAGTGACTCAGCTCCTCACCAGGCCGTACGCCGTGCTGCGCTCATGCTCCTGGGTGATATCGGCAACATAGGCAAAAATCACGGAAAAGGTGACAGCAAACACTCCAGACATGGAAATGACAGCAAAGTACCACCTGGAAGAGCCCAAGGCAGAGTTAGAGAGCAACCACACCACAGTCCACAGATGCTGAAGCAGAGCTTCTCCCCTGTTTTCCCCTCAGTCCCTCCAGTGCACCAGAAGAGGCTTAGGAACATGGAGTCTGGGTCTGGAGACCCCTGAAGTTTTACCACTTATTTTCCCTAATAGAAATAATGCAGTGAGCAGGGGAACAAGCACAGAGGACAGACCAACCCTTTATTCCCAACTGAACCCTCCAGCAGAACCAGACGAGTCAGTCTCTTGGCTGAGCATCCTCCTCCATTCTTGAGATGGATGAGACTCTTCCATCTCACCCTGAAACGAGCACCTGCAAACCCTCCTCCTTCAGCCTCGTGCTCCTTCCCCTCCTCAGAACCCCAGGGCTGTACTGAGGGCGAACTCACCACGGGCTGATCTTCATCAGGGGAATTGGTGCACATGTGAAGAAGACGGTGAGAAGGAGGAAGGATTTCCTGCCCCAGACATCAGAGAGAGCACCAATCAGCGGGGCACTTAGGAAAGAGAGCAGACCCTGGGATGGACAGACAGACCAGAGAACAGAGAAACCCCTCAGTGAGAGCTTTCAACAACATCAGGAGGACACAAACCATTCCTGATTGCTACAAGCAGCAATATTGTTACAGCAGAGCAGTTTATTAAACTTCCCACATCCTTTTAGGGAGGGAAAAACAAATCCTCAACCAGCAAGGCCCCACTGAGCACTCCTGCTCCTTCCTGCTCCCTGCAGAGCTTTGCCCGTGGTGTGGGCACCCAGGCAGCCCTGCCAGGACCTGGAAAGCTGCTGGCACAGCTCCACCACGGCAACAGCTGCTGCAGTTCTGGGGAAAGCTTTCTCTTGTAGGTGGAGACAGGACAGACACAATGAGAAGCCAGGGCCATTAAGCACAAATAAAATTATTCAAGGCCTTTCCATGTCTCCCAAGCCTCAGGCAGGCAGGGCAGAGCCTTTCAGTGCTGACAGCAGTGCCCAGCAAACCCATCTGGGGCTGGTTTCCAAGATCCTCTTGCCAGAGACAGCCAAAACCAGTGTATTTTGCCTGATTCCCCACTCAGAACACAGGACTATTGCCTGTTCACTATTGTTGCCTGCAATTCTGCTCTGGGAATGCTGGTCTAGTGCAAGAAGCTCCCCATTCCCACTCCCTGTGCCACAGCACATTCCCACCTCCTGCTTAGTGTCACTGAGGCCACTTGGTTTCAGTTTCTATTACTAATAAGTTCAGATGTCACTGATTTTTCATTCTGCTTTGCTCCAGAGGATGGGCACAGGGCTGATCTCACGCTGATGAGAATATTTCCAGCTGAAACACTCAGCTGTTGTAACTCCAGCCCCATGCTGACAAGCAGCACGTTGTCACTCTTGCTCAGTAAAATCAGCTGCACAAGCTGCCCCATGTCTGTGTCCTTCCTTTTGCACCAGGTTTGCCATGCCCCCCCCCCAAACCAGCCAAATATTGTTTGACATCAGCAAATTACACGGATAATAACGGCTTGTCCCTTCTTGCACCGATGGCAGATTTAAAGGAAATCCTGGAAGGAATATTCCCTACCTTGACTCCATGAATCAGGCCATTCATCAGGAACGTGTGCTGAGGAAAAGTCTGATGTAAGACCTGGAGGGAAGACAAACCAAAAACCAAATGAAAAAGTCAGAGCTAGCAACTTTTGCAAAATTTCCCTAAGCATTTGCCAGCCAGAGGCCTGGAAGGGCAGAATCGAGGGAAAAGGGGAAATATCCTGCCAAGAATGCCTCTACGTGAGGAGCTCTGCCTGCCTTTTCCAGTATGGAAAACCATTGTCTTCAACACTTTCCAGGTCTGTGAATCGTTCCAGCACACTTGGGTGAGGCTCAGAGAGCCTCAAACGTGCCTTTCCCCATCACCTGAATCCCCTCTGGTTTTACTTTATGCCACCACATCACTTCTCTGTGGTTCCCTTTGTGCTGTGTGTTCGATTTGCATTTTATACTGCCAGGCTAATATGTCTAAATGTTTCTGCATCACCAAATACTCCTTTTCCACAGTTCCCCATGGAAAGGCTGTGCTAAGACCTTCATCCTCAGGAGCCCCAGGAGAGCTCCCATGGAGACACACCCACCGTCAGCATCGGCGTGGTCAGCAGCCCCCAGGCAAAGAACTCCAGGAAAATCACCACCACGGCGTGGTACACGCTGGGCTCCCCGATCCCTTGTCGCTGCAAAACAGAGCAAAGCCAAAAACCTTTCAGCACCTTCGTCCTGCATTTCAGAGAGCTCACGCAGCTCAGCGGGATCCGAAACGCGAGAGAAGGCACAGAGAGAGATACTGTTCTGAAACGTTGTTTGTGTTCCCAGACTACGGACAGCCCACGGTGCTTAAATGCAGCCCCAGCAGGCCGGTGGGGGGTTCCCCGTGCGGGCCCGCGGCGGTTTTGCTGCACAGGAACGAGAGCGCACCGAGAAAGCGGCACAAAACCGGCAGGTGCAGCGCTCATCCACGGCATCGTTCCGGCTGCAACAGCGGGTCCGCACCCCAGGGCGGCGGGTGCAGCAGCGGGGCCCAGAGGGGCGGCCTGAGGAGTGCGGCCCACCGGGGACAGCCCCCACCCCGCACCGGACACCGGCACCGCCGGGCCCCGCGCGGCCGCGCTCCCGTCAGTCCCGGCCCCCACCGTCCTCCNGGGCGACCCCGCCCGCTGGCCCCGCCCCCGGAGCGGGAACCGGCACTTCCGGCACGCCGCTCCTCGCGCCTCATTGGCTGCTCCGCTTCTT
>VWZW01006712.1:666472-685004 GCA_013397115.1 Edolisoma coerulescens
TCTCGGTGCCGCCGGTCTCTCCCGGGGCTTCCGGCTTCGTCCTGCCTCTGCCGGTGCCCGGTCCCCGGTGACAGCGTTGCCCCTCGGGTCTCTTCCAGCCGCACGCCCGGCAGCAACATGTGGCTCCTGGAGCGGCTGCGCGGGGTGGCGGAGAACGGCGGGTCCCGGGGCGCGGGGACAGAGGAGTCCTCGCGGGGGTCCCGCTACAGCAACGTCCTCACCCCCGACAAGATCCCCGACTTTTTCATCCCGCCCAAGCTGAGCGCGGCACCGGCCGAGGCGGAGGGCTCCGAGGTCCCCGCAGCGGCTGCTCTGGGTGCTTCAGTCTCAGAACAGGACCTGGCCGGGCGCAAGCCCCCGCGCAGCCCCCGCCCGTCCAGCCGGTCCCGGTCCCGGACCCGGACCACGGGGCGTCACATCATCCAGATCGAGACCGCCGAGGACTGGACCGAGGGGAGCTGCGGCACCAACGTGGACCCGCAGGCACAGACGGCCATGTCGCTGCCCTACGTGCCCAAGGCGCAGACCTCCTACGGCTTCGCCACGCTGATGGAGAGCCCCCACACGCGGCGCAAAGAGTCGCTCTTCCACAGCGAGCACAGCAGCCTCTGCCCCTCGCCCGTCACCTCGCCCAGCGCCCAGCGCAAAGCCAAGCTCAACGGCGAGAGCGGCCGCCGGACACCCGCTGACCTCGGCGCAGCCCTGATGCACCCCGGCCGCTACTTCAGCGGCGGCGAGAGCGACACGTGCTCCTCAGCCGAGTCCTCACCCTTCGGCTCCCCGCTGCTCTCCCGCTCCGTCTCCCTGCTGAAGCTCTTCAGCCAGGAGAGCCAGTCCAAGGTCATCAAGCTGAAGCACTCGGTGGCCCGCAACAGCTCGCTGTCCACCGACGACAGCTCGGCCGACACCAGCCCCAGCGCCCAGCGCCGCGCCAGGAGCGCCCCGGCCGGGACGCAGCCGCCCACCGCCCTGCTGCCCCTGGACCTGCCCCCGGGCCGCGGGGAGCACAGCCTGCGGCTGAGCCGGGGCGGGAGCCTGCGCCTGGCTGCCGAGTACGACCCCTCCAACGCCCGGCTGCGTGTGCGCCTTGTCTCCGCCGAGGACCTCTACGATGCCCTCGTCGACCTGCGCAGCATCAACTGCTGCGTCTCGCTGTGCCTCAACCCCGGCAAGCTGCAGAAGCAGCGCAGCACCATTGTCAAGAACAGCCGCAACCCTGTCTTCAACGAGGACTTCTTCTTCGATGGGCTGGGCCCCGGCCACGCCAGGAAGATGTCCCTGAAGCTCAAGGTGGTCAACAAGGGCAGCAGCCTTAAGCGGGACACGCTGCTGGGCGAGAAGGAGCTGCCACTCACCGCCCTCCTGTCCTGCCTGTAGGTACCTGCTACCAGCCCCGGAGGGAGCCCTCCCACCTGTGGGGCCGGGGCGAGGCAGGGAGGCCAGCTCTGTCCCCCAGCCCCGCTGGAGGAGGGTTTGGAAGGGCCTCCTGAGGAGGGCCGGGGTCGTGGCAGAGCGTGGGGGTCCCCAGGAATGGTGCTGCTGTGGGGCTCTGCCAGCACCAGCTGGCAGCCACAGCCTCTGCCCCTGCTCCCTCCCTGCTCCTGCCCCGGGGCTGCATCTCCTGGAGCCCAGCAGAAAGTGGGGAGCCCCCAGCCCATTCCTCACCAGGAAGGATGGAAGCACCTGTTGGATTCTTCCCTCCCTGTGCCTGTGGTCTCCAGCTGCCGCCGAGCAGGTTGGAGGTGGGTAAATCTCTGTAGCACACTCACGGCCACCTCTCAAAGCCGAAGCTTCTGCAGTCAGGTGACAGCTTTAATTTAAAAGACAAGTTTCTAGTCTTGGAAACTGCAAAGAAAATACTGCAGAGGTGACCCGCGAGTGGGCCAAGGGCGGTCACCCTGGGGGATGAGTCAGGTTTGTGGCTTTTGAGCCTTTCCTGGATTCCTCCCAGCCCTGCGGGGCTGCACAGGTGCACGAGTTGGCTGGGTCTGACACCTGCAGCCTCCCGGGCTGCCCTCCCTGCCCACCCCAGCGCTGCCCCCCACTGCTGACCCCCAGTGGGAAACTGCTCACAGACCTTTTGGGGGCTTTGGTTTGCCCAAATCCAGGAGGCTGCCTGTGCCTTTCTCCTGCCCACGGGAGGGAGATGCCGGGGGCTGGCACCCCTTGCCCTGGGCACAGGGATGGCCCCAGGCAGTGTCCCAGCAGATGTGCTTGCTGGCAAAAGCTGAGGTGACAGGAGTAGCCCTCCCTGACTGCTGGGGCCATCCCAGGTGAGGCTGGCCAGGGGGGCAGGCTGAGGCTCCACAACCCTCCACCCTCCCTTGCCTGAGGGCTCAGGATCTTTCAAGCGGCTGCACCCACCGGGCAGGAGAGATGTGTCCTGTGGGGCCACCAAGCTCCTGTGCCCAGCGGGATCTGGCTGCCCAAAATGACTGGCCTGGCTCCCAGTTTCCCTTTGGGGAGGGAGCGAGGTGCTCCCAACCCTTCCCATCCCACCCTGTCACGCCGGCTGACTGGCTGGGGATAGCGGGAGCGGGGAGGATGCCGGCCGGGGCATTTCTGGGGGTGGATAAAACACGCTGCGTTGTTGTCTGGTGTGGTGTCACCCATTGTGTCGGGCTCTGCATGTTTCTGTGCAGGGAGCAGGATTTGCAGCGCTCCCGTCCCCGCCTGCTGCAGCACGCACGGGCACACACGCACACTTGTGTCCCCTCTGTGTTAACCTCTGTGGTGGCAGTCGATGTTCCTCCCTTGTCCTTTTGCAGCAGATGGCAGATCTCAGTGTTGGCTATTTATATCCGAGGCTGATCTTTCACAGCGTTTTACTTCTGTCTGTAAATACGTTTCAGGTGCGCGAGGCATAGCTCTGATCGCGCCGCGTTTGCATGTCGGGGGGATTCGGGGTGATCGTGGCTGTTTGTCGAGCTTGTGGTTGAAAACAAACCATGCAGGACATAAGGAGCTGACACGTCCATCCTTCGCAGGGAGTTTCCCACCTGAGGCTCCCCCAGGGGCCAACAAGAGCGATGGTCCTGGGCCCTCAAGTGCCCAGGCTCATCCTGGGGGCAGATGGGGGCTCTGGGGAGGGGGGATAGGGAGAGGCGCCACGTCCCTGGGTGTGGGGTGAACACCCTGCCCCTGAGGAGGTCTGGGGCAGGAAGAGGACCCTGCTCGGCTCTCTGCTGCCTGACAGCCCCCACGCACCCCACCAGCACCCTGTGCTCCCTGGGGTGCTGCGCCTGCCACGGGCTGGGGGGACCCGGGTGCTGCTGGGGTGGGGGGGGCTGCAAAGAGGAGGGGGAACGGAAGCTGGGAGAAAGACTTTGGTGGTCTGAGGGTTTTGAGGGGTGACACATCCCCCGCAGCAGAACCGTGTGCCTTTGGGTTTGGGGGAGGAGGATGCTGAGAGCAGAACCCTGGGCTGCCCCTTGGGTCGAAGTTGACCCCAGAGGGAGAACCAAGGGCCTGGGGGCTCTTGTCCTGCCCCACCCCAGCCTGTCCCAGGGTTGTCTCGCTGGAGTTGGGTGCGTGGCCATGCAGTGAGCCCCGGGATGAGCTTCTGTGAGCCCTGCTCTGCTCTGGGCTGGTGGTGTGGGAGCCGGGGCTGCTGCTTGGATGGGTCTTTCCGCTGCTGGAGCTATTTTCTATTGTTCCTGCTTTGTTATTTCTGTGGCTGGATTTAATGATGTATTTTTGGAGTGAAAAACATATTAATACCTGAATGGAATGTTTGTTTACAGATGATTTCCTCTTTTTAGTGCAATAAAGTCATTTCTAAAACAGATGTAGGTGTGGCCCTGGCTCCTGCTTTCCCCGAGATATTTCCCAGCCTTATTCTTGACAGCTCCCTGTGTGGGGGAGCAGAGCTGGAACCTCAGCATTGCCCAGACATGGGGCAGCACCGCTGCTCTGGGTGCTGCTCCCCTTTCCAAACAGCCCCCCAGGGGCACGAGGTGTTTCTGAAGCTCTTTCCCTGGTGCTGCCGACCAGCTGTGGAGTGAGGTGGGAGCGAATCTCCTGGGCAGAGGTGGGTACACGGGGAAAGGTGCTGTTCCTGCTTGAGGGGGGACCCAGAGCTGTGCTGAGCCAGGGCATTGCCTGCTCACAGCCAGGGCTGTGGCGAGGGAGAGCCCCTTCCCACGCTCTGTGGGTGTCCTTCCTCCTCCTCGCCTGCTCCCCCAGCCTGACCCCTGCAGCTCTTCCCAGCACTGCTGGTGATGAAGAAAATGGTGATGGGTTTGGTCTCCCCACTCCCAGCCCCCCTGCCCAGCTTTCAGCACTCAGGTTGCTTTCTTTTCTCCCCACCTGCCACTTCCAAATCTGTTTCTAGCCAGATGCTGCTGAAGAAAAGAGGAGTGTTTGCCTGTTACCTAAATGCCATTTTTCTAATTTCCACAATTCTGATAATTTGTCATTTTTGGTAGCTATAGAGGCTGGGTGGGAACAGATCTGTTCTCTCACCTCTGGCCCCCACAGGGGTGGTGAAAGCAGCTTGGTAGGTGATAATAATTTAAGTCATGCTTTTTCTAGAGGTCCAAAGCTGCAGCAGTTAGTAACAAAATGAGGCTGATTAAGTTAGTCTGAACCAGAGTGGATGGGGTCAGCCCGAGCACACGAAAATCCCTGGAAAGTGTTCAACACTCAAAGCGCTGGAAGCAGCCAGAGGGGTGGAGAGGGGTAACTTGTGGGGGAAGATTTTAACTCTGAATCTGTAATTGAGTCACCGTGGGAAGGAAATGCGTCTGCCTCACTGGACCCGGGAGGGCTTGGTCATGCTGAGAGGAGCACCTGAAGCAGGAGCTGCTGGTGGGGAGGAGGGTGACACATCCCCACTCCACAACGCAGACCCTCGGGTCAGGGGGTGCCCACTCAAAGCACATCCTAAAGGTGGGATCCTGAGCTCCAGGGTGGCTCTGCCCATCGCTGTGCACACCAAGTGATATCTGAGCCCTGGGAGATTTCCCCCGCACAGGGATTCCTCTGGACAAGGGTCCCGAGGTTGCCGCACCTCTGGTGCACGTTTGGGTGGCCCAATCTGAGCAGGAAACTGAGGCAGAGCAGGGGAGGTGGCTGCATGTGGAGGAGCCCTGATCTCCGGAGTGAGGGAGAGAGGCTCACCTGGGCGAGAGGCACACGCAGGCCTCGGTTATTTTTAGCCCCGTGTTCCCGCAGCGCGAGGACTCAACTTCTGAGAAAATTGCCTGGAGCTCATTTAGCCGTGGCTGGTGAGCGAGGGAGAGGGCAAATTAGGGGTTCAATCTCATCCAGGGCGTTCGGCAGGGCCGAGGCTCCCGAGAGGGTTCCAGCGAGGAGGCCAGGGGGCTGTCCCTGCTGGGGGACACCCTGTCCCTGCCCCATCCTCCGGCCAGGCTGGGGGTCCTGAGTTCTGCCCTTGGCACCGCTCAGGGGTCCTGGGCAATTTTGGCTGAGCAGGGCTGCAACGGCTGCTTCTCCTCTCTGGATTTTTGGGTGCTGCTGGGGCTGGGGGAGCCTGGCGTGCTCCCGAGGGCAGCCCCAGCCCAGCCATTTCCCTCCCCCCACCGCCAACCCCGGCTGCCGATTTACCGTTTCGGTCAGAAAAGCATCTTCCCGTTGCCTGGCAACGCTCGGCCGGTGGCGGGGGGGCTCCACGCGGGGAAGGGGGTGGCCCTGCGGGTCCTGCGCCGGAGCCAGCCGGGTGCCCGTGGCCACTCCGCCACCCGGTTCTGGGCACCCGGGCCGGGCCGGCTGGTGCGGGACCGGGCATGGGGAGGGCGCGGGGCAGCGGCGGCCGCGATCCGGGCAGTGCCGGCTGCAGGGAGCATCGGCCTCCCCCGGCACGGCGCTCCAGAGCTTTATTGCCAGCATTTGTCTTCCATGGCAGCGTGTCTGCCTTAAAGGGGAGAGGAGAGACTCCCACTGTTACTGGGAGGAAAACAGAACTTAATTGAATCCCACGGGCGCCTGTAGTCACATCAGGCGAGAGAGTCACATCAGTGGAGAGTGGCACCCCGGCGTCCCCCCCCCAGCACCCAGCAGTCTGTGCTCCTCCAGGGGACACGGAAACCCCCGGGCTGGGGTCCCAGGAGCCCTACGGGAGCAGAGATGAGCTCCAGCTCCTTGTCACCCCCATGGCACTCGGCACTCTGCTGAAATGCAGCACCGTGGCAGCAGCTGCCAGGGTGTACCTGGCACGGGCAGGGCTGCCCAGCGCTGTCAGCACCAGCACACACTCCCTCTGCTCTGCTTTTCCATTTGCACTTTGCTCTCCTGCTTTGAGGCTGGCAATCCAACGGGGACCTGGGCCCAGATCTCGCCTCCATAGCCAGGAAAAGGCAACCAGAGGATGGGAAGTGCTGCTTTCAGCTCCCCCTCCCCATTAATTCAAACCCCTGGATCCAGCCTTGACTCGGGGCTGGGGCCAGGGTGGGTGTACAGAGCACAAGGAACTGCAGTGGGAGAGTGCAGGGATCATGCAAGGATGGAGGAGGGTGAGAGCAGCGGCTGCTCTGCAGGGTACAGGATCTTTCCTGCCTCTCCTCACCCTTTCCAGTGACCTGCTCCTCACCAGCTGCCTGGTGGACTTTGAAATGCTGCCTTTAAAACGTTTGCAAAATTCCTGAAGCATCAAGAAGGCCCAGGTGGGAGGGGGGAAAACGGCACAAATAAGCAGACAGGAGGATTTGTTAAACACCAGCAGCTGCTGGCAAACACTTTAGTATCAGTGCAGCCGGGTGCTGATTGATACGGTTTTTGGGGCCATGGGCTGGTACCAGCACAGGGGAGCTCTGACCGAGCCCAGGGTGGCTGTGGGGCACAGGGGCCCTGCTGTGGTGGAGGGCACCTGGCTGGACCCAGCGGGGCAGGGCCGGGACATCTTCCAGGCGCAGATCTCTCCTGCTCCCCCTGCTTCCCACCCAGACCTCACCTCTTGGGTGAGGGGACGTGTCCATCTCCATCCCCACAGCGTTTTGGGGTCGTGTTAACCCCCCTGCCCGTGCTGTGGCCAGTGGGCTGCGTGGGCAGTGGCGGGAGCGGGGCTCCAGCCCGGCGTGGGACCGCGTCTGCCTGGCGGAGGCACAGGCGGACACGCCGTGGGAGCCGGGCTGGCATTGCCATGGCAATGGAGATAACAACGGCAGCTGCCAGGCGGAGAGCAGGAAGGGCAGGGAGCTCCAGCAATGCCGAGGCCACTCTTGTGACATCCCCTGTCCGAGCCCTGCGGTGGCCTGGGCAGCAGTGAGCTCGTCTTCGCTGCGGTGAAGCCCTTGGCGCCCTTCACACCTGCGGCAGAGCCAGAAGTTGCACTGAGAAGTACATAAAAATATAAATTCAAACCCTGCAACCTGTCCACTGCAAGGTTATAATTAATTCCCGTTTGCACTTCCGTCTAATTTCCCTCGCACGGCTCCTGACCCAGACCAATTGGCGTATGAGCTTTCTGTAATTGCTAATCTTATCAAGCAATCGGTGTGAAGTGAGAACACCGCAATTAGCAGGGGCAGGAGCCACAGGTGAGCTGCTGCTTGGCGAGTGTTTGTTTCACCTGTGCCAGGGGAGGATGTGCACCGGCTCCGGTGCCTGTCGGGGCTGTCCCTTGCCACTCTGGGCAGGATGGGATCCTCAAGGTGACCGAGACCACAGCAGTGCCCAAGCCACCCAGCACCAGGAGCTCCCCAGTCCTGCTGGCAGCCTCTGCCGCGGTGGGGATCACCTTTCCCAGCCCCACATCACCACGGTGCTGCAAGAACGCTGGCAAGGAGTCCTTAAACAGCCCCAAACCCGCCCAGCGGGCTCAGACAAACAAGGTAGAAACCCGCAGGAGATCCTGCTCCGAGCTGCCGGTTGGGAACTGACGCGCTTTTTTGCGGACAATCTGTTCCCTCCCACTGCCGCTGGCTACCTGCCCATCCCACCTCCCGGCAGAGGCGTCGGGTGGCGAGAGCGGGTCTGGCCACCGGGACAATTCCACGGAAGCCCCCAGGAGCCACAGGGCCAGGCTGGGCTGAGCGGGCAGTGCTGGCAGCCCCCGGGACCAGCCGTGGCTGCAGAGCAGCAGCCGGGAGCAGAGAGCAGCCGTTCACCCTCCCAGATCTTCCCGCAGATCAAGCGGGTGACCTTCAGCTGGCACAGACGGGGCTCACGGGCTCGTCTGGAAGCGGCCAAACGCGCCGTGGTTTTGCCCAGCGTGGGGAGTTGTGGGGTGCCTCGGGCACCACCGGTACCAAACATCCCTGAGGGGCGGGGAGGGGGCTCAGACAGCCCCGGGCTGCGCTGCGGGCACCGGGAGAGCATCGCAGCTCCCGGTGCCCCGCCGGTGGCACAGGGCAGGGGGTGGCAGGGTCCCCACCCTCGCCGCAGCTGTAGCGTCCGTGGGGTGGTGTTGCACGGGCGCCCACCAAAACCTCTCGCTTCGCCGCCCCCAGCCGTCTGTCGCTGCTGACACTCAGCGACAGGAATAAACTCCAACACCTACCATATGCTTTGCTACTTCTGCTGCCCGCGCTCACTTGTTACTATCTATTTTCAAAGCTCGGGGTGCCTCTGCGTGGGGCGGCTGCTGGGCCAGGCCCCAGCAGTGGGGAGACGAGCTACGATGGGGTGCTGGTGTTTCTGGCACAGATCAGCGCAGGGGATCTCGCTCTGGTGGGCTCAGCCCCGCTCCGTGGGCAATTCCTGCTCCCCAGCACTTCCCACACGGGCACCAGCTCGGGTGCTTGGCTGTGCCAGCTGCTGTGGCAGTGGCTTGGGTGCTGGTGGAGCCGGCTGGTCCTGTCCTGCCCTGCCAAGGGGCTGAGCACGCTGGGGGTGTGACCCTTCCCCAGCAGCACCCAGCCCTGCCGTGCCGTGTCCAGGCACTGCCCGCTGGCTCACCGGCCACTGTCACGGCTCGCCGGGCACTGACACTGCTCCTGCTTGGGCGGTGCCCTGAGCCCATGTCCCCGAGCTGGATGTGGCCCCCAGCACCACTCGTGCCTGGCCAGGAGCGGGACACTGATGGCCAGGCTGTTCCCTGAGTTGTTCCCTGGCACAGGGGCGTGAGCCAGCAGGATGGCTCCAGGTTCCGGGCATGGGAGCCGCATCCTCAGGACTCTCCCCAAGGAAAACCACGGGGAAGGGCACGGTGAGCAGCGGTCAGCGTGTGCCCCTGGCCGTGGGGACTGGAGGATCCTGCAGAAGGATGGGCATAGCCATCCCCAGACAGCAGGGAGATTTAATCTCAGTGTAGAGGCACCGTGAGCAGCTTCTCTTCCTCCCTCCGAGCTGCTCCGTGTGTTTACGATTCTCACAGCCAGGAAAACTCATCTTCCTTCAAGAGTGGATGCATCTCGGCTCATCCTCCAGGTGCCAGAGCTGGTGATGCTGCCAGTAAACGACAGAGAAGATCTTTCCAGCGGAGCTCGGCTGGGCTCAGCCTGCGCCTGTCCTGCCTCCTCGCCCTGTCACCGCTCCCCGGGGCAGCTCAGGGGACGGGCGGCTGTGCGTGAGCAGAGCCCAGCGACGGCTGCCGGCTTCCCCGGGGCATCCCGCGTGTTTTAATTGCACCATGCCGCTTTGATTCCTGGCTTTAATTGCAGCCTAACGAGGCCCGGGCAGCAGGAGAGGAAAACATCAAGCTTAAAGGGAAACAAATCGGGAGAGAAAAGAACATTTACTGGTGACTAATAGGTCCGTGGCTCGGCGTGTGTGTTTGCCTGCCACAGTGCGGGACGTTGCCAGGAGGAGGAGAGGGGATTTCTTCCTACTTGGCAAGCCCAGCCGCACAGTGCAGTGCAAGGAGAGAGGATTTTTCCCGGGCCCATGCCGTTCCTGCGTTATTTTTAAAGCTCGTTGCACAAAAGCTGAAATCCACCCTGAGCTCCGGGTAAAGAGAGAAGATTGTGCTTTCACAGGCAGGGTCGGGGCTAAACAATGTGATGGTGACAGAGGGGCATGTTCACACACTGCACTGGTGGCACCAGAGGAGATTGAGACTGATTCGGTGAGAGGAAAGGACGAGAGTTTCTGGTGCTGGCACCCAGAGCCCCGGAGCAGCCACCACCCCCGCCGAGTGCCACCGCGCCGGGTGAGGATGGGCAGGGCCGAGAGATTGTGGTGCTGGGAGTCCCTAAACATGAGCCCAATTCCCTGGGAGGGCTGCAGGACCTGTGCCCGGGACTCCCTGGGCTTTCCCTGTGCACGGTGCCCGGCAGTGTGGCACCGACCCAGTGTCCCCAAGAGCTGCTTGGGGGTGGCCGGGGTCCCTTCGTGGGCTGGGGGTGAGGAAGCTTTGCTGTCGTGGTGAGGGATGCCAGAGACAATCCCACAGGGAAGCTGGATGGGGCAGGGGAGTAAGGATGGGAACTGGGACATGGGGATGGGGGCAGGGGTGAGGACATGTCAGCACAGCTCGGTGATGTCCCTGATGCCCTCCCTGCTCAGCACCATCCTGCTCCTCTCCCTCAGCAGCTGGGGTGGCCCCACAGGCATTTGTGTGGCTCCAGCAAGGCTGCCTGGGCTGTTCCCCCCACCCCAGCGAGAGCTGGGATCTCGTTAGTGAGCTCCTGGACTTTGAGCATCTTGGGAAACAGCGCTTGCTAATAAGAGAAAAAGAATGACAGCAAATAAGCCCAGCCACGGGAACATGGCCTTTTCATCCAGCATTTTTTATTCCCCCACATTCTCCCCCCTTCCCTTCTTCGCCAGTGGATTGAAGCCACCGTAATAAAATTATTAAATATAAAAAAAAGCTGTAGCCCCCACCTCGATGCGGCAACCATGGAAACTGGATCAAGGGGACACCTGTACATTTCCATTCTGGGCTCCTGCTTGCTGAATATACAGAGGAGCACTAATTAAAACCCCAGTGAGAATGGCAGGTGGGGGGAAGGAGCCGGCCCTGGGAGGGGGCCGTGTGGCTGGGAGGTGCTGCTGGTGCAGGGGTGGGCCCTGCCAGGTGTCCAGTGAGCTTTCAAAACCATCTGATGCTTCCAGCTCCCTCCAGGCCCTGCACGTGGAGAGGGTGCTCACTGGACCCCAAACACTGTGCTAACAAGGTGACCCCAGCCCTGATGCAGCCCTGAGTACCGAGGGGCCCTGGGGACCCCATCCCAGCCCCAGGGATGAAGCTCAACAGGGCAAGGCAGAGCAGGACCTCGGTGATTTTGTGCTTTTAACCATTTCAGCAGGAGGAAGCTCCCTGATCTGGCACATGAGCACCCCGGAGGAAAAGGCTGTGTTTAACCTGCAGGTTTATTTTTACTGACAGCAAATGGCAGCGCCTGGAACATTCCCCTCTTTGGAGTTAATTTTTACTGAAGCTCAGTTTTAGTCATTGTTGTCTAAATCTGACTCCTCCACATTTATCCCGTGGAAAAGCTCCTGC
Source organism: Edolisoma coerulescens (assembly GCA_013397115.1). Taxonomy (NCBI): domain Eukaryota; kingdom Metazoa; phylum Chordata; class Aves; order Passeriformes; family Campephagidae; genus Edolisoma; species Edolisoma coerulescens. The sequence continues at coordinate 677,820 of VWZW01006712.1, forward strand.
AGCTCAGCCCCCAGGATTTCAGTGGCCCCAGGGCTGGTGCCGGATGCCCGCTCCTGCCAGCCCACAGGACTGATGGATGGGGAGAGCTTTTCCTTTCATCGGAGCAGGCATCAGGCCGTCCTCTTCCTGCCAGAGGTGAGCAGAGCACTGAAACCCTCCGATTGCCCACAGACGGTCACAAATCACTCCCCAAGTGTCCTTCCCAGCCGGATCCTGAAGCAGGGCTGGCTCCCGCTGCGTGGCCGTCAGTCCCAGGGGCTCACCTGCAGCACGGCTGGGGCTGGAGCGAGGGCTCTCTGGTCACTCTGCCGGACTATTTCCCCAGCAGGCTGCTCATTTTCTCTGGCTGAGCTGTGGAGGTGACAGGGTGTGCCGAGCAGGTGACGATCCTCCTCCTCGGCCCCTCTTCACCCATCAGGACATCCTGGTCTGGCACAGAACACTCCGTGCCGGGGCTCGGCGCTGCCCCAGCTCCCCAGCCGGGCTCTGGCTCCGCAGACACGGCCCAAAGCACCGCTCCAGCCGGAGCAGCAGCTCCCACCAAACCATCGTCCCGTGGGGCTCTGGCGAATGGGCTCGACTTGGGCAGAGAGAGCAGGCACGCAGCTCAACTTTGGGGAGAAGAGAATTCCTCGTTTCCATGGGAACCGGAGGAGGAAAGTTTCTGGGGCTGCGGTTGGGATTCTGCCAGCCGGGAGAGGCAGCGGGACCCCGAGCCAGGCATCTCCCCGCTCTGCTCCCGGGGGAAGGCTGGCGTCCAGCTGCCAGCCCCACTGCCCGTGCCCCCATAGGTGCCCCCGGAGATGAGGGGTGCGCTGGGATTCCTCAGTCCTCCCCTTCGGAGCTGTGTCAGATGTGATCTGACATTTAGCTCTCAGCTCAGCGAGGAGATGCAGCCATAACTCTAATCTGCTTTTTCTCCTCCTCACGCTCTCCCTGGAGGCAAAAACTGTGGCTGGGAGAGCAGGGGGGCTCTGGCAGCTCGGCACAGCAGCACCGCAGAGCTGTGCAGGGGGTCTGGAGGGTCCCGAGGATCCGGAGGTGTCCTGGCACTACCACACCCTCCTCGCCCGTGTCCTCCCATCAGGCAGTGGCAGCTGGCAGGACCCGAATGCCAGGGGCTGGAGCTCCCTGGGGACGTCCCAAAGGCTGCAAGGACAGAGGCACGGCAGCACCCTGGGCATGGCCAACAGCCCCCAAACCCAGGTGGCTTTAGCCCCTGCCACCCTGCCCACTGGCCCTGCCACGCCGCCGCACCCCGTCACCCGTCTGCAGCTGGGTGTCAGAGCCACCCTCGCCTGTGTCTCGCTTTCCTGGTGTCTCAGCTCCAATTAGCGAGGCCCCTATTAATTTTTTCCACTTAGCAGCTCATGTCAGTGCCAAGCCGGCAGCGTGAGCAGCAGGAGGGAGCCGGGGTGGAGGGGAGACAGGGTGTTGGGATCAACCCAGTAATGAGGCACACAGGGGGCTGAGCCTGGCTCCACAGCTGCCCCGGGATGGGAAGGAGTCCCTGAAGAGCAAAACCATCTCAGCATCCCTCCCTGGGCTGTCGGGTCCCGTGGTCCAAGTCACAGACCAAGTTTGGCGGGGACTCGAGGCATCTTCGGGAGCTCCTGCAGCTGCAGGCAGAGGCTGATCCCCAGAACTCACAGCAAGGGCCAACCCTCACCACTTGGCCCCTACCCGGGGCAGCACCACCCTCCCCCTGCTGGGGGTCCTGCGGGGTGAAGCCAGCACAACCGAGACCCCCGAGAAACCCCCCGGCCCTCGGAGATTGCCTGGAGCAGGGGGTTAATGATGTATCCAGATGCAGCTGACCTTTCCACCTTTCCACCTTTCAGCTTCACCTGCAACTCCCTTTTCCCTGCCATTATCTGCATGGATGCCTGTGGATTTCATTTCCATATTCATGGTGCTTTAATGACCCTGTAATATCTTTATGTTCTGCAATTAAATGTGGAATTTTTTTTTTTCCCCTTCTGCAGATTAGCATCTGCAAAGGATCATTTGTGGCATTTGAGCAGAGGAAGGGAAGCCTGCTCAGGGGGGAGACGGGGTTAATTAAACTTCAGAGCACAGCAGGCTCCACCGCCAAATATCCTTCTTCCAGTGGGACAAGCGAGGGTGAGGAGGGAGCGGATCTGGGCTGCTTCACCGTCAGATGGCTGGGCCACCCCTGGGGCAGCTCCTGTGGGTGTTGGAGTGGCTTTAAGTCGTGCAAGCACACACGAGGCACACGTGCACACGTGTGCACGCACATGGCTCCAAATCTGCACAGGGATCCCTGTCACGGGCTGCAAACCAGGACTGAACTGCTCTGGTGTCACCCCGGCGAGGGCAGGGGCTGTCAGCAGAGTCCTGGTGAGGCCATTAGAGCTCCTATCGCTCCATCTCCATCCCCGAGGCTAATGGACATCTCTGCTGCTGCACCACCCCCTCCCTGGGACCGTAATTGGGTTTCAGTCCTGCAAGATGGATGGGGTTGGGCTGAGAGTGGAGCAGGGAGGAGCAGGAAGGGGCAGAGGCAGCTCTGAGTAGGACAGAACTCCCTTGTCCTCCATCCACCTCCTGCTCGACCACCAGCCCCAGAGCTTCTCATGGCCTTGCAGGGTGGCTGGGGACAGCCAGGTCCTAACAGCCCGCAGGAGCCCGGAGGAGCAGAGCTGGAGTGGTGTCCAGGGGGTCTCAGCTCCTCCCTGATGGGACGTGGTGACCGCAGGCAGCCCCAGCACACTCCGTGCCTCCCACACAATCTCCCCCTCCTTCTCCTCTGGTCCTTTTGAAGCTGCAGCTGTGAACAAGATGTTTGTGAGTGTGAGGCCTGGGAGTGGCGTGTTTGGCACATTGAATAAAGATGGGGACGAAAAATGCCTTCTCCTGTGGCTGTTGGATGTGAAGGGCAGCACTGAATTCATTAGGAATGCTGCCAGGCACCACCAGAGCCTCTGTCAGTGTCCAGGCAGTCAGAGCAACACAGGCTGGTGGCCTGTGAAGGTGTCACCCTGTGAAGGTGTCACCCTGTGCAGTGGCACACACAGGCACGTGGTCACACACTGGCCATGCCAAAGCACCTGTGTGTGCACGGGGCTGGAAAGGAGAGCATCACCCTCATTCCAGGGGCTGGAAAGGAGGGCATCACCCTCATTCCAGGGGCTGGAAAGGAGAGCATCACCCCCATTCCAGGGGCTGGAAAGGAGAGCATCACCCCCATTCCAGGGGCTGGAAAGGAGAGCATCACCCCCATTCCAGGGGCTGGAAAGGAGGGCATCACCCCCATTCCAGGGACTGGAAAGGAGGGCATCACCCCCATTCCAGGGGCTGGAAAGGAGAGCATCATCCCCATTCCAGGTGCCATCCAAGCCCACACACCCCTCCAAACCCTGCTGCCACAGGGTTGCAGCTGTGGTGGACACGGTGCCTGCACAATCCCACCTTCATCCACCCCACAGCGCTTCCCACCCCTCCTGAGTGATCCCGGGGGAGGCTGGATGCAAGCTCCATGTCAGGACACAGGGGTGCAGGATGGGGGGCTGGCTGCAAGGAGCGGTGTGGGGTGGCCAAGCTGCTCCCTCCCAGCCCTGCCGCCGCCTCCTGCTGCTCCAGAAGGATGCAGCATTTTATCATCATCCTGTGAGGCTGACAGATACCAGAATTAATGAGTTCCTCATCAGCGCTCCCTCATTTAGCTCCCTCCCTCGGGGTTACACACCCGCAGCCCCCAGGCAGCAGGGAGGGAGGGGGGGGTTGTTTGCAGGGGTGGGTGTGAGGGACATGTGCACAGGTAAACAAACACACCTGAGTGCCCGGCCAAGGGCTGGTGGGGACAGGCCCAAGGCTGGAGGGGGTCAAACTGCCCATCCAGGTGGATGAGGGGTTCCTGGGATGCCTTGAGCCATGGGGACATGGGGATCCTGCCCTGGCAGAGGGACATGGGGACCCAAGTCCAGGCACGGCTGGCCTCCACACATCCCTCGTCAAGCATCTGCTATTAATTACTGACACCAGCAAGAAACACTTGCCCTCAGCATGTATTTCAAATGCAGGAGCTTCACCAGCTGCGGGATGGATCCCATGGAAGCCCAGGAGCTGTGGGGAAAGCAGCAGGTCAGGGGGACACTGCACTCATGTCCCTCGGCAGCAGAGGCTTCGTGTGGCCTTGCTGTCCCCCGGGCTGTACCTCTGGCTGTCACCACACAGCAGAGCAGGCGAGGGAGAAGACCTTCCTGTCCTCTCGGCACTGGCCTTTTTGGGAAGGTTGACATCCTGAAAGGATCAGCCATCCCAGAGGTGGTTTGTTTGGAGCTGTGCCGGCGCAAAGGCTGTGAAGCTGCAAACCCTCGGCGTGCCTACCTGAACTGCTGTCAAACCACATCTTCCTGCCCGGACCCTGCGGTGCCAGCTGGGATTTCAGCACTTGTGATGGCAGCCTGGGCGTTATCCGACTGGCAGGACCCATCCCGAGTGTGCAAGCCTGCACTGAATTGACATCTGTAGATATTGCACCCCTTTTTGTGAGTCCTGCAGAGACCATGGTGTGATGAGTATTTTGATTGTAAATAAATTACATTTGTGGGTTGTGACGACTTGAAGTGGAAGCAGGAAGGGAGGGAGGGAGGCTGGGAGGAGAACAGGACGAGAAGGGAACTACAAAGCCATGATTACACCTTGACCCAGCCATCCCATCACCTGTCCTTACAGCCTCAGAAAACCTGGAAAAGGCCCCTGGAAGCTGTGTTGGGCAGCTGACAGCCACGGCAGATCCTGAGACACCAGCACAGTTCAGAAGTATGAACACTCGTCTGAAAGCCTCCACGGGAGCGGTGTTTGTGAGTAGCAGAGCTCCACCTAGCACTGGTGAGAACCGATGCTTCTCTGAAGCCTAATTCACAGCTGCTTGGAGCTGTTCTGTCTGTCAGCAGCCTCAGACGACCGGAAACCCCGAGTTTTTTATAGTCCCAGCTTGTCTGTGCCCTCCTCGGCATCGAGCCCACCCTGCACCCACGGCAGGACACAGCCCCACACAAACCTCCCCTGTCCCAGGCAGGGGTCAGTCCTTTACCGATACTGACTCAAATTTTTTCCTATCAACACTGGTTTTTTAACCCATGCAAACTTTTTTCATATCTACAATCCATTGTGGCTAAACACCCCAGGGCTGAGCTGCATCAAACAAGGAGAATTTGTCATTTGTCCCAGCTTTTCCAAGAAGCAGAACTGCTCACCAGGCACAGGTGGAGGAGATAAAGGCGAGCAGGGTGTGAGGCCATCCGAGTTTTGCAGGCAGATCAACCCCAGACTCAACCAAAGCCACTTCACCCGTCTGGGATTTGTTGTCTCTGCCCACAGAGCAGCAGTTGTACAAGAGCTGCTGTCGGAGTGTCCTGACTAACCACTCTCAAACACCTGGAAAGCCTGAACCACCCGGTATTCCACCGCCCCTTCACGCTCTTTTAAATGCCTTTGAAAATCTCAGAATACCGAACGTCAGGCACTAAATCTCTGATTTAGGATGACGGATTCAGCGCCAGGGATGGGCGATGTGCTGCCTTCGGAGCCTGGCGGGGCTGCAGGATGTGTTGCTTGGTCATTCTGAGGACAGAAATCAATGTCCTGGGCAGTGGAGGTGTCTCCTGACAGGCGTTTCGCTGCTCCCTCAGGGAAGGGCAGCTGCTCGAAGAGACTCAGCCTGGCAGTTGTCCCTGCGAGCACCAAACGGAGCAGCAGAAGCAGGCAGGGGCACTGCTCCAGGACAGACCCTCAATAACGAGCGGAGCTCTCCCCAGACCTTAACCCAAAACCCCAGGCCTTGAGCCAAATCTCAGGCCTTGACTCAAACCCCCTTTCTGTTTTTGTGGCGACAGAACACCCGGATGCACGGCTAGGAGCAAGGCAGAGAGCAGTAGTTTTTGCAGAGGTTTTTCTGAGAAGCTGGAGACGAGGTTACTCTTTTTATTGAACAAGCAGCATCTGCAAACTGTTAGTCGTTTGAGAAGAGCCAGACAGCTCCGAGCAAGGGAACAAAGGGCTGGTGAAGTGCTCTGGTTCTCAGCTCGAGGGCCACCACCACTTCAGAAGCACTTGATAACACTTTGCTTCCCGAGCTCAGAAGCGTGAGCAAAACCCAGCATGGAGCCAACTGCCAGGGTGGAGAGGCTGCTCGCAGAGACTGAGCACGAGGCCTCCGTGGGCACAGCCAGAGGCAGAGCCGGGCACGGGCATTGGCATGAGCTGGATGATGACCCACGGGACCTGTCAAATGGTGAGATCCGGTGGCAAACATCCCTGTGCCCCCCGTCCCTGCACACCCCGAGGGAAAGGCTGCCCTGCTGGCTCAGCCAGGAGTCCTTGAGGGGTCAAGGGGGGTCCCGAGGGGCTGTGGGGATGGAGGGGAGTGGGGCAGGGCCATTTGCTGCAGGAATCCCTGGAGATGGGTTCCTTCGTTGCGCTGGAGGATTGCTCTCCAGAAGCATGTGGTCATCATCAGTTAAACAGAGCTGAAAAGAACCATCGGGCAGCTTCCACAAGCGCATCTCTGGCGTTCTTGAAGCACAGCCACGGCAAGGAACGACGAGATAGTGTCTACACCCCAGTCCTTGTGAGGCACAGACCCTTATCTCTGGGCTCCAACCCTTATCTCCGTCTTCTGTGAACTCTAAATGACACGCAGTGACTTTTTATCGAGGGAGTGTCCACTGAGAAGGGGCTTTGGGCAGAGGGCTGCGGGACTGCAGGGTGCAGGGGGCGGGTGGAAAGTGTTTCCTGGAGATTCAAGCTTTGTGATCCATGAAGAAGGCTGGGGTTTGGGGTTGCGAGCACGGTGTTTCCTCTGACCTGTGTGGTCTCCGGTGTATCCCCGTGGCCTGGAGGAGCCGGGGACCGTCCCTGGGCTTTTACACCCGCCTGTCCCGGCGGCAGCCAGAGGGACCCGGCCCAGGGGAGCGGGACCGGACCCCGCGGGGAATTTATTTCCTTGCGGGGCTCTGAGGGGCCGGAGCCGCGCGGCCCCACAGCGGCGGTCCCGGCAGCGAGCAAACGGCCCCGCCGGTACCGGGGAACGTTGCTGCCGGCACCGGCAGCTCCCACTGCCCTCCCTCCGCGCCGCTCCCCGGGGGCATCTCCGGGCGGTACCGGGGGGACAGGACGAGACCCCCGCCCAGACCCGAACCTGAACCCGAACCCGAACCC
>VWZW01006712.1:685240-700792 GCA_013397115.1 Edolisoma coerulescens
GGAGAGCCGGGGCGGGCGGCGCCGGCGCGGGGACCCCGCGGCCTGACCGGCGGCAGAGGGGCCCGGAGAGGCGCGAGAAGGGGCGTCGGGCCGGGGGCTGCGGGCCCGCGGGGTGCCGGGGGCGGGTGGAAAGGCGCGAGGCAGAGCGGGCTGGGAGCCCCGGGGCTGTGGCCCAGCAGAGCCCGACAGCGGTGTGGGGTCGCTGGAGCCGGAGTCTGGGGTGTGGAGCTGTTGGAAGGGGCTCGGAGAGGGTCTCAGGGGAGAGACGGCCTGAGCAGTGGGAGAGCGCAGAGGTCGGGATCCTGGGAATGGCAGAGGGCTGGGAAGGTGGCGGGAATGGTTGGTTTGGGTGGCCAGGATGGTTCTCACCACCTTGCCTAGGGGCCAGAAGCCAAAGGGGGCCGGGTGGGGACTCCCCACTGCCTCTCCAGTTGCCATGTCGTGTTTGCCTTGGTGTCTTGTTCTGAAACGTTCCTGCTGTCGCTCCGTCACACTTAGAGCTGGTGATGGCATTGCCTGTCCAGTCTTGCCACGTCCCTCAAATATCCTTGACCTGTTGTAATGGTTGTTGTGACACATGCACACTTCATGTGACCCTCGTGGTGACCACAACACGGAACAAGGGTGCTGGGAAGACTTCGAGGTACTCTGTGGCAGGATCTCGGATCACCGTTGGCTGTGACAGCGTCTGTCCAAGGGCAGGGCTTTGCTTCCAGGGTATTTCAGCATTCTGCATGAGGAAGGGGCTGCCTGGCCTGTTGGCCCATCCACCATGGTTTGGCCTTTGGTGGAGCACCAAAGCTGTTGCATTCATTTGTGCCAAAGTGTCATTTGGGCACATTGTTGGGCCAGAGCACTGCCTCGGCGCCCTGCACTGCTGTGGCTCAGAGAGGTCTGTCCAGGGGACATCCAGGAACTGTCACTGTCTCTTGGATGAGGTTTGGCTGTGGAGCATCTCTGCTGTGACACTGCACAGATGTGATGGGGCCCTGATCTTCCTGAGCAGTGCAGAAGGTGGTCTGTGGGTTGTGTCATCTGTTCATTCTTCGGTCTTTCAGAGGCATAACTTGTAGGGTGAATCTGTTTCCATCTGTGCTGCTTCCCTCTGGCTACAGCTGGAGTTTGTGGAAGATGGCCCCGTGGCCAAGGAGTGTGGATAAGGCAGAGGAAGCAGGAATTCTTCTCGCTGAATCTGAAGTATGTGTTAGACTGGCTCAGGGATCTATGTTAGGTATTGAAGAGTAACGCTGGAAAGGGAAATTTCTTTTTTTTTCCTCCCTTTTTTGTAAGAGTGGTTTCAGTCTCAGGGGAGACGCAATTGGCGTCACACTGGGAAACGACTTTGTTAGGGCAGAAAGCTCAGGCTCTGCCTCTGCCCATGTTTCCTAAATGATGGCTGAGCTTCATTCCATGTGCTCAAAACCTTGAGTCCACACCTAAGGAGGGAGTGCAGGAGTCATCCAGAAGTACAAACATGAGAGTGAGTAGTTGACCAACCTCTGGGTCACTTCTGAGAGGAAAGTTACTCTTAAGCCTGAGCAGCAGAAACTAGCTGGAGGAAAGCGGCTCTGAGAATGGTAAAGTGAGATTAAAGGAATTTAATCTCCCCTTTTGCCCCCCAAGATTAAATGCCCCATGGGCACAGGAGCCAGTTTCCAGCATCACAGGGCACTGTGAGAATAACTGGAGTTCCCCACTGCTACCTTTGATGGTGATGGAATCCCTCACCAGCAGGAAGAGCAGTGACACCCTGGCCCAGAACTGTTCTCTGTGTTTCTGGTGCGTGCCATGCTCTTGCAGTTCTGCCTCCTGTGTGGTGGTTGGATTTGAAATGTCAGGCTGCCCCTACCTCACCTTCAGACCAAGTAACCCCACATCCCGTGGCAGTGGCAATCAGAGCAATCAGGAATATTCTGTCATCAGTTACATTTCCAAGCCACACTTGCCTTTCTCTCCTATTCCTTTGACTCTTGTTTCTGCGGTCTTCTGGATTTGTAAACAATCTGAGGGATTGTTCTGTTACACGTGTGTTTAAATTTGGGCATGGAATGGGCCGTTTGCTTTGTCTGTCACTTGCTCCTCGTTTCCCCAGCCCCAGCACAGGGTGCTGTTATTCCATGGTGACCCCAGCATTCCCACTTGCTCTGGTGCTCCCTTACTGCTTCGGAGAATTAAACTCCTGATTAGTTACAGAACTGTCACCCCGTTGGAGTGGCCAATCCTCTCACTTTCAGCACCTGGTCATTAATAGGAGATCTCCTGGTTCCTGAAGTATTCTTGACACCTTTTCAAGCCAGCCCATCCATGCCAACAGCTTCAGTCTTTGTTTTCAGAGGCCTTATTGATCCTCAGGCAAGGAGGTGCCATTGATCTACAGATCATTGTCTGAGCCAAGTGAGTTCTGCAGATTGTCCAAGACCCGGAGGGAGTACGGGTAGACCACACCCTTTCCATGAAACCACGGTTGTTTGCTTGGAAGGATTTATCCAAGAGGGTTTTGTACTTGGTCACATTCCAGCAAAGCCCAACAAAGGCGCATTGACACTTTCCCGCCTTACAGAGCCATTTCCCGGTGTCACCATCCTCAAAATGGAGCCTGTCCCCTTCTCCTTTCATCATCCCGTAACTTCTCCCTTCTCTTTTCGTGTGCACAGTTGCAGGGCTCTGTGTGGAGCCAGAGTGGTCTCAGTGGGGGTTATCTTGGGGGCTGGTGGGCTGGAGGCATCTTCTTCATTGTTACGGAATTTCCAGTCTGTGTGTTGATAGCTGAAGGCACTAACTCAGAACCCCCAGTCTGTGGTGAATTTTTGAATTTTTTTTTTTGGTGAATCCTTTGCTTTGTTGTTAGAGGATAGATTTTGATGTGAAGCTATACTGTGTTTTCTGAAATAAGTTGTAAGAGGCTCGTATTGGAAACACTGTAAATGTCCTGGCTCCCACTGAGTGAGTGAGGAGTGATGGTGCACAGCTGAGATTGTTGCTGGCTGAGGATCCTACAGAGATGTCACTGGGGACTGGGGGACTGACACTGGGATTTTCTCCTGCAATCAGGTGCTCTCAGTCACCCAAAAGCTTTGGTTGTTTACCTGTTTGCTCCCTGCCTAGGCTGAACTTGATGAGCAGCGCTTCCATGCACAGCAGCCCGAGGAGCAGCAGATGTTGTGTCTGGGTTGTTTTCCTCAGCCCATGCTGCTTCCTGAACTTGTGACCGAGCACCAAATGCCACCCTGCAGGTGCCTGTTCTCGGGCTCTGCCTGGCTCAGCCTCTCCCACCTCGCCTGTGCCACTCGTGGTCCTACCAGACTCCTTCTCTGCCTGCTCAGCTGTTCCTCTGCTCATGCCCCTGAGCTCCTGAGTGCAGTGAGGCATCAGGGAGAAGCCAGGGTGTTGTGGCTGGCTGCTCTCTGAAGGGTCACTCCCTACAAATGCTGTGCTCAGACACGATGTGTGTGTGTGTTTAGAATAACAGCTGAGGGTCCAGCTGTGGAGTGACATCCATCTTTAAGTGAAGATGTAAACCACGGAGGTCTGAGGTCTTCAACAGGTGGGGGGATAAGTAGTGAGTGGAGTGCTGGAGGTCAAATAGATGGAATGGGAACACATGGACTGAGGGGAAGGTGAGGAGGCTGGGAAGAACTGTTCAATACCCCTGAGGAGCTCTTTTGACAGTTCCTAACACTGCCCTATGGGCGTTTGGGTAACTTTTGCTTTGAACTTAAATAAGTTGCATTTGCTGGTGGGGTGAAGTGGGTGGAGGGGTGTCGTGTTTTTAAGGAGAGCTGTCTAAGCCATGTTCTCTTTTCCTGAAGGCCTCTGTTGGCCGGCAGAGCCCGAGGGTGGTGGCGTACCCAGCCCGTGGCCTATGTCCTGGAGAGCCCGCCCTTCAGAGCGCTGCAGGTACCTCGAGGCTCAGATCCCTCTGTTCGTTGGTCTAGTTCCCAGAGGAAACAAAGTTAATGTGATCACTTCCCTTCTCGATATTGTAACACCTCCCGAGCCTCTCGGTTGGTTCCCATGGTGTTTGACAGAGGAGGAAAGGCTTAAAAGATGCCAAAGCTCCTGCAGGTGTCCATTTGCACATTCTTGAGTAAGGGTTGATTACCCTAAAAATGCCCCCAGGTGAAGGAAAGGCTGCAGTGTGATCACACATGTTGTGACACCAGCGAATCCAGTGAGGAGAGACACAGAAATACTCAGAAAACCTTCAGATTCAGCTTCCAGTCAGTTATGGGACTGGAATGTGGATAGAACCGGGTTTTGTGCTGGTGAAGTGACTGCTGCCAGTTGTGTTCCCTGTCCCCCTCTCTTCTGCCTAATCTCTTCCTCTGGCTTATCATGTCTGCACACGCACAAGAAGGGATCATCCCTGGCTTTGTTGCATCTCAAGATTTGGTCCATGGTGGTGCTAGTATCCAACTTCTTCTGATCCCTGCAGTTGTGTCAATGGGCTCAGCTGATCATCGACTGAACCTGGCAGAGATCCTTTCCCAGAACTACGGTGTGAGGGAAGAAAGGGAGGAAGATGATCCTCAGGAGAAGCAGAAATCTTTAGAAGAGCTGGAGAAGAGTTTCAGTGCCTCTCAGGTAAAGGCAGCAGGGGAGGGGAAGTGAAATTACCTGCTGGATTTGCTTGTTTGTTGTGTGAAGCCCTGACTTCAGCTGGGTTCAGGTCACCCAACAATGAGTCAAGTTTGCATTTGGACGGGAAGGAATGGTTTTGAGAACAGATGACAGCAGTGAATTTTGGATCCTTCCTCTGCCAAGTAGCCACTCTGGCAGGTGATCTTGGCTCTCCTTGCTGAAGAACCATCAGCTTTTGGGGATGATGGTCAGTGTTTCACAAAGATGAGCCAACATGGTGCTGCTGTGGGTGGTCCCACGGAGACCTCAGTGGAACACAAACTGTTCTTGGTGACAGAGAGTGGCTCTTCAGGCAAGGCACAAGACTGATACAGGGATTTGCTCCTCCCTTTCCTCTGCTTAAATACAGTAGTTCTGGCTGGCATCTTTCGCCTGTTTGAAATCTAGAATAAAAGATGAATGTATTTTAAAAATGCCCTAGACTATATTGCTTTGGGGTGAAAGTTCCTGGCTTTTCCATACCTTTGAGAGGGACAGGATACAGTGGGTCCTGCCACTGTCACCTGAGGCTGCTCAGAGCCCCCAGAGGAGCAGAGCTGCCCTGACTGCCTCTGCCTGTCCGTGTTCCTGCAGCTGGTGTGGTGCTCTTGTGGTCGTTCTCTTCCTGATGCAGCTTTGTCCTCCTCTTGCTCAGAGCAGTGAAATGCCATTTGAGGAGCTGCTCGCACTGTATGGCTATGAGGCATCTGACCCCATCTCGGAGCAGGACAGCGAGAGCAATGACATCACTCCCAACCTCCCTGATATGACTCTGGATAAGGTGAGAGCAGCTCTCTGCCTGGGTGTCTGCACAGGTTGTCGAGGTTCCCCCCATTTCAGAGGGGTTTGAAGAGGCCTGCCTAATTCTGGTGTCCCAGTGAGGAGCACCAGGTGCAGAAACATGAGTGTGAAGTGTTTAGAGGAGAAGGGAGAAAGGATATCTGTTTCAAAATGTAAAAACTCTGTATGGAGTTTTGGTTACAAGTATTTGCACATGGATGGGGGTGTGTGCAGAGCCAGGGAAAGTTTGTATCTTCCCAGCTGAAGCCATGGCTCCTGCTGTTCTAGCTAAATTATGTAGAAAGTAGGGTTTTTGGGGGGTTGGGGTTTTTTTTTTTCTTTCTTCCTCTTTAGGATCTTTGAGATATTTGCTGTGAGTGGAGCTCTACAGAAAGGTCCACTTGCTCACTCTCTGGCTTCCATAGGAAGCCATTCATGACACTTGTTAAAGTGCTTCTAGGGAAAATAGTCTGGGTGTGGTGGGAGTGTGAGAGAGAATCTGTCTTTGGACAAGCTGTGGGAGGGTGAGGAGATCTGTGGATGCGGCCACTGTTGGCCAGAAATGCTTTTACTCTAGGCCTCACTCCCCCTCATATATTTTTTTTTAATTTAAAAATATTTTTCACTTTCTTGTTGTTGTTAAAAGGAACAAATAGCGAAGGATTTGCTTTCAGGGGAAGAAGAGGAGGAGACCCAATCTTCAGCTGACGATCTGACTCCATCCGTCACGTCCCACGATGCATCGGACTTATTCCCAAACCAGCCTGGCTGTATGTGTCACTAGTTCCTAAGTAGTTGCTGTTCACTTTTACATTTGATGTGCAGGGGAGGGTGAGAATGGTTTTCTTAATTTTGTCAGTCTCCTGACATCAGATTTTCCACTTTTTCCTCCTGGGGACTGTCTGCGTGGCAGAGGCGTTACCGAGCTTTGGGTAGGACAGGACAGAGCGTTGATGAGCAGTGGGATGAGGGGAGAATTGTCTTGAGCTGTAACTCAGAATACTGAGAAAGTGGGAATTGTTTTGCTGCCTGTTGTAATTGCAGTCTGAAAGATCAGTACCTCATCTGACATCGCTGCAAGTGAATAAATTCAGTAGTAGTAGTGGAGTGATGTATTGTGGCAGTTCCTAAATACTGAAATATGTGGGAAGCTGAAGCACGTGACAGGGACTCTGCATGAAGTGATGTTATTCCTTCTGCTGTCTTGTAAAATTAAGGAGTCTGAGCTCCCCGGGTTGGCCATCCATGTGGCAAGTGTGCAAATTCTGTTATTTAAAGTGAGAAAATTAAAATACAGGTAAGTTGTCACTGTAGACCATGCTGAAAGGGACTTTAGGGCAGAAAATGAAGGGAAGGAGAGGGAACATAAAGGAATAGAAAGAATACTCATCACTACAAATCTTTTCCTTTCCCACAAAGCAAACAACTTCCTTGCTGATGAAGACAAAGAGCCATGTTCATCTCCGTGTGCTTCCTCCATGGCTGAGGATTCCGAGGTGGATTCCATCCCATCCAATGAGTGTAAGAAGGTAAATGACCTGAGTGCATTGGGAAGGGGAACTCCTGAGTTTGAAGAAAGCATGGCACCAAAGCACTATGATATTTCCCCATCTGGCTTCTTGATGCCTTGCATTTTGTGGATGGCAGTGGCAGATGTGGATTACCAGAGGGGTTTTTAATACAAAAAATTATCTTCTGCTTCAGATATGGGAAGTCTGTTGTGCCTTGGTGAATTATATCTTCAGCCCTATAAAGGTGAAATGCTGTGCCCAGCAGGATTTACTGAGGGGGAACCATCTTTCTAAAGAGAGGAGCAGGCTTCCAAATTCATCCTGGCTGGGAAGGTTGCAGGAGAACCTCTGCATTGCTCTATCTCCAGCCTTAGCTTTTTGCCATAGATCTTTTACATTAAAACTATGTAAATGCTGCAGGTCCCCACAGCATCATCTGGTTGGTAGTAAATCTTCTTAGTTATCCTATAAAATAGGCAGGGTTCACTAGAAATTGTAGTGACAGAGGGAGCTGCCAGTAAATAAATCAGCCTTGTAGTGGTGTAGTCCCTAAATCATGAAATAGAGCCTGCGTGGAGCATTTCCCATTTCAATCTTCTCACCTCTCTGTTGTGGGATTTCAGGAGATCATGGTTGGACCTCAGTACCAGGCCACTGTTCCCATCCTCCGCCTAAACAGGCACAGGCAGAAAGGTAAGGCAGCCTCTTCTTTGTGCCTTGTTCGGGTGTAGGGCTCCTGGCAGGGGGATTTGATGGGCTCTGGATCACCAGTCCTGCTCTGTGTCTCCAGGCTTGGCAACTTCCAGTGCTGACATCCACATTTACTGACTTAAATGAGCCTGATTTAATAGGGCTGGGAACACAGGTACAGAACTGGTGAAGCTCAAGGGAGAACTGGGTTGGTGTGACAGATTTGCAGGAAGGGGTCTCAGCTGTAGCCAAAGAGAAGGAATACCCACCTGGGGATGCTCTGATTTCTTCTCTCTGACATCTTCTTTAAGTAGTGAGTTACTGTCATTCAGTGCTCCGTGGAGGTGATCTGTTTCCGATTTTGGGATGTCTGCAGAGTAGACAGAGGTGCCTTGATTTGCAGGTTATGTCCAATAATGAGTGCAGTATGAGTGCCAGCTTATTGAGCTTCTGGACAAGAAAGCTAAAGGGTCTTTATTTGCCAGGATTAATTAATCAAAGCAGCAATCTTTGAGAATATGATAACAAAAACTTTGTCAGCCAACCTTTCTGAAACAACGGAAACAAGCTGAGCCTGTGCCAAGGGCCCTGAAAGAGATATAAAGAGCTTATCTCCCTCCAAAATCAGGAGGGGAAAATGCAGTGCCTTGAGACATGGTTGTCATCTCTAGTGCCAGGCTGGAGTACCAAGCAAAGATTCCCTCCCTCCTCTGTCTTCCCCATGCATGTCTATGGAGACCACTTCTCAAAAAGCAGCAGAATTCTCTGTTTGATTATCTTATTTCAGTGCTTTTTCTGTTAGCCTATGAGAATGAAGATCAGCTGCTTTGGGACCCAAACATCCTCCCTGAGAGGGAGGTGGAAGAGTTCCTGTACCGCGCCGTGAAGCGGCAGTGGGACGAGCTGTCCGGCAGCAGCCTGCCAGAGGGAGAGGTGGTCAAGGACAACGAACAGGTGAGCTCAGGGGCTCCTGCAGCCCACACAGACCCGGGTGGTGCTGGCCCAACAGTGCCACATGCCCTGCAGAGGTCAGAATGAGGTCAAACTCCAGTGATCCTCATGGATAAGTGAGGGTGTGTGCCCAGCTGCGGTCTGAGGAGACTGGTCGCCCTCTCCGTTGGGAAGACTGGAAAAGTCGTCAACCATTTCAGAGCAGCTGTGTTTTCTCCAAGCTAGCCAGGTTAGATTCTGGCAGTGAGTCTTCAGAAGCACACTTGTAACCTGCAGAGCTGCTGGTGGAACTGCATCTGTTCAGTCCCAGGGTTTGTAATCCAGTCCCTTAAAAAGTCAGATAACCTCTGCTGGTGGTCAAGCTGGGGTTAGCAACAAGGTGGCTCTTGGGAAACAGAAGTTTTACGAGACAAATGTGAGTCATGAGCAGGCTGGATTGTGGTGTGTTGCTCAGGTACGTGCTGTGAGTGATTTCCTTCTGTTTCCCAGGCTTTGTATGAGCTGGTGAAATGCAACTTCAACGCGGAGGAGGCACTGCGGAGGTTACGGTTCAACGTGAAGGTTATCAGAGGTGAGGACCCCCCTTATTTGGGTTCATCAAGGCACATGCAATTCTTTCAAGATTCTGCACATCTCCTCCAACTCCTCTTTCTTTCTGCTACAGATGAGCTTTGTGCCTGGAGCGAGGAAGAGTGTAGAAATTTTGAACATGGCTTTAGGGTCCACGGGAAAAACTTCCACCTTATCCAAGCAAACAAGGTAAGGCTGCTCCCCCCCAGGCCAGGAGCAGGGGAAGGAGGCAGTGATTGGGCACCAGAGGTGTGCTTTGGGCCTCGGCTGACACAGGGAGTTCAGGATGGCCGAGTTCCAATCCCAGGCTTTGTGTTGACTCATGCCAGGAGGTGATGGGCTGTTCACTGCCCTGCTCTGCCTTATTTTCCAGGTGGGAGAAGTCACAAACACCACTGACCTGCATGAGTGATGTCAGTTAATTACTGATTAGCCCTTTCTGGAGTCTCAAAAGTTCTTTCCAAACTCTCAGCCCTTGCAGTACTTCTGTGAATGAGTGAGTTGAGCATGTGGATGTTTCGTAAAGTCCCCTGGGGTCCTCTAGAATGGCAGGTGCTGTTGTAGGGAGAGCTGGGCCCCGGGACATGCTGCTGTGCTGGGAGTTGGCAGAACCAGAGAGTCCAGTTCTACCACTGGTTAATTGTAGGCATGTTGACGCTGGCCAGTGACAATGGATGCAGGTTTGCTCTCTCTGCTAAGTGTGCTGCTGCTGGAAGCGCAGGAAAGTCCTGCACGAGTGTGTGTGGCCCACACGGGTCTGTGACAACAGCTGTGTGCTGTGGGGAGTTCTTTCTCTGGCCACCTCGGAAACCTCAGTACGTGCTTCTGTTCTGCAGCAATGTGTCCATAGCAATGTAAATCACTGTAATGCACTCGAATTTTCTGTGCTGGTTAAATGGGAAAAATAGCTCCTTGCTCCAGGAGATGCACCTGGATGGGGGTGGGTGTGCTGACTGGGGTGTTTCTCCTCAGGTCCGCACGCGGTCGGTGGGCGAGTGCGTGGAGTATTACTACATGTGGAAAAAATCAGAGCGCTACGACTACTTCACTCAGCAGACTCGTCTAGGAAGGAAGAAGTACGTCCTCCACCCTGGAGCCACGTGCGTGGAATATTCTCACACTAAAATTAGTAATATTAACCTCCCAGTGAAGATTCCTGCTGCAAAGCACCTCCGCTTAACAGACTGCGCTTTCTTCTCCAGAAGGTTTCTCGGGTGGGAGGATGGAGGGATGCACGGGGTGTTCTTGGAGCACAAACACAAAGTTGGTGTGGGGAGGGAAGATAAAAGAACTGTTTGCTTGGACGTGGACTTTCTTGTCCTTTTCTGTGCGTCGAAAATAGTTTTTGTTTCAGACAAACGCATCCACAAAAGACTGGGGACAGGGATTCAGAGCTGATTTGGGTGAAAGAACTCAAGTTTGATGAGGTTTTGGGAAGGGAGCTTTTTAAATTCAAAAATGCACTTATTTCTGGTGGTTTGGAACCTGAATTAATTTCCCTTTGAGGCAAATTCTTCCCTTTGAAATGTATGCTAATTACAGAAGGTACTTTTCAAAATGCACCTTTTCAAAAAGGTTGAAACGGAAATCTCTTAATAGGTCAAAATGAAATATTGAAGCTGAATCAATTAAAAACATCAGATGAAGGCTTAGATTTTTTTTCTTTTTTTTTTAATTCTGATGCAAGACAGGAAAATACCTGAAATCTTAAATCTTCTCAGGGTGGGAAAATACGTTCTATCACTTGCTTTTAGCTGGCACGCTGAGGACCCACCGCAGTCGTTCCATGAAGCTGGGTGTTCCCTGGGTGTTTGACCATGTATTTATTTCCCTTTGGAACGGGCTGGGGCTCACAGAACTGGGGGCAGAGCTCTTTAGGAAGCTGGAGAGCCCATTTTGGTTTATCATGGGCTTGGCCACACTGTGTTACCTGAGATCACCTCCTCAGGGCAGAGTCTAAACCAGGCTCTGCAGAGCAAGGAGGGATGGACGTTCACTCTAGTGATGTCTCTACAGTCCCATTGCTTTATTTGTTGATGGGTTTTAATCCCAGTCACCCTTTCTCCTGCCTGCATCTCTCTGCTTAGCAGGTGGTGGCAAGGCTCTCTCTCTTTCCCCACAGGGATTTCACCGACAATGACCTGGATGGGGTTGAAGTGGAAAACACGACTCGTTCTCGGAGCTCCCCACCAATTCCCTCTGCAGCTGGCTGCCTGGATGCTCACTTTGGTCAAGATCAGATAGCAATTGAGAGCACAGGTAATTCCTTTTTGTCTGTCTGCCGTGGGGTTTTGGTGTGAGCAGAAGAGTTTTGTCTGTCTCTGCATTGACCAGAGGTGGCTATAAAACAGTTGGCCCTGTGTTGGGCTCAGAGGGGAGGCCTAGGTCATTCCCAAAACAAAAGGATTATGCACTGGGCACCTGAGTGAGCTGCTTCCAAAGCACTGACACAGGCAGCTCCTCCAGAGGCTGGGTTAAGGCCCCAGAAATCAGGTGCAAGCTGCTTTCACACAGAGCTGGCTGCGAGAAGATTCGCAGGGAGCCCAACATGGGTTCCTTCCCTCACTGTCCTACCGCAGATGAAGGCTCTGTGTGGGCAGCTCCCAGGGGTTGTTGGCATGAGGGGATAGGATTTAGGGTTTGGCTTATCTTGCAGTGTGTCTGTGAGGTTTCCTGTAATTTCCATAGAAACACTGATGGCCTCCCATCTGCTGTCGGCATCTTGCCTTTCCTCGGTACGCGCTGGCGGGGATCTTGGTTGCTGTAATAAAGAAGCACTTGTGCCATCAAACAAATGCTGTTGGGATTAGGTGGGACTGACCTGAGTGTTGGTGTGTTGTGCACTCACTGTGGCTTTCTGTCCCTCGCTGTTTCCCCCTCTCTCTTCCCCCCCTGGATGTGCCCACCTGAGCAGAGCCCCTGAGCGTGGAGAGCACGGCCTGCAGCCTGGGCAGCATCAGCGAGTCGGGGCAGGGCTACGAGTGCAGCACCCCCTCGGAGACAAACTGCTCCTTTGACCCCACGGAGGAGTCGTCCTCGGGCGCTGTCCCTGCGCCCTGCCCACGCCACACCGTCCCCCCCTCGGAGCCGGAGCTCTTTGCTCTGCCGCCCGCGGGACCAGGACTGGCAGAGAAGCAGGAGACGTTGCAGAACTCTGGTGAGACAATAACCATGGACTTCACTCTCCCTGCAGACATTAACGAGGGGTTGCCTTTAATTGCTGGCCCTGTGGATTTGGACAGAGACCCTGAGGCAGTGGTGGCCCCTGCGCAAGTGTCCTTATCGGTCACAGATTTCGGTCTCATTGGCATCGGAGATGTAAATACTTTCCTGACTGCTCATCAGGCTTGCCCAGCACCTGTGGCTCGGTCAGAGCCTCTGTCACAGTGAGAGTCTCCAGTCACAAATTTGTCACAGACCCAGCAAGGACTTTGACCTGACTGAGTGAAATTCTGGAACTTCTGCTGTCCTGTAAGGACAGTTTGGAGCTGTTGGTCGGAATCCGTCTTGCCATCCTCCTTGATCCAAGGCTACAGTGAAACCAAACACCTTTCTGCTCCAGTGTATCCCGACACAATCGTGCAAAGTGGTGGCTGGCTTTCCTGAGTGGGGAGGTCCATCACCCCCCTCCTACGCTGACCATGTGTCACCCCAGGTGATGCCAGCCTGCTCAGAGAGTCCCTGCCTCGGGACAGGGGACGTGTCCCTTGGCCCCAGCGGGACAGTCTGAGGGCAGAGGTGCTTTGAGAAGAGGGATGTGTCGCCATCATGGTGAGGGTGCAGTCTGGGCATCCAAGAGCTTGGGAGGGCTGCAGGGCAGTTTCCTGCAGAGACGGGCACGGCGATGCCAAGGGAGGCTGAGGAGTCTTGGCCCTTCTCCCACGGGCAGCGTGCTGCAGGAGGAGCCACTCACCCTGTCCTTCTCCCAGCAGCCACGGGTCATGACAGGCAGGCACACAGCTGCTGCCACCTCCAGCAGCCACGTGTTCCTGACTCTCCACCATCTGCAGGTGGGACGTGGCCTGGCCCAGCCCTTGGGCAGAAGTGTCAGGTCTTGGAAGGGGATGCTGCGTGGTGCAGCAGCATCGTGTGCACTTGAGTCCTTCTCACCTTCCCGTGCAGTGCTGGGCCAGGGACAACTTCTGTGGGGAGTAACAGGAGTTTCTAGACCCACAGAGTGATGCTGGCCCAGAGCTGTGGTGCTGCTGCTTCTGCTGCTGGCAGGGGATGAGCTGATCTTCGCTGAGCTGAAGTGCAAGAGGGTAAAAGGCAGGTGAAAACATCTCTAACTTCCCAGTTTGTTCCAACAGTTTGTCAGCAGAGGGAGGAGGTTGCTTAGCTCCCAGGGTGTGAAGCCTGGGATAGGGGTGCTAGCACCGTCCCAGGCAGGGGAGCACAGCATCCCTGGGCATTCCTGCCCCACACCATCCCCCAGGCTGTTTTGAGAGGGAAGTGTGTCTCTTCTGCCATGTCCAGGGAGGTGCCAGGTGCTGTGCAGAGCCACGGGGGCCTGTCCTTGGGTGTGCTGGAGTCCAAAGCTGCTTCACTTCCCAGGTGTGTTGCAGCTCTGGGATTGGCCACTGGCTCAACGTGTTCTCATTCCCCTTTTTCCATGCAGGGAATGCTCTCTGCTCCCCTGCTGGGCAAGGCTCTGGTGCAGACAGTCCTTTCCTCCAGCTGTGTTCTGCAGCTGGGAAGGGGTTTGGGTTGAGGGTTTTTGCTTGCTTTGGTGGAGGCCTTGGGGCTATGAGTGTGCACTTGGCTCTGCTGCCAGTGGATCTGGCAAGTACCTAAACCCACGAGCCTGCATCCTCCTTTTACCTGGCCCTGGGAAGTTGTGCTCAGCCCTGCAGCAGGAGCACAGAGACAGCGTCAAACAGCTCCATGGGATGTCAGGATTAGACCTTGTCTCATCTCCTAAGTCCCAGATCTGGTTTGTGTGCTTTAGCAGGGGTTTGCTTCGGTCCCCAGCACTGTGCTGGGAGGTGCTGAGCCCCAGGCACGTGCAGCTGCCTTCCCCTGGCATGGCTTTGTCAGCCAGATGTGGTGGGCAGAGACCTCCCCTGCAGCTGCTCCCGGCTGCTGGGAACAGAAAGCAAACACGAACGCCTGCTCCATAGTGGAACTGCCCAGGCTGTGATTCCCCTTTTCTGGGGGTGAGAGGAAGCTCCTTGGCTGAAGGGAGAGGAGGAGGCAGGGTGAGAGCACAGGCAGCCCTCCCAGGGAGGGCCAGGCCTTGGCATCTCCTCCATCGGCTGAGAACATTCTTAGTTTTCCTGAAACCATTTTTTCTTTTGGTTTATTTCAAGCCCTAGTGAAAGGAGAGGGGAGCTGGCTGAGGCAGAAATCTCTTTATGTCCTTCAGTGTTGTTTACAGATTTGCATGGGGTCTTTCAACATGAGTGCGGCGCTTTTTCCACATAACTTTGAGGGAGAGGGGTGAAAAAGGCTGGGACAGGGAGGGTGAGTCAGTGGGGGAGGAGGTTTGGTTCTGGTTTTTTTGTTGGGGTTTTCTTTTTCCTTCTTACAAAGCACATTCACTTTGAGCCGCTCCCAATGCTGGACTCTTTTCTCCCTTGCCCCCCTGCCCTACACTGTGAAGTGACACTGCCTTGAAGACCCCTCGCCGTTATTTATTTAATTAAAAACCTAATTTGAAAGTGAGCCAGAAGTCTGTCTTCTTTTTGGAGGCCAAGATGTAACAGTCCAGTGTATAACGGTGGCAGAAGCAGTTCCTGCCTCTGCTGTCTGATCCTCTCCTCCAGCCAGGGTGGGATTCCCTGTGCCAGGGATGCCATCCCAGCCTCGGAGGAGGCCCAGAGTTCTCCCTTCCAGTGCTGCAGGTGGAGGGAGCTGTTTGTTTCTCCTACAGGTGCCCCGAGTCCTCTCAAACCCTGGCAGCCTGTGGCAGGTCTGGGGCGGTGGGAGGCAGGGGTGCATCCAAACTTCAACCAGAAAAAGCTCCTGGGGGTAAGAGGAATGTTCCTGCTAGAACTGCGTTGTGTTTCCCCACCAGAAAGTCTCTCTGTTCCATCACAAACTCCTTAAATTCTCTTCTCCTGCTTGTGCCCAGCTCTGGCTGCCTGCCCGGGGCTTTGGGGGCTCCAGCTGTGCAGCCCCCCAGCTCTGCCCTGCAGAGGTGGGTACGAGGGTGGGCACAGCCCAGGGAAAGAGGGACGGGAGCGGGTTCCCCACTTCCTTCGAGCCCCCGAGGAGCAGCGGGAAGCGCGGGTGTGCTTGAAGCCTTCGGGTGGGACGGCGATCCCTCCCTTCGTTGCATCCTTTGACGTGAAACGATGGTTTCGGCCCTGTGTGACCCTAGCGCTATTTCCGAGGCGGTGAGAACGGCAGGGCCGGATCCCCCGGGCTCTGCAGCCCCCCGGGGGAGGGTCCAGGACGGATTCCGCAGGGTCCGGGCCGGGCTCCGCAG
>VWZW01006712.1:720260-741428 GCA_013397115.1 Edolisoma coerulescens
CTGGCGCAGGGGTGCCATTTGGAACGTGGGGCCCTGGAAGCTGGCAGGGGGTGCTGTGGGGACATGGCACAGCACAGCACGATGCTGCTCTCCCTACGCTCTGCGCTCTTGATTGCCAGTGGCACTCGAGTGTTGCAGAAAAACAGCAGCTGGAAGGAGAACACCTCTCCAGGGCTTCCTGAGGGCTGGGAGGGCCGCAGGTAGCGGCCGTGGTGCCGGCAGGAGGCTGCCTGGAGGGCGGGGGGGGAACCTGCAGGGGCCATGGCTGCAGGGCTGGGGGCTTGCTTGGGGGTAGCCTCGGTGGCATGGGCCGTGGGGCTGGGTGTCCCTGGCAGGGAGGAGCTGGAAGCCATCCCAGGGCTCTCAGGGTGGGGATGGAGGATGCTGGTTTTTGAAAGGGGTGTTGTTAGGAACAGGAATTGTTCCCCCAGGGTGTTTCTGCTCCTTCGTGCTGAGCAGCAGCCCTTGGGGCTGAGTGCTGGTACCCTGAGGCTGCCTGGGCCAAGCACTCGTGGTGAGGGGCTCTCCTGGCAGCATCAGGGCCCCTCAGCCTGGGGTCTGCTCTGCCCCTTGCCCTGACGGGCTCTGTCCCTCTCCCCCCGCCAGACCGAGATCGCCAAGCGGCTCAACGTGATCTGCGCCCAGCTCATCCCGTTCCTGTCTCAGGAGGTGGGTGAGCCCTCGGGCCCCAGCCGGGTGTGCAGAGTTCCTCTGGGGCCCAGGGAAAGAAACCAGCCTGCCCCAGCCCCGCTCTTCTCTCCCCACAGCACCAGCAGCAGGTGGTCCAGGCTGTGGAGCGAGCGAAGCAGGTGACTATGACCGACCTGAACGCGGCCATCGGGGTACGTCAACCCTCTGCCCAGCACTTCCCACCGCTCCTGGGCCAGGGCTGAGGGGCTCTGTCACGATGGCACCTCCCG
The DNA here is from genome assembly GCA_013397115.1 of Edolisoma coerulescens. Classification (NCBI taxonomy): domain Eukaryota; kingdom Metazoa; phylum Chordata; class Aves; order Passeriformes; family Campephagidae; genus Edolisoma; species Edolisoma coerulescens. The sequence goes on from VWZW01006712.1 coordinate 721,181, forward strand.
GGCTCCTGCCATCCCTGGGCTGGAGACCCCTCCTGCCCCTCGTGCCTCCTCCCACCCACAGCTGAGTCGGGGGGAGGAGAGGGGCAAACCAGGCTGGTTTGGGGGCTGCATGCAGGACTCAGGATGCAGGAGATGCAACTGGGGGTGGGGGTGGTGGCTGGCGTGTGTTGCTGTGTCCTGACACCCTGTGACCCGGGTGGAGTGGGGTCACCCCCATCCCCACTCAGTTATTGCCTCGAGACTGCAGCAGTTCAGTGCTCTGGGTCCTGAGGGTCCCCCATCCAGCCCAGGATGGGAGGGGTCTGTGGGAGGGGTCTGTGGGAGGGACGTGGTGGCCCCCAGAACATTCCTGGGGGCACCCTGGGTGCGTGCCCTGCCCCTCCACACCAGGCCCCGTTGCTGACTGACCCAGGGCTGCCTCTTGCCCCTCACTTGCCCAGCAGCTGTCCTGGCACAGCCCTTCGACTCTGCTCTCTCCTCTCCTCTCCAGCACCAGCTCCAGACCCAGCACCTCTCGCACCACGCTCCCCCCATCCCGCTGACCCCGCACCCCTCTGGAATGCAGCCCGCTGGCCTCGCTGGCATCAGCAGTGCCTCAGGGCTGCTGGCGCTCTCGGGGGCACTGGGGGCCCAGGCCCAGCTCCTGGCCAAGGATGACCGAGGAGTCCATGACACGGAGCCCAGGGGTGAGTGTGGGGGGAGCCGGGGCCGGGGGTGGTTGGATCTGAGTGAACCTGGGAAGAGGTTGTGTGGGGCCCTGGGGCTCCCTCTGCTCCCCATGCCCTGCTTACCTGGGCACTTCCCTGGGGTGGGGGCCACTTGTCCATGCTTCGGGGCTGCTGACTGGGCTGGAGGGGCAGGGGGCTTACAGCTGCAAGAGGTTTGGGTGGGGAACATCTTCCACTGACCAGCACCCTCGTGGGAGGGTGGTGAGGTGGGCTGGTGGGGGGGTCATCCCTGGGGGGGGCCCAGGACCACCCTGCTGCTGTCCTGCTGGTCTGGCCCTGTTGTGAACGCCCCAGCACCCGTGGGTGAGGCAGGTGACTTTCCTGGGGGCCTCTTGGCGGTGACACAGCGTGTCCCCCTTTCCCTCCTCCTCCTCATGCTGCTCCTCTGCATTGCCACAGCGACAGACCGAGACCCCGGCCCCGTAAGTGCCTTTTTCTCCTCGTGCACCATTCTGTGGCAGCACCGGCTGCGGCCAGGGCACAGGGCTGGGCTGGGGCCCTCCATGCTCCTGGAGTCAGCTGCAGCCCTGCCTTGGTGCTGCCTGTCCCAGGAGCTGGGCACAGTGTCCCCAGCCAGTGACACTGTGTCCCCTGACCCCAGAGCTCCCTGGCGCTGTCAAACGGGGAGCGGGCACGAGCCATCGCCGAGTACCTGAGCGGCAGCAAGAAGAGGAAGGTGGAGGAGAAGGACTTTGTCACAGACTATGTGAGCCCAGAGCTGGGGGGCTCGGGGTGGCCCCATCCTCTCCTGTGGGGCGATGAATGGAGCTGCCTGTGCCTCTGGCACAGCTCCAGGTGGGAGTGAGGGCGGCTGCAGCCCCTTTGGCTCCAACTGTGCTCTGTGTTTCAGGGCAGTGATGCAGACAAAAGTGAAGACAACTTGGTGGTGGATGAGGTCAGTGTGATGGGACACCGGGAGGGGTCTGGGGTCAGCGTGTGCTATCCATCCCTGAGGGTGGGGCTAACAGGCTGCTCCAGGCAGAGGTGGGCATCACAGGGAGGTGCCAGTGGGAGTTGTGCTCCCTGACCCTTGCCAGCAGCAGCAATGACCCCCAAGATCCAGTCTGGCAGCCTGGCCCTTGCTTGAGCCACCAGCTCCCCATGACCTGGGACGTCCCTGCTCTCCTGCCTGCTCTGCTGCCTGCTGATTTCCCTTCCCCCCAGGACCCCTCTTCCCCGCACAGTGTCCACTCCTACTCGTCCCGGGAGAACGGGGTGGAGAAGGTCCCACTGGGCAGGAAGGAGGCCATGCCCCTCAGCCCGACCTCCATGGCCTCCTCCAGCAGCACGTCCCCGTCTCGGAGCAAGGATGCACCCACGGTACGTCTGATTCGCCTGGGGCCTCTGCTTGTGTCCTGCTGCCCGGGCTTGGCTGGCAGAGCGGCCACCCATGGGTCCCCCTGCCTCCAAACCCATGGGGCAAAGTGCTGGACAGACAGGGAGGGGCTCCTGTTCCCTTAGATCTCAGCTCAAATCCCCTCCCACAGACCCTGCAGCGCTGGCTGGGCTGGGCTGTCATTGAGGGGGAGCTAACAGGGACCCCGTGGCACGGGAGCGGTGCAGTTGCCGCATCCCCATTCTGTTCCTGGCAGGTGGAGAAGGCAGGGACGCCCAGCCTGAAGTCCAGCACCCCCACCTCCCAGGGTGACACCATCCCGGGCTCCAGCAGTGCCCAGCAGTTTCGCCCCGCCGCTGCCAAGGTCCCCGTGGACCCCCTGGGTGAGCTTGGCCCCGCCAGGGCCTGGGTGGGTGTCCAAGCTCTGTCTGCAGGGCCCCAACTCTTCACTCTGCCTCTCCCCCACCAGCCCTGGGCCTGAGGAATCCGCTGGGAGTGCAGAGCCCCTACTCGGCCGCCTTCAGCTTGGCCCACCCTGCGGTCAACGGGGGCGTGGCCGGGACTGGTGCCTACGCCAGCCTCCACCTCATGTCCCCGCAGCTCAACGGGGCTGCGGCCGCCGTGGGAGCCCGCGGCTACGGGCGCTCGCCCCTGGTGCGTGACCTCGTCCCCGCGGGGCCGTGGGGCCACGGGGTGTGAGCCGCCCTCACCCGCTGTCCCCTCCAGGTGGGCTACGACCCGCACCCCCACATGCGCGTCCCAGGGCTGGTGGCCGGCATGCAAGTGGGGACCTCGGGGAAGCCGTAAGTGGGGCCGGGCTGGGCGGGAGCTGCGCTGGGGCTGGGGGTAAGGTGGCTTGTGGGGCTGAAGGTGGGTGGTGAGGACAAGCTGGGGGTAGCAGGGGTGGGGAGCACAGCCTGGGGGGAAGCGTGGGTGGTGGTTCTTGTGTGCCCAGCTGGCTCACAGCTCTGACTCCAAACCGTGCTGCCTGTGTCAGACCCGCTGGGACCCGCGTGGCACCGGCCACTGTCCACGCAGGATTCTGCTCTGGTTCTCACTGCTCTGCTCCCTTCCAGTGCCTACTCCTTCCACGTCAGCGCCGACGGGCAGATGCAGCCGGTGCCTTTCCCCCCCGACGCCCTCATCGGCTCGGGCATCCCCCGGCACGCCCGGCAGCTGCACACCCTGACCCACGGCGAGGTGGTCTGCGCTGTCACCATCAGCAACTCCACGCGACACGTCTACACCGGGGGCAAGGGCTGTGTCAAGGTGTGGGACGTGGGGCAGCCGGGCACCAAGACGGCCGTGGCTCAGCTGGACTGCCTGGTGAGGAGGAGGAGGAGCAGAAAGGCCTTTGGGGTGGGGCCGCCAAGGGCAAGGTGCCCCTGTTGCAGTGGAGGGCACAGAGGGGCCTTTCACACGTGCAGTGAGAGAAGGAGATGCGTCTCCTGCAAGCCCCTGTGTGCTCACCCTCATCTCCTTGTTGCCTCGCCCCGTGCCCTGTCACCCCCGCTCAGAACCGGGACAACTACATCCGTTCCTGCAAGCTGCTCCCCGACGGCCGCAGCCTGATCGTGGGGGGGGAGGCCAGCACCCTCTCCATCTGGGACCTGGCGGCCCCCACGCCGCGCATCAAGGCCGAGCTCACCTCCTCTGCCCCCGCCTGCTACGCCCTGGCCATCAGCCCTGATGCCAAAGTCTGCTTCTCCTGCTGCAGCGACGGCAACATCGTGGTGTGGGACCTGCAGAACCAGACACTGGTCAGGTGAGTCTGGGGCAGGGGGGAGCATGGACAGGACTGCTGGGGTCTCCTCGGGCCAGGGACCACTCAGTCCCCTGCAACCCCTCCCTGTGTCTAACCCTGGCCGTGGGACAGTGCCTGTCCTTGCAGCTGCTCACTGCTGGGTGCTGCCCTGCCCACATTCCGTGCTGCAGGCGCTGGCTGCCCTGACAGCTGTGCCCTTGCCCTCTCCATCCTCCTCTTTCCCAGGCAGTTTCAAGGCCACACGGATGGTGCCAGCTGCATCGACATCTCCAACGACGGCACCAAGCTGTGGACAGGGGGCCTGGACAACACCGTGCGCTGCTGGGACCTGCGGGAGGGGCGGCAGCTGCAGCAGCACGACTTCAGCTCCCAGGTAGGGCTGGGGCCCTCTGGCAGCACCACGGGGCCAGGTGGGACCTGCTGTGCCACGGTGTGACCCTGTCTGTCCCCTCAGATCTTCTCCCTGGGCTACTGCCCGATGGGAGAGTGGCTGGCGGTGGGGATGGAGAGCAGCAACGTGGAGATCCTGCACGTCACCAAACCCGACAAGTACCAGCTGCACCTGCACGAGAGCTGTGTCCTCTCCCTCAAATTCGCCTCCTGCGGTAGGCACGCCTCTCCTGGCCCCCCTTGCTCTGGAGCCTCATGGATGCCACCTCTACTTTTGGCCACGTGTCGCAGGGCTCGGTGCACTGGGGACAAGCATTTGCTCCGGTAGCCAGCCCTGTCCCCGGTGAATGACAGCCAGAAAAGGGGTGTCCATCCCTCCTGGAGCAGTGCTGGCTGCTGCAGCCACACTCCCCTTTGCGTTCCCTCGGCTCATGGGTGGCAGAGATGTGGCTGCCTCATCCCCAGCGTGTGTTTCACAGCCTGGGCAGGCTCTGCCGCTGGGATGCAGCTGCTGGGCCTGGTTTGGTGACATGAGGCTGCTTTGTCCCTCCGCAGGGAAGTGGTTCGTGAGCACGGGGAAGGACAACCTGNTGTCCTCTCCCTCAAATTCGCCTCCTGCGGTAGGCAAGGGCTGTTTTTTCTGCCTGGGCTGTGGACGGGCTCAGACTGACCCTTTTGGTTTACTCCCCTGTGCTCAGCTCCCCTGAATGGAGTCCCAGACATTGACCCACTTTGTCTCCTGTCCCAGGGAAGTGGTTTGTGAGTACGGGGAAGGACAACCTGCTCAACGCCTGGAGGACGCCCTACGGAGCCAGCATCTTCCAGGTAAGCAGCCAGCAGGGCTGGGGGTTCCTCGGGGCGAGGCTGCCAAGAGCTGCCCAGGACAGCCCATCTGTAAATGTGTGTTAGCAGTAAGGAGCCCCATAAACTCATCCCTGCAGCCTCCCCGGCTCCCCGAGGAGTGCGGGTGGGACCTTGCTCTGGGGCTGCTCCTTGTGCTTACCCCTGTTGTCTCCAGTCGAAGGAAACCTCCTCCGTCCTCAGCTGCGACATCTCCACGGACGACCAGTTCATCGTGACCGGCTCAGGGGACAAGAAAGCGACGGTTTACGAGATCATTTACTGAGCCCGAGAGGTGCCAACTGCGGGACAGGCAGGTGTCCACGTGGATGGACAGGTGGACTCTACCTGCCCTGCTGCTGACTTCCCAAAGAACGTGCAGCCAGTGGCTGTGGCATCCCAGCTGGAGGAGAGCGGAGAGGGGTGGAGGTGGCCCTGGGACCGTGGCCAGGCATGGTGCAGGCTGCTGCTCGGGGTGGATTTCCTGGGGACTTTCTCCTTGTTTTGTTCTTTGTGGGTTTCTTTCTAAATCTAGACTGTGGGAGTTGGAGATGGGGGGGGAGGTCTGGCATTGTTAGGGGTTTTGTTTGGGTGCTTTTTTTAATTTTTGTTTTTAACTTTTTGTTGTGGGGGTTTTTATTTGGTTAAGGCTCTGGGCCTGCCAGGGTGGATGGGCTCTGGCCCTCACTTCCCTCTGTGCCTCCCAGGGTGTATTTAATAATAAAAACAAACCAAAAAAAAAAGGCAGCTGTGCCTTGTGCTGGGCAGTAGCCTCGATGCTCTGTGGCGGTGGGATGGAGCCAGGCGAGAAGGGGTGAGACCATGGCAGGAGCCTTGTCCCCTTTGGTCACAACTTTCTCCTCCTTTTCTGTGCTGGCTGAGGCAGCTCCTCCGTGGGCAGAGCCCGTCCCTGGCCCCGGCTGTGGTGGGAGCAGCAGCCAGGACGGGCGGCGCGGGCACAGAGCGGAGCGTGGCGGCGGCTCCGTGGTGCCCCCGGTGCAGCGGCCTCGGTCTCCGTGGGGCGTGGGGAGAGAGGCCGGCTCTGGAGGAAGTGGTTTGTGAAGGAAATGAGATGTGAGCACTCAGCGCTGCCTTATCGGTCTGGCCGCTCGCCAGCACCGCCGTGGGCAAGCAGGGCTGCTCCCAGGAGCCCCGGGGCTGGCAAGGGAGCAGCGGCACGGCGGCTGCGGTGTGGCAGCGGCCCCGGGCTCCTGCCGCCAGCCCAGCCTCCAGCCACAGCTCCCCCCAGGCACCACGGAGCAGTGCTGGAGCTGGGGCTGCCAGAGCAGGCGAGCAGCCACACCTCTGCCACGCTGGGAGCATCCCTCCCCTGTGCTGCTGGCCAAAAGCAGCCCCCCAGCACACCCGTCAGAGCCCAGCCCTTGGCACAGTTGGCAGCGGTGGCTGGCAAAGGCCCCTGCCCAGAACCAGCCCAGCCTTTCTTTTGTTCCTTTTTATTAGTAAGGGATTGAAAACATAGTTAAATACATTTCTTTACTGATAATTTACAGCTGTTTCTGCAGCAGAAAACGGGTGCCATTAAATCAGTAGCAGTAATTCAGGAGACACACGCTCTCTCAGGCTTTGTCCAGCTCCCCGTGCAGTCAGGTGAGGGAAAAACAGGGTCCAGGCTGCCCAGCCCAGCCCTTGCCCAGCCTCGGGGGATGCCAGGCTCTACCCAGCCCTCATCTCCAGCCTCATGCAGGAACTGGGGCAGGAGAATGGGGCCAGGGCCTTGGTGTGGTGTCTGAAAGCAGAGGAGGAGGAGGGAAAGTAGAGCTGCAGGAGGGCAGGGCCAGCACTGGAGGCCTCTGTGAGCCATAGTGGCTTTGGGCAAGGTGTGTCCCCTTTCCTGAAGGCGCAGGGATGGTGACAGGAGTCAGTAAACCACCTCGTACACCGTGGCCTTCTTGTCGCCAGAGCCCGTAACGATGAATTTGTCATTGACAGAGATGTCACAGCTCAGGACTGACGAGGACTCCTTAGACTGTGAGTGAGAGAGGCAGGAGGTGAGAGCAGGGCTGGTGGCTTGGAGCCACCATCAGCCCCCTGCACAAATGCCTCACCCTACCTGGAAGATGCTGGCTCCGTAGGGCGTCCTCCAGGCGTTGAGCAGGTTGTCCTTCCCCGTACTCACAAACCACTTCCCTGGGACAGGAGACAAAGTGGGTCAATGTCTGGGACTCCATTCAGGGGAGCTGAGCACAGGGGAGTAAACCAAAAGGGTCAGTCTGAGCCCGTCCACAGCCCAGGCAGAAAAAACAGCCCTTGCCTACCGCAGGAGGCGAATTTGAGGGAGAGGACACAGCTCTCGTGCAGGTGCAGCTGGTACTTGTCGGGTTTGGTGACGTGCAGGATCTCCACGTTGCTGCTCTCCATCCCCACCGCCAGCCACTCTCCCATCGGGCAGTAGCCCAGGGAGAAGATCTGAGGGGACAGACAGGGTCACACCGTGGCACAGCAGGTCCCACCTGGCCCCGTGGTGCTGCCAGAGGGCCCCAGCCCTACCTGGGAGCTGAAGTCGTGCTGCTGCAGCTGCCGCCCCTCCCGCAGGTCCCAGCAGCGCACGGTGTTGTCCAGGCCCCCTGTCCACAGCTTGGTGCCATAGTTAGAGATGTCGATGCAGCTGGCACCGTCCGTGTGGCCTTGAAACTGCCTGGGAAAGAGGGGGATGGAGAGGGCGAGGGCACAGCTGTCAGGGCAGCCAGCTCCCCCAAGAGCCAGCATCTCGCCCTGTCCCTGCCCTATAGCCCCAGCCCCAGGCTCACCTCACCATCGTCTGGTTCTGCAGGTCCCACACCACGATGTTGCCGTCGCTGCAGCAGGAGAAGCAGACTTTGGCATCAGGGCTGATGGCCAGGGCGTAGCAGGCGGGGGCAGAGGAGGTGAGCTCGGCCTTGATGCGCGGCGTGGGGGCCGCCAGGTCCCAGATGGAGAGGGTGCTGGCCTCCCCCCCCACGATCAGGCTGCGGCCGTCGGGGAGCAGCTTGCAGGAACGGATGTAGTTGTCCCGGTTCTGAGCGGGGGTGACAGGGCACGGGGCGAGGCAACAAGGAGATGAGGGTGAGCACACAGGGGCTTGCAGGAGACGCATCTCCTTCTCTCACTGCACGTGTGAAAGGCCCCTCTGTGCCCTCCACTGCAACAGGGGCACCTTGCCCTTGGCGGCCCCGCCCCAAAGGCCTTTCTGCTCCTCCTCCTCCTCACCAGGCAGTCCAGCTGAGCCACGGCCGTCTTGGTGCCCGGCTGCCCCACGTCCCACACCTTGACACAGCCCTTGCCCCCGGTGTAGACGTGTCGCGTGGAGTTGCTGATGGTGACAGCGCAGACCACCTCGCCGTGGGTCAGGGTGTGCAGCTGCCGGGCGTGCCGGGGGATGCCCGAGCCGATGAGGGCGTCGGGGGGGAAAGGCACCGGCTGCATCTGCCCGTCGGCGCTGACGTGGAAGGAGTAGGCACTGGAAGGGAGCAGAGCAGTGAGAACCAGAGCAGAATCCTGCGTGGACAGTGGCCGGTGCCACGCGGGTCCCGGCGGGTCTGACACAGGCAGCACGGTTTGGGGTCAGAGGACATGGAAGGAGTAGGCACTGGAGGGGAGCAGAAGAGAGGCCTGAACAACCCCTGCCTGACGCCCGAGGGCAGGAGGTGACCTCTCCCTTAGCCACACTCAAGCCAAGGTGGAAGGTGCCCGTTGCGCTCTGGCTAATGAGGGGTTTAATTACCCAACTCCTCGTTACCGCCAGCTGCCAGGAACGGAATGGCAGCGCCGGACTCGGGAGTGCAGAGCAGCTCCCCCTCAGCCCTGCCCTGCCCTGGCTGAGCCCTTGGGAGGGAGATGCTCCCAGCACCTGCCTCAGCCCCTCGCTGCCCACCCCCTCCTCACAGCCCCAGCAGCACTTACGGCTTCCCTCCAGGGATGGTGGCGAGCGAAGAGGAGAGGGTGGAAGCCCTGAGGTGAGGGTGCGACTCAAACGCCACCTGCACAAGGCGAAGGCCACGTGAGGAGCAGAGCAGAGGACACCAAAGCCGGGCTCAGGCCTTTCCCTGCACGCCCTGGGACCAGGCCAGCCTGGCTCTGTGCTCCCTGCTTGCCGTGTCCTCACATGCAAGTGACAAAGGCCAAAATGGGTTCCCACAGACACAGTCACACACCAGTGGAACCAGCAGAGGCTTCTCTGAGCGCGCTAAAGCCTCCACCAACCTCACAACCCAGCCACCCCTGCAAGGGAGCCCTTCCTATGGCTGCACCCCCAATCTCAAGCCCCAGCTGTTGCACAGGGACAGCGCACGCCCAGGGACAGGGAGCAGAGGCAGCACAGGCCAGCAGAGCCGGCCTCTCCCTCGGTCACTCACCATGGGGGAGCGGCCGTAGAGCACCGCACCGCTGACCTGGGGCGAGAGGTGGATGCCCATGTAGAGGCCGGGGGCCGGGAGCTCCCCGCTGAGGGCGGCGTGGGGCATCATCCCCAAGGAGGACGTGTAGGGGCTGGAGGAGCTCAGGGGGCTGCGGAGAGCTGCACGAGGAGAGACCCGCGTCTTGGCCCTGGCCCACGGGCGCGAGCGAGCGTCACCCGGGGGAGAGGGGCACCTGGTGACCGCACGGCCACCCCCTCCAGCCCCCACAGCCAAGCCCTGAAGCTCCCAGCTTCGTGCAGCCCCACCGAAATGACAACTCCCCAGAGAAAAACACATAAAACCCCTGCCCCCGCCCCGACCACCACCCCTGGCAGGTCCGAGCCCAGCAGGCAGTCTGGCGTGTGGCGATGCTCCTGGCGGCCGTGGTTGATAGATCTGATTTTGTGGGGCAAAACGGCCCTGCCAGCTCTGCTGGTGGCAGACAGGGCCCTGCCTCCCTCCATCCCCGCCCCAGGGCGCTGCCACCGCAGAGCCGGACCCCGCGCTGTCCCCGGACACTCACTGACGGGGTCGGTGGTGGGGGCCTTGGCCGGGGGCGGCCGGAGCGGGACGGCCGAGCTGGGCCCGGGGCCAGGCGTGAGGGAGTCCCGGGGTGGTGAGGAAGAGGAGGGCTTGGTGGTGGGAGCACTGGCCACAGAGTCGGTCTGAGCAGCAAAGAAGAACAGCTTCAGCAGTGGGACCAGGGCCTGGGGCCAGCAGCCTCCACACCCTGCAGGGTGGAAGGAGCTCCTGGATGGAGCTGGACAGGGACTGACCATCCAGGGCCCCTCTCCTTTGCCCACTCTCCCCACAGGTGCAAATGCCCCATGCAAGCTCCGGGTCACCCCAAACTGCCCCAACCCTGCACGAGAACCCACGGACACATCTGCTGCTCCCTCAAGCAAAACTCCTCCTGCATGGCAGGGGCACCCCCATCCCCATCCTGGGACCGGGAGGATGCCTGGCATGAATCGGCCTCTCCAATCCCCACAGCTACTTCATTCCTTGCTTTTTTTTTCCTTGCCTCTCCTATTTCTTCTGCTTTTTCTGTCTGGGGATTTTGTCGACACCAGCAAAGGAGGGGAAAAAAAAAAAAAAAAATTAATAACAGAGAAAAGCTACGTGCTGTGCTGGCAGATTGCTCAGGGCGCTTTGTCTGCTCTAATCCGATTGTGCCAGGGAGCTGCTGCTCGCTGCTGCCCGCAGCCCCCAGCTGGCTCCTGACCCCAGATGGGGGGACGTATCACTCGGTCCCTGCGGTGGCTGGGAGGCCAAGGAGTGGCAGAAACATCCCTCCCTCCCCCCTTCCCACATGCTGATGTTTCAATCTGAGCACTGGACTGGTGCTTGGCAAGGAAGGAGAAAAAAAAAAAAAAACAAAACACTGAGAAGGAAAAAAATAAAAAAATAAAAAAAAAAAAGAAGGAAAAATCACTTGCTAGGAGCAGCTCTGGGGAATCCTGCAGGCAGGCGGGTGGAGAGCACTGCAGAGCCTGTCCTCTGCCCAGCAGCACTTACCCTGCCCCGAGGGCACGCACCTCTGCCCCCAGGGTGGGGGGTGGCGGTGGGGGCACAAACCACCGGCACTTCTGTGCCCCTTTGGCGCTACGACAAACTAACCACGCAGAGAAATCCAGGGCCCTGCCCCTGGCCCCGCATCCCACCCCCAGGCCAGGCTGCCCAGGGGCTCCTACCGGGCTCTGGTCCTTGGGCTGCAGGGCTGCGGCGCTGCCGCTGGAGCCGATGGACGCGGGGCTCTGGGGCAGCTCCCGGCCGGCCGGAGCCAGGCGGTGGCTGGGCGAGTGGCCAGGGCTGCCGGGCTCCGAGGGGGGGTCCTGGGGGGAGAACAGCTCTGTGGGAAGCAAGAACCCCTCTGTGCAAGAGGGCAGGCATGACAGGGACCCTGAAGAGCCACCCAGGACCACCATCAGTCCCCTCGGCCTGAATGAGGAGCGGTGGCTCAGAGGACTCAGTTCCGCCCTCCTGGATGAGAAACGGCCTCGATTTTTCTTTTTGGACAAAATGAGAGGTGACAGCAGGTTCAGAGGACGCTGGTGGCCACGGATGCCTTCACAAGGAGGGATGGGGATCAGCACACATGAGGAGCTGAGACGGGGCTGCCATTTCAAAGGCCACCCCTCAGCTCTTGCACTTCTATAACCATTCAACCAGGTCTGTGATTTTTTATCACCACAATGACACCAAGGAGTGGCTTTCATAAGTGTCATTTTCTGCAGAAATTCCTGCTGATCTTCCTTTCAGGACTTGTATTTTCTTAGGAAGTGGCACGAGTAAAAAAGACCTCACGTCCTTCCCTCCCCTCTGTCTTCTAGGAAAGGAAGAAGTATGTCCCTGAAAACATCATCTCTACCAAGAACAGTGGTGGCTGGGATCAAGTTCTGTCACGTGTGCCTCAGTCAGGGGAGGTTGCACCAGAAGCACGTGGCACTTCCACTGCAAAAGACTGGAATTCAGTGAATCCCCTGCACTGAGACACAGCCACAGGTGTGGTAAAGTCGAGGCAGGGCAGGACGCGGGCTCGAGGCCTGGGGCTGGCAGGGCCAGGGTGTGCTGTGAGGCTCCTGCCACCTCCACCCACGGGAGCTGCCAGCAGCAAGCCCAGCTCCACGGAGCTCTCATCCAGCTTATCAGCCTCCCCATATGGGATGCTACAGCAGAGGGGCTGAAAGGGGATCGTGAAGCAGAGCCAAGCCTGTGGCTGGCAAAGCTGAGCCCTGGCTGGCACAGCCTTCCCAGAGCAGTGGGAGTGGAATCAGTCTTGGCTGGCACAACGCACTGGAGCGGGGCTGGCACGTGTCCTGGCTGGCCACTGCTGCCCAGCAGCAACAAGCTGGAGCCTAAAGAACCCCAAAGCTGGAGAACCAGAGTCCTAAACCTAACGACTGCAGCTTGAGCAGGACACCTTGCCAGGCTCCAAGGCCTTACCTCATCCACCACCAGGTTGTAGTCACTCTTGTCCCCATCGCTGTCCTGCAAGGAGGGAGAAATCCAGAAGGGCTCAGTCAGGACAGGACGAGGCTGGACCAGGCTCTGTGCTCTGCCCCAGGATCCCAGACAGCAGAGAGACCCCTTTTCTCCTGTGCATCACTCCATGGACCAACACCAACCACGTCCTGCTGGCAGCGACCCAGACCTCGGGCTGAGGGGCCTCCCTGGGGCTCTGCATTCGGTTTGTTCTCGCTCACAGGACACCAGCCCTCTGCAGCAGGGCAGGCACGGAGCTCCCCAGCCACCCCCCGGGCCCAGCCTCCCCAGCCACAGCCCCTGGTGCACTCACAGAATGCCCAGGCAGGTCCTTCTCCTCCCGCTTCCGCTTCAGCCCCGTCCGCTCCTCGTCCCGCAGGCTCTCGGGAGGGGAAGAAGAAATGCTCTGAGGCAGAGAGGGAGAGCAGTGTGAGCCACCGTGAGGGCAGAGAGCCACCCCTCACCTCTCAGCGGGGCCAGGCCCCGCTCCATGACCACCTCCATCCCAGCAAAGCATCTCCATGGTTTGGGCAGGACCCCAAAACCCCAAAGCCGGGAGCTGAGCGAGGCACATCCCCAGCACTGCCAGAGTGAGATCCACCCCTGCGGAGACAACGAGCCAGGGTGGAGCAGAAAATCCCCACTGGAGCCGTGTTTACTTCACCTTAACCCTGCCACGAGGGTTGGGAAGCAGAATGGGGCCAAGCAGGAAGGACACCCCTTCCCCAGAGGCTGCTGGCAGCTGCAGGGGGGTCACACATCCCCTGGCATCCCCACACTCACCACAGGGCAGCCAGAAAGTGATGGAGATGTCCCATCCCAGGGCTCCCTGCTGCTGATTGCTCCCAGCACAGTCAGACCAACAGTTTTGGCATAGAACCAGGGAGCAGAGAGGGCGATCCCTGCCCCCCAGGATCTCGGGAGGAGGTGCCTGGGTAGTCATGGGATCACAGACACCTCCTCTGCTTCCTCCTCTCCCACCTTGCAAGCCCAAGATCAATGCCCACAGTTCCCCAGCTGGGAGGCTCATTAACCCTTCCTTCCCCTGCCTGTTCTCTGAACACTGCAGAGCTACTGGGAAGGGAGTCACAGCTCTGGGACTGGGGGGATCCTAAAAGGGAGGGGGCAGCCGAGGACTACAGAGGGGCTGGGAGCTCTGAGACCTGCTCAGAATGATTCCTAAACTGGAAACTCCTTGAAAAGGACAGAGCTGGTTATTTTGGGAGCAGCCCTTGATCTTTAGCTCCTTGCATCAGCAAAGACTGAATTGAGGTGGCCCAGAACCTTCAGTTACAAAACCCTGATGCAAACACAGCCCACCCAGGCCAGCAAAGCTCACCCAGCAGCCCCATCCCTTCCCAGGAACCAGTGGCCAGCTTGGAGCACACTGGAGATGCCATCAGGGCCAGCTGAGGCCACCTGCCTGTCACAGCTTACCCGGCTTGGGGTGTGCTCTGGAGCCAGGCAGCAGCAGGGAGAGAGTCCCAGGTCCATGTCAGAGCAGGGGGGAGGAGAGGAAGAGGTTGTTAATGCCAAGCCTGTGCCCCACCTACCCAGGCAGGAAGGAGAGAGGGGCGCAGCAGGGCAAGGCAGGAAACAGCGGGACACAGGCTTAAAAAACAAACAAACAAACAAAAAACCACACCTGATTTCCCACTTTGCCCACCTGAAGCGTGGACTCTCTGCTGTCTAACGGGAGGTCAGCACTTTGGTGTTCCTCGGGGAAGCAGGGGAATCTCTATCCACCCACCTCCTTCCAAGAAATGATCCCAGCTTTGGAATCTCTTCCCTAGACATGACAACAGGTCCAAAGCCACCAGGAGGGGATGAGCTGGCCGGCCAGCTGAGATCCCCTGGATCACACCCATCCAATTTCCTTAGGAAGCCATGCCTAGCAGCCCTGCTTGGAAAGCCTCTGAGGCTTTGGTACATGCACAGCAAAGCAGCTCCACTTCCCTGAGCCCAGGGAAGAAGTGCCGGGCATTTCCTGCAAATCCAAGCACAGGGGTGTGGGCTGGGGCTTAGCAACCCTCCCTGGTTTTATTTTCACTCCTCAAGATCCACCAGAATTTGGTGATAACGAGTCCAGGTCTCTGCTGGCAAAAAGAGGCAGGCAGGGATGGGAAGCTGAGGGATTCTTGTAGGCACTGCTCCAAGGCCGTGGTCTGGAGGGGGAGCAGATGCCTGCCATCAGCCCTGCACCCCTGGCTCAGTTTGACTCACACCAGCTCTGGCTGACCATGGCAGAGCACCGAGGATTAACCCCAGACAGATGGAGCATTTCAACCTTTTTTTTTTCTTTTTAATAAGGAATGGCCCTCACCACAGCCAGACACCAGGGCTGAGAGAAGTTCTGGCTGAAGGCACGGGCTACCCGGGCTCTGAGGGTTAAGCAGGCTCAGCACAGCACAGCCTGCTTTTATTCTCTCTCTGGACTTTGTTTTCCTCCTTTGTGGAAGCCATCCTTAAAGAAACACGGGCAGGATTTGAACTGCAGACAGCTGCGTGCAGGGGGGCAGAGCTGCCACCGACGCTTTCCTGCTGCTCTTTTCACCACCTTGAAATCTTAGGAGCCAAACCAGACCCTGAGAACCTGCAGCAAACCCCACCCAGTGCCCGGCTTTGCTGCTGCTCTTGGGTCCTGACCCAACAGCACTTCAGTCAGCACCTTCCCCAGGGGAGTCTGCAGAGAAACATCACTCCTGCTAAATTTGGCTGCCTGTTTCTAGCCCATAGAGCTGCCCAGAGCCTCTCTCCTTGTCCCAGCCTCCTCTCAGCACAACCACTCGATGCCTGTGCTCTGAAAAGGTGACTTGAGCTCAGAGCAGCTTCTCCTTTGTGCAGCCCTTCAGCAGCAACAGGCCACGAGCAAAGCTGGCCAGCGTTGCTAATTTGGCCCAGGCCCGCCAGTAGCATTCAGAGCACTGATTTAACGATGATTAAATATTGATGATGTTTGTAAGGCACTCTGTGATCCTGACAGGAGGAGGCACCCATATGGACTAGGAATTAGTGTAATTTACACTGCACAACACACGCAATGAGGCTCTGCTTTCTAAACTCCTTGCCCCAGGCCTGTGGCTGTCACAGTTTCTACTAGGGGCTTGCAACTGTATTTTCCCTAAAAGTCTCATCTTTAGGAATCAGATCTTTACTTGGAGTAAACCCCGGTGTAAAAAGAGAGGGTTTCTTTGTGGTGGGGACCTCCCAGCTGCCTCATGGAGGAGGGGACCCTCATGCACTGGAAACACCCAGGGGAGCAGGGAGACCTGTGTGTGCACAAACGCTTGCACACACAGCCACACACCATCACTGCAGAGCAGCAGCTCCCGGGTCAGGAACAGAGCCAGCCTCCTGGGGCTGCAGGCATTTCATGAGCTGGATTTGCCATCCCCAGGGATGCAGCTGCCGGGAGCCTCAGGAAAGAGGCAGAGCAGGCAGCAGGACCCCTGCACACGCTGCCCAGCACTGACTCAGCCAGCCTTTAAAGGGTTAACCCAGCTGTGCTTCTCCCCCTTACCTCTGTTCTCCCCATCCTGGGCCACTCTGTCCTCCTTGGTGGCCAGCTGAGCCTGTGCCATCAGTGCCCCCGAGAGGGCCAGGAGCCCCGAGGTGCCGCTGGCCCCGCTCAGGCTAGGGGGCTGCATGCTGGAGGGGTGGGGTGTCAGCGGGAGGGGGGATGCGTGGTGGGAGAGGTGCTGAAGCTGCTGCTGCTGAAAGAGAAAGAGCAAATGGTCCTGGATGTGGAGGAGGCAGCCGCAGCCATGCCCGGGCCCTCCCCTCCCGCAGGATGCGAAGCGCGATGGGATGAGACGGGGACGAGGAGGGGGGAGCGGGGCTGTCGGGGCTGCACAGGCTGGGACAGCTCCCTGCCCCTTCCACCCACGGGCTGTCCGGCCTCTGAGGGTCAAGCAGGCTCAGCACAGCACAGCCTGCTTTTATTTTCTCTCTGGACTTTGTTTTTCTCCTTTTTCGCCCCTTCCAGCCACTGCCCCTCCCTGCTGCAGACACGACCCTAACACACGGCAGAGCCCAAGCCATGGCTCTGCCCCACTCTGCCCACGAGGCATCCAACACCTTCAGGACACCGTGGCAAATCCCTTCACCACAATGGGCTCATCACATTAGTAAAAACCCCTGACTTCCCCCACCACTGCAGGGCCTGAACTCCCAGACAGGAAAGAGTCTTTGCCCAGAGCCAGGCAGTGCAACTCACCCCGACGATGCTGTTGAGCTCCCCCATGGTCACCTGCTTGGCCCGTTCCACCGCCTGCAGGACCTGCTGCTGGTGCTGGGGAGGAGGAGCACGGGGGTGGTCACACCGTGCTCCTGGCTGGAGGGAGCACTTGGCTCCACACTGCCCCACCCACCCCTGCACAGCCCCTTCTCCCACCCCTCCAGCCCAGGAGTGGAGGTTTTCTTCCCCAAAACCTCCCGTGGTTCAGGCTGGACTTTGATTCGCCCCTTCCCAAGAAGCCAGAGCAGCCTGATGCACACTCCCTGCCTCCTCCTTACCTCCTGTGTCAGGAAGGGGATAATCTGGGCACAAATGGCACTCAGTCTCTTGACAATCTCTGCCTGAAAGAGGAAGCAGGTATCACCAGGGATGGAGGGCTCTGAGCCCCATCCTGTCCCCCTCCAGCAGCCAAGCATCCTGCAAACACTCAGCCCCGGCGGAGGAGTTAAAACTCTCCCCACCCACGCCCTCTTGGCGGAAATTCTCCTGCTGCTTCTGCATCCCTGCTGGGATTTCCCGAGCTGCTGCCAAGGGAGGGCTCTGCCCAGGGCTGCTGGACCCCCTTAGGCTGCCAGGCACATGGGAGGGAACCCACGCCTAAATCCCTCGGTGGACCCAGGCCAAGGCAAGCTCCAAGCTGTCAGTCCTTTCGCAGTCCAGCTGCCTTTGCTCAGCCCAAACCCGTCCTGGCTTTGCGGGCTGCCGTGGCCAGCGGGCAGGGACGGAGGGGAGCCGAGCCACAGGCGCTGGCAGAGAGCCCTCCCTGTGCCTTCCCTTCCCAAACATCCAGCTAAAAGCCGGGGCAGAGCAAGCAGGATGCAGAACTCCCACAGATCCAGCCCTCTTGGCATCGCACCAGCAAATCCCGCAAGGCTCTCTCCGCTGGTGGTACCTGCCCTGACCCGGAGCAGGGACTCCACTCCCCATCCCCATCAAGCCTTGGGACAGCACCCCCTGCTCCTTCAGAGGCACAAAGCACCCCCGGGCCTGCCCCTGCCCACAAGGGAATGCAGAAAACCCGGTGCATCCTCTGAGGAGAGGCTCTGTGGTTGCAGACAAACCCACAGCCCGGCCGCGCTCCCAGCAGGGCAAGCGGCACTTCCGAGGAAAGAAGCTGTGACTCCCAGCCCAGCCTCTCCAAGAGAAAACCCACATCTCCTGGGGAAAACTGGATTTCCCCCCCTGCTGCAAATCCACCCTGGGACCGGCTGCTCTGAAGGGTTTTATCATCTCGGGTTTCTGACAATCCCCGCCGGTGTTGCAGAGGTCAAACCGGGCTCAGAGCCAAGGGAGAACAAAGGGAACATTTACCTGCTGTGCCCCACACCCAGCAGCACCCTGTGCTCACCTGCAGCTCCCAGCTGCTCCCTCAGCCACTGCCACCATGCCCACAGAGCCAGAGACTCCCCTCCTCCAGCCCTCTCCTGCCCAGGCTCCCACTTCTTGACCACTTGACCATCACCTCTATGGGCAGAGTCCCTGGCCCCACATGGCTGGGGCCACCCCTGCGTCCCAGTCCCACTGGATCTTGGAGCATGTAAGGGTGGCAGGAATGTGCTCGTGGTCTCCACCACGCTCCCTGCTAACAAAAGGAGCAAACTCGGAGGGGCTGAGCCAGCTGGAGGGATATGGCAGTTGACTTGCCACTTTGTCAGGCATTGGTCCAAACTAATTTCCCTGGCAGAGAGCCCATGATGACTAGATTGATAAATCTGAAGAGGGAAAGCAAATTAACGCTGGAACAAAAGGGGAACCAGGGAAGGGTGAAAACACTCCTCTGGCTTTGGGAAAGGAAAAGGGGATTAAGAAAAAAAGAAAAGAAAGACAATCCATGTGCCTCTGGGCTCTAGCTCCTGCTGTTTCCTCCACATCCCTCCTTCAACTGGGGCCCCAGGGAAGCACTGCAGGGAGGCACCAGGGCTCTCAGCAGGACTCTGAGTGGTTCGTCTTTGGGATGGGGAACTCAATAACACGTCCTGACAACTGCTGGATCCCTTTGCAAGCCGGTCCCTCGCACGGAGCTGTCACACCTCCCATGCCAGCAGAGCTGCACGGGCTCAAGGGAGATCATTTTCCAACAAAGTCTCCAACCTTGGCCTCTTCCCCACCCTCCCCTGCTGCTGGCCCGGCCCCCACCGCTCTTACCTGCTTGTGCATTTCAATGTTCAGGCCGTAGGACATCTCGTAGTACTGAGAGGAAAACCACAACACAGCCTGGTTAGGAGCTGTCCAGAGCAACTGGCCCGGGACCAGCCTGGGGTTTGGCTCACTCCAGCCCACGAGGAATGGCTGAGCCCCCTTGCCAGGAGCCTGGGATGAGGTAGGAAGCAGCCACAGGCTGTCACCACCTGCAATTTCTGCACTGGTTTAAGCCAGGGGAAAGCCAGTCCTGCTGCCCCCCAGATCCCATCCTGGCTTGGCCTGGCCTGTCCCACCCCACTTGGAACCTGTTTTCACACCCTGGCACAGCTGCCCACCCACTCAGCCTGTGCAGAGCAAAGATGACAACAGGTTACACCCTTCCCCAGCCACCAGTGGCTCTGCCAGGGGTGCTGACCCCAATCCCTCACACCTGGGCAGAAAAGGGGACCAGAGCACCTGCTTTCCCCCAGCAAAGTCTATTCCAAAGGCAGCAATCCACTTCTGGGGAGGGATCCCAAGTCATGGCTGAGAGGAACATGCCCTGCAACATCAACACCCAGCCTCACAGACAGGGCTGCCTTCACCTCCCCGAGTTCACATCTTTTTGCCTCTTGGATGGTGCCATTTGGGTTCCCCCTTTCCCCAGAGGGGCCTCTAAGGTCAGATGCTAAAGGAGAGGGAACTGCTCTGCTATCCCCATCCCCTTTCCTTCCTCACAGCAGCTCCCCTGCTCCTGGCAGGCTCTGGCTGCTGCCCAGGTCAGTCTGTCTCAGGGCCTGTTAACCCCTCCCTGGCAACTGTGGAGGGCTCCTGCCCTGCTCCTGCCCCTTCCACCCAAACCACGAGCCTTGGAGCATCAGTTCTTAAACACCCACGCCTTGGGAGAGAGACAGGGAGGAGTGGGGAGCTCTCTTACACGGCCAAATAGAAAAAGGTAAAAAAAAAAATCCCCAAAAATAAAAGAGACAAAGCCTATGGCAGGATTCCCGGGCTCAAGCAGCACTGAGCACGGAGACAGCAGCAAAAGAGCCAGCGTTGCTAGGAATGGTGATTAACTCCTTCCTCCCTCCCATCTCCCCAAGGTCAGCACTGGGCAGGGCAGTGGCCCCTCGGGGTGAGTGGCCGAGAGGAGCCCCAGCAGCCGGATCTCCCTGAGGGCAGCAGCCCAGGGGGACACCCTTCTCCCCAGGGGAGGCAGGGGGGCATGGCAGGGGCAGCTCACCATGACATAATGTCTCTGCATCTCGGTCTTCTCGCTCACCAGCTTCTCGCATTCCAGCTTCAGGCTGCAAAGGGGGAGCCAGGGCTTCCATTCACGGACCTGCATCTCCTGCCCCATCCCGCCCGTCCCCATCCCTGCGAGCTCGGCAAGCTCAGCACATCTCCCGCCCGCCCCTGCGGGCTCACGGGGCTGCAGAGGGGTCACACACC
>VWZW01006712.1:744377-756101 GCA_013397115.1 Edolisoma coerulescens
TCACAGCCTCCTGTGGCCAGCACAGCTCCAGAGTGGAGGGTCAAGGGCAGAGCCCACCACACAGAGACACCGAGGGTGGCTGTGGCTCACCAAACCATCCTATTTTCAGCTGCTCGCTTGCCTGCTTGAATGGGGAGGCATGAACTCAGCAGAGAGGAGTTCCTGGCACCCTCAGACCATGCCAATTTCCCAGGGCAGCTGGCACAATCAGAGACCTCATCCTGGCTGGAGTCTGTCCTAGAATGAACATGAGATGGGAAGGGGAACTGAGGAAAGGATCTGGCAGCAAACCAGCGAGATCTAAGCCAAAGCTGTACTGGAAACCAAGGTTCCCCAGTGCCCTGAGCTACGCTTCTGGGACCAAACTGCAAGTCCCCATCCCCAAACCCCCAGTCCTGGTGTCCACTCTCTAAAGCCATGTGTCCCCCAAGCCCTTGGGGACAGGCGTCCCCTCCAGGTGTCCCCTCCAGGTGTCCCCGGTGCCAGGGACACCTCCTCACTGTGGGACTGTAAAAGAGGAGTGGGAGCTCTCAGAGCAACCCAGCAGCTGACAGACTCTGGTCTCTGGCGCTGCCTTCGATCCGTGTGTTGGCTCCTGTTTGCACTCACCAGCTCTGAGTGGTTTTTAATTATTGATGCCTCTTTTAGCTTTTATCTGGTGCTCGTTGCAGCCAGGAAGAGCTCGGCGTTCCTGCATTAGCGGTGGATTGGGAAGGAAGCCCTGCTCCAGCACCATTCCTGGCGTGCAGGCTGTGCCATTGTTTCAGGCAGAGCTGTGCTGCAAAATGAGGAGGGTGGGAGCCAGAGGGGGACGTGGCAGAGGCGACTCCCACGGGCAATGGGAGCCTGGGGGTTCTGTCCTGTGGGAAGGATCCCAAGGGGATGGACCAAAACGGGTGAAATCTGGTTAAAAACTGCCACCTGCTCAGTGCATGGAGGAGGAAGGAGGCTGGTTTGTGACCCTCCAGTGACAGGCAGGTGGAAGGGAGGAGATGGGTGACAGCAGAGTTTTATCAACCCCCTGGCAGCTGTGAGCAGGAATCCATGTCCAGCGTGGGTTAATGCTGTGCTGCTTGGTGGTCAGGGCATTAGGCACTGCCAGATGGGGTCCTGCCCTCTGCCCTCTGTGTCCACCACAGCCTCTGTGGCTGTCCCTGGATCTCTCTCTACCCACCCTGTATGAGTCAGGGCTCTGCTGAGTTTTCCCGAGGATCCTGGTGCAGCAGAGCTGGTTCTCAGACCACCAGCGTGGGTCCCTGTCCCACTCCGGCACCACGACCTCTGGAACACAGGGAGAAAGGGTTTCTCTGCCAGGAGCCAGTCTCAAATCATCCCCGAGCAGCTTTGGGGGCCCCTTGTCAGCTGTGTCCCTGCAAGTGCTGAGCTGCTCTGCAGGGCAGGAGAGGGGTTCCTGGCTCCAGGGAGGTTACAAGGCGTGTTTGGGAGGAGAGAAGCTGTTTCCTCAAGTCTGCAGCTACTGGGAGAGTCAGGAGGGAGGTATTTTTAACCCTTTTCTTTGCTGTTAGTGTGGGTTAGATTTGCAGATCTTGTTATGCAGTTCAAATCTGGGAACTTCCCAAATCTGGGAAGGTGCCCTATGAAATGACTCCCTTTGGAGAGTGGCAAACAGAGCCAGGCTGGAAGCATGGGGAACAACTCTGCTCCTCAGCAGGATTGGGATATCAGGGTGCCCCCCACCAGGCAGAGAAATGCTTCGGAAATGGAACATCACGGGGAGCAGGAGAGGAGCACAAAGTTCAGCGCAGCATCTGCTGGAAGGCGCAGGGGATTTGGAGAGCTCAGAAGTTCTCTCTTCATGCTTTAACAGAGGGTTAGTGTCCCACAGGGAGCAGAGAGAGCCACAGTCCAGGGCAGAGCAGCTCCCCAGCCCCAGTGGCCTCGTGCTTTGTCCAGCCCCCTTGCCCGCTGAACCGAGGCCGCTGATCAGCTCCAACAAGAGGGACCTCTGTTCCTCAAAGCAGCCCTGAACAGTTCCTCCTAAATCCTCCTCCCTTGCATATCCATCTGGAGTTAACATCGCTGCCCCGGGGCTGAATTTGAGCCGCTGCCCTGGAGGGGAAAGCCCCGGGAACGCTCCCGCAGCACCGGCAGGGCAGGGATGGCTTCAGCAGCTGCCCCTCGCAGAGCCCCGGCCCGGGGCCGTGCTGGCCTTTCCCATCAGGGACCTGCTGGGGGTCAGCAGAGCCCAGAGCAGCTGCAGGACGGCGGGGACAGACCGGCAGCGTTCCAGCAGCTCCGGGGTGGGAGCCCAGCGCAGTGCCCGGCGTTGGATGGGTCTGCCCGGTGCTGCGGTCCCCCAAGGGCACTGGGGTCAGGCCAGCCCCTGGCACACGGGTGCTTGGGTTGGGAGGGGACAGGGCGGAGACCCCCCCCTGCAGAGCCTGAGCCACCAGCCAGAGCTCAGTGACCTCCTGCACAGACCCCTGTCCCTCGCCAGCCGGCTCTGGGCACCCTGCCCCAGCCCTGCCCAGCCCGCATTAGGCTGACCGGGCAGATAATGGGAGCATTGTCAAGCCCTGGTGCTGCCCACAGGCTCTGTAACCCACCAGCCCCTCCACACCTCAGTGCTGGGTGCACCAGGATCCCCCCCCAGCACGGCTTCCTTCCCAGAGGAAGGAAATTTTCCCACTCCAACTGGCCTAAGAGATACCGAGGGGAAGATGTTATCAGGGTGGAGCAGGCTCTGAAGCCAGAGGACAGCTCTAATTATCGAGAGCCAATTCCATTACAGCAATCTCAGCCCCAGGGCAACTCAGGCCGGATTTTCCAGAGGGGCCTGAGAGCCACAGAAGCAGCTTATCCTCTGTGCCCACAGGAAAAATGAATTATGCACACGCAGAGCAGACCTGTGGCAGCCCGCAGGGACCTCCACATGTGTTACCAAACCACGCTGCTCCGGCGCAGAGCTGATAGACCTCGGGGGCACTTCGCTCCTTGCTTTTCTTCTGGAGAGGCCCCCCGCTCCCTTTTCGCCACCCACCACTTTCACCTTGAGCTCCAGTTTGTTCTGGCTTTTCCTGGGCATCCTCTCGGCCCTGGCTCCGGCAGAGTTCAGCTGTGGCACAGCCCCCACTCCTCTGCAGGGGTGTCCCAGAGCCACAAAGTCCACAGAGCCCCGTTCCACCAGCCCCTACAAGAGTGGGAGAGAAGCCAGAGCCAGAGGTGTCGGTGTTAACCCCGCTCATCCTGGCTCCCAGAGAAACCTCGAGAGGGAGAGCAGCACATCCAACAAGAAGGGAATGGTCTGGGATATGGTACCACCTGAAGGAAGGAGGGCTGCTCCTCCAGACACCTCCCACACCATAAGTGAACCAGGAAACCTCGCTGCTCTCCCCAGCTGATTCCCCCATCTGAAGGGACAGGAGACAAAGGGAAGTATTTTAAAGGCAACCCCAAGGCAGCAAGAAAGCGGCAGCAAGTCATAGTTTTAACCAACCTTCTTATTTCTTTATTTGAAAGGCACAGCTTGTACGTCCTTGATACAGCATTTTCAGTTCCTCTTATTATAGGTCAAGTGATTAAACACAAAAAGCAAAACAAGATCTTTCTAAAGAACTATATACAAACACCAGATTATTATTTATTTTTTTTTTTTTCCATTTTTGTTTTTTAAGAAGACACGCTAGCGCACGGAGATAAGAACAGAGAAAGCTGCTGTATCCTCTACACAGGGGGGGGGGAACAGGGAGAGGGGGAGGCCGGGGAAGGCTCTCGGTCTGCCTGCCCCCTCTGCCCAGCCACCTGGGCCCCCGGAGCCGGGTGCTGTGCTGAGGGGGAGCAGGTGGCACAGGCTCCCCCTCCAGCCCAGGGTGAAGCCCCTGGCAGCCAGAGCTGGTTGAGAACAGGTACATGCAGAACAGCAAGGCGCCGGCCTGGTATTAGTGCAGGAGGGGCGGGGGGGACACGGGGCCAGGGCGATGCGACGAGACCAAGAGCGCCTGGGGAAGGGAGGAGATTGTTCTGGGCCAGGGATCCCAGCAGGGAGTTGTGCAGAACCGTCAGGATCAAGGGGCAATCTTTAAATACCGAGGGGGGAGCAGCAGGTGGAGGGAGGGGCCACATGGCACCGAGGAGCTGGGACAGCCAGGGGGCAAAGCGGCCCCAGAGCGGCCCAAGGCGGGCTCTGGCTCGGCTCTGTGCCGGAGTGGGAGGAGGGACAGGGAAGGCAGGCTGGGCACGGGGAGAGCACGACTGGCCACAGGGGTGATGCTATGGCGCTTGCATTGCTGTGCAGCAGCCGGGGACGGCGCTGGGGACACCCCCCAGGCCCTGCCACCCGCCCGTGGGGACGGGCCTGGCAAGCTGNGTCCTCCTTGGAGAGGTGAGCCTGCGAGCCCAGGGCAGACAGAGACAGGAGCCCGGTGCCGGCGCTGACAGCGGGGAGCGACGGGGGCTGGAGCCCCACGGGGAGCGGAGTCAGAGGCAGAGCGAGGGCTTGGAGCTGCGACAGCTGGTGAGCTTGAAGCTGCTGCTGTAGGGAACGATGGACAGACACAGAGACACAACGGGGGTATTGTCATTTTGAGTGCACTTGGACCCCAAACCGAGAGCCTGGACTGGCCAGACTGTGCCAGCAATCAACCTTAAGCCAGGGTCCCCAGGGTGCTGGAGAGCATTGCAGCCTCAAGGTGGGTGGGAAAAGAGCTTCTCGAGTGCTGCTGCTGTGAGAGCCTCAAGAGAAGCCTCAACAGTGTGTCCCCAGCAGGACACACAGCCCCTACCCCACAGGACATCTGGCCCCAGGCTCTGGCATGTCCCAAGGCTGCAGTTAAAGCAACCTTGACCAAGAGCAGATGGTGTTTTCATGCCGAGTACCTGCTGTGGTTCCTGCTCAAAACCAAAGCTCCTTTCCTTGCACCCTGCTGAGACAGAGCAGGGATCCCTGCTCCCCTGCAAACATCACAGCAAGCCCGGGTGGAGCCAGCCCTGTGCCAGCACGGCCAGCCCAGCCTCGCAGCCTCGTCCCTGCAGCTCCAGCACCATAGCAGGGGTCCCCTGATGTCCCCAGGTCAAGAACCCACAGCCCAGCTCTGTGTCCCACCCCTCCCAACCCAAACTAAACGTGCATCACGTACACGGATGATGGAGTTCAGTTCTGGCGCCGTGACCTGCTTAGCTCGTTCAATGGCTCCCAAGACTTGCTGCTGATGCTGGCGTGGAGAAAACAGAGGAATTTGGGGTCACTGCTAGTGCCACAGGGAAGCAGACCAGGGACCCAGCCCACACCATCAGGCTGATCACCCCACAGCTGGAGACACCTGCACACACTTCACCCGTGACGAGGGCCTCACACGCAGCAAGGAGCAGGGGAGGAAACACATTTGTCTCATCCATTTCCTCACCACAGCATTAAGCAGGTCCCCTCTTACTCCCACCCTTGTCCTGCTCTGCACACACCCAGAGATCCTTGGCCAGAAGGCTCCAAGGAGGGCAATGTCTCTCATCCTGCCACCCTTCAACTACACAGACCCTCTAACAAAACAAAACAAGCCCTGAAATCAGAAGCTTTTGGGAAGCTCCATAGTCCTTGGGACACATCCTGGATGCCAACTGCAGCAGCAGCTGGGTGTTCCAAACACAGGCAGAAAAAATGGCTGTATCATATACTTTAAAAAAAATAAAGGACAACTGTGCTTGCTCCTTGCAGAGCACAAGGTCTCTGAACACCAGGCCTGTCCACTGCACTCCAGCAAAGGGATTTTTCTTTTCATTTTGGCAGCAGGACAGGGTAAGGATTGCATTAAGATGCAAAAGATTTAGCTGGGGCTTAGTTATTAGGCAGCTCTGATCTGATCAGCAAGAGACTTTGTCCGTCCTAAGAACAGGTGGGTGGGAAAAACAGAAGCTGTGCCCTCAAGCCCAGTGCTGACCCCAAGCAAGAAGCTTCCAACCCCCAAAGAGCCAGGAGAACTGCTCAGAGCTCAGCCTCCATGGAGAGACAGAAGATATGGCACTAGAGGTGCTTAATCTTTCCCCTGCCTCAGACAGCAACTCCCAAGCACCCCCTCCCCCAATTAATTTCTCAGGGGAGTGGGAGGAGCCCATCAGCTGCATTAATTAAGGAGGCAGAGGAACCAGATCTCAAAGATGAGCCATATGGAGGTATTTTTTTAAGTGTCCTTCTCCCCCAAAGCTCCCACTGCCCCTGCAGACGTGGCTGATGGCTCAGGAGCCACGAGCAGGAGAGAGCAGGACCAGCTTTGTCCCCAGCTGCCACAAAAGGGGTGGAGGGCACATTACCCAGCCCGCCGTGCTCGGGGAGCCAAGACAGCCTTGAAGGGTCCCCGTGCAGGGGCTGAGAGCAAGCAAGGAGGTTTCCCTGCCCAGGGTGGGAAGCTGCCTGTGCTGGAGGGCTGTGACACCTCACTGGCTGCAGAGGGACAGTGGCCTCCATGCCAACACACCCCCAAGCTGGGGGACTCACCTCTTGTGAAAGGTAGGGCAGAACCTGTGCACAAATCCCATTTAGCCTCTTGACGATTTCAGCCTAAAAGGTGGCAGGAACAGAGAGGAAAGGTCAGGCAGCTCGGGACTGAGCACCCACAGCACCGGCTGCCCCACATTCCCCCTCCCTTGGGAATGGCCCTAAAAAACCCACTCTCCTTGGAAAGATGCTGGCAGCATCCTGGTGCCATGGGATCACCTCACCCCCCCGAGGCTCTTCCCTGCACAGTTAAATGAAAGGATGCTGCTGACTGCAAAGAGCAAATTTTCAATATTCCCTTTCCTCTCCTCTGACATTCATTTAACAAATTGGGAGCAACTAGAGAGGAAAGTTGCTGCAGACCAAGGTGAATTACATTTGCCATGTGGACACAGACACACACACAGCTGCTTGGTCCTCTCAGGCTCCCCCTCCCCAGCTGAGCTGCTGGACTGGGGCTACTGGGGGAGACCAGAGGGGCTGGGCAGCTTCCTCCCTACCCTCACACCAGCAGTGGCAAATTCGGGAGTGTTAAATGCTTTTCTCCTGGCAAACAGTGAAGCTGCCAGTCCTTTGCAAGTCACTTTCCAAAGGAGTCAAAAGAAATACAGAGCCAAAGGGCACAGGCACACACCAAAACCAGCTGAGGGGACCCCACCAGCACCACAGGGAAGCAGATGAGGCTGGGAGACATCTGTGGGACAGCAGTGAGGATTCGTGGCTCAGATTCTTCGACAAGATCCAGGTTTTCCCAGGGAAGCCAGTCTCATGGGCTTAGCAACAAGGGCAATGGGATCAGAAGCACCAAGTGCCTTTGTGGGGAACAGAACCGTGCTAAGAGGCTTAAAACTGAGCCACGACATGTAGCCGACTTTGTGACTGGAGCTGGAGCCAGATAGAGACAGGCTCAGAGGAGGCTCATGTTGTTAACACCACAGGTAATTAGTCACTGGGGATAATTGATAACTTAACCACCAGTGAGGGTAATGAGCAAACTTATCCAGGCTGCCACAGAGTCTCCAAGCCGCAGCTCCAGACCCTGCCTGGTGCTCAAATACCTGTTCAGGCCCTGGGGAGAACCACAGCGTGCCCAGAGCCCAGGATGGGAGCTCACAGGCCAGCACTGTGATCCTGAGAGGGGGGGGAGGCTGCATTTCAAAGGCAGCTCTGACATTTTACAGGCTGATGGCATTTCTAGTTCCTGAAATGCAACTGAAGGGACAGAGGGCAACACAGAGCAGATAACACACCTTCCCCAGGAATTACAGCACTTGGAGATGCTTTCCCCCCTACCTGTTTGTGCATTTCAATATTCAGCCCGTAGGACATCTCATAGTACTGCAGAGCAGGAGAGAACAAAACAAATTGTAAGTCAAGTCTCTGCCAGGCAAGTGCTGGGAACCAGCACTGCATTCCTGGCAGGGTTTTCTACAAAGGCTGGGCAAGGCAGGAGAGCAGAGGCCAGCCCCAGGAAACGCAGACAGCAGGAGGCAAGCACAGAGACCCCCTCCAGGTGCTCCCTGCCCACCCTGCTCCAGACCTGGAGATCTGCCCCACAGGACTCCCCTCACAGACACCTTTCCACAGCTCTGCACCAAGGTGAGAGTGAGTCAAACCTGTGTCAAACCTGGAAAAAGGCTCAGGGCTCCAGACTTCCCTAAGCACAGCCAGGAGAGAGGCAGCCTGGCTCTGGGAGCTTTGCCTGGCCAGTATCCTAAAGCCCACATGACTGCTTCAGCAGCAAACGGGAGAGATCACAACTGGACTTCATCTAGCAAGTAACACATCCAGCTGCACACAGCTCCAGCTGTTTAGGAAGGAGTTATGTGGAAACCTCCCCCCTCCACACACAAAAACAATCCACCCAGAAAACCCCTGCACAGCAGCAACAGGCAGCTACAGACAATCTATTGGCAGAGGCAGCTAATTCCTGACCCGTGGAAGAAGCTGTTATAAAGCTGATGTTTTGAGAGTTTAGAAACCTCCTCCTGCAGCCTGCAGGCTGCAATCCTGATTCTTCCAAAGGGAAAAGAACAATCCACATCTGTGCTCATTTAATTGAGGATCACTGGCATCCTGGTACCGACGCCACAAGGCTACGAAGCGCCCGGCTTGGTATCGGAATGATCTCAGCCTGCTGCGGGCTCTCGAGGCTTCTTTGCATTCTGAAGACCGAGCAGGAAGCAGGAGCCCGTCCCCCAAGCTGCCAATTGTGACTTATTCAAAAATCAGAGCAGCTGTAGCAGCTTTGCACATTCACAGGAACCCTCCTCTTGGCTCCCCGTGACGGGGAGCGGCGGCGGCTCCGGCTCAGCCACGCAGAGGAGGCAGGAGCTGCTGCGCCTGCAGAGCCTCCAGCGCTGCGCCACGAGTAACAGCCCTTCCCCTCTGCTGCTGACAGCAACCTGAATCAATTCTGGTGACTGCCAGCATTAAGGGGGGAAAAAAAAAAAAAAAAATTATCTTGGCCACTGCTGGAGATGAGGGTTTCTGTGCAGACTGCGAGGCACAGGAAGCAATTGTTTACCAGTGAGAACGGGGCAGGCTTCCCCATTAATACACCAGGAAAGCTGTGACCTCTTCTCCTTGCCCCCAGCCCCAAGCACACCTTGCTCCCCACAGCCTCAGAGTCTGGGCACAAGGGCAGGAGAGAAAGATGGAGGGGCCATCTCCCTTATTTCTGGTTTTAAAGTCTTAACTCTGCTCTGAAGAGCTGCTCTATTAATTTCTGCATCTTATCTCTTCCTTCCAGGGCAGGTGCAGCAGCTGACAAGCAGGAACCAGCTCATCTTCGTGGAAAGTATTGCAGCTTCCTGTTAACTCCATGATAGGAAAGGAAGAGACCACGGCCCTGCCTGGCATCCCTCCCCTCTGCTACAAGGGCTCTTCCAGAGGCATTACCTGGCAGGCAAACCCTCACCCTGCTCACCAGAACATGGCTGTTTCCTGGCAGATTTCTCCTTGGAAAGCCACAGCTGAGCCTGCTGCCCACACGTTTCTCATGCCTTTACCAGGCACTGCCCTGGGACTTGCACACCCTGTGCTGGGACACACGTGCCAGCACTCAGCACCACGGCTCAGCAAGGCTGAGGGGTCACCAGAAGGTGCACAGGGTTTAGCCCTCGCACAGAAGCTGGTTTCTGCTTCTAACTCACACCTGGGCTTGTGGGGTTTCCCAGTTTCATGACTTCTCAGAGCACTGCTTTGTCTCTCACTGGCCATGACCCTCCCAGAGTCCCCAAACACCTGCACACCAGCACCTTGCAGCACCTTCTCAGGTGTGTAAGAGCTGTCACTTCCCTTGGGCACAGGGAACCAGGCCAAGGACCCATTAAGCAATCACCCACCGGGCCCCATTTTCTACATCAAAAAAACCCCTGCCACCCCGCATTTCAACAACCCACTGCATGCAGCCAACACAAAACAGCCCCATTTTCAGAAAAAGCCAATTCCAGCCGTGCTGAGAGCCCTGGAGCTCTGCGGGGCGTGGGCTCCCTGCCAGGCAGAGCCCAGGCACAGGCACCTGCTGGTGTTGCCACCCACACACTCTGCTCTGGGGCTGCTCCTTACCATGACGTAGTGACGCTGCATCTCCGATTTCTCGCTGGCTAGTTTGTCACATTCCAACTTCAAGCTGAAAAGCCAGAAAACAGTAAGAAAACCACAAACAGGAGGTGAGAGAGTCGATCGCCACAGAGCAGCTGCTTCCTGCACGGCCTCGTCCTGGCCGGGCTGGATTCTTGGACATCACTGTCCGGACTTCAAGGGGTGGCCAGAGCTCGGCCAGGCTCTGCTGGCACTCTGGTGACCACACAGAGCCTGCTCCCACTTTCTCAGCTGGAGTCCCACCAACACACATTCAGGAGAAGGACACGAGGCTATCCACCAGCTGAACACTGACCTCCCTCAGGCAAATCCATTCCACAGGAAGCAGAATGCTGGGGAGAAGCAGAGTTGGCTGCCCAGGGAGGGGTTTGCCTTTCCTCAACAGATCGCTGGCAGCTGGGGACAGATTCTGGCACAGAACCTGTCTGCAGCACTCAAGAGATGTTCCACTACAACATCAAAACCAAAGCCAGACCCATTTCTGGATGGGGGCAGGGGGGAGGCCCAAGTGCAGCACATCCCTCCAGAAGCAAGGATTTTTCCTCTCTCCTAGATTCTTCACACCCTTCAGAGAAAGTGCCGCTGCTCCCAGTGTTTTATGAGACTCCAACTCACCAGCCGAGCAACTGCAGCCAGCATGTGCTGTGGTTTTATGTTTCAAACAAGAAACAGCTTCACCTACACAAAACCTGCTCCTTCTTGAGCAGATTAAGTCCAAGGGGGTGGAGCGGCGTGGGGGGGAAAGCTTCCCTTTCGGCAGGAACGTTCCTTGGGCTGCCCTACTCCCCCGATGGCACTGCCAAGGCACGGAGACACCAGGAAAGGCCACTTCCCAGCAGTTTTTTCTCCCTGCTCCTGCCAGAATGACACCACCACAAACTTGCGACCTGCCCGCAGGCAGAGCCCGGGCTGGGGGACGCTGCAGCCACATGGCACCAATGCACGCACCACAACCAGCGCCAGGCCGTGGCAGAGGGCATCACCCAGTCAATTTAACCCATAGGGCTTCATGTTTATGTCAGACACACACACATGCAAAGCAACAGATTGTCTCAAACCAGCTTTTGGGTCAGCAGCACTATTTCCACACACGCACACAGAGAAAAGTAGAAGCTCTTGGATTTAAGTGCTCCCTGCAGCATTTGCAGTCCAGGAATGGCAGCCAGCAAGAAGAACTGAGGAAAACTCCCAGCAAGAGGCAGGAGGCCTGGCAAGTGTCTGTGCAGTCCTGGCTGAGCAGCACTTGGAGGAAAGACCTTGGCTGGAGAAGGGAATGGGCGTTCTCCTCGCTGAGCTCCCATGTGGACACGGCCAACGCCGTGCCCGAGGTCCTCCTCCAGCCAAAGGTGTCCCAAGCTACGCGACCGGGTCCCCTTCCCCACGTCCTCATCCGGTCCCCGGAGCAGAGCAACGAGCAGCAGAATCGGAGCGATTCCCGTGCATCGGCCGGGACAGCCCCGGGCCCGGGGGGAGCACGTACCTGTGGTACTGGGCCTGCAGCAGCTGGAACTCGTCCTTGATGCGGTCGCAGGAGTCGGAGGTCGTGAACTTCAGCTGCTGAGGCAGGTGAGAGGAGCCCTTGAACAACAGGAGACAGCGCTGGGGCCGGAGCCGGCGGCCGCCGGGCCCCCCCGCCCCGAGCCCGCCCCGCTCTCGCCGCGCCGGGGGCCGAG
>VWZW01006712.1:764175-777976 GCA_013397115.1 Edolisoma coerulescens
CTCATTGGCTGCCCTTTGTTTGATTTTGTGATGCGTTCGCTGTCAAAATGGGTTTTGACACAACCAGGAACTAAGTAGCTGAAATTCCTGGTTGTGAAGGCGGGCACGCACACGGGCGCGTGAAATTTGTCTCGAGGAAACGATTCTCGGGAGCGTGCTGGCCTTCGTTAGCATGTGGAAATCCGCTGATGGAGTTGGTGCTTTTCAGGATTGTCGGTGAACTCCTGGGCCTTGGGTGAACATCTGTGGAAAAACTGGCCTCCAGCTCCTAAACCACAGAGTTTCCCCTGGGGCAAGACCTGGGAGAGGCAGCAGGGGTGGGAGCACGGTGTGATGAGTCCGGAGGGGGACGAGGCAGGAGGAGTGCACGAGTTGTGTGTTGGATGAGCAGATGCCTGTGGTGTTCAGCGTTGCCTTCAGAGGTGGAGATCACCTGTGCAGCCATAAGAATCTAGGTCTTCGGATGGAAACACAGTGGTGTTCTCTGTGCAGATGGATAACCGTGCCGTGTTTAGAGGAGTTTAGAGGGATGGGTAATCAGTTGCAAACTAAGGCTTGCAGGCATGTACATCCTTCTTCAGCAGTGAGTTTGATGTTAATGCCTAGGTAGCCCCCAAATTTAAACTTAAGTTACAGTTTCCATGTGTACTGTGGTTTAGCATTGCTTGTGTCTTGAATACTGTATCATCTTGAGATGAAATCTGAAGCAGATCTGATGGATCTGTCGACAAGCCATTAAGGTCCAGCTGAGGAAGGAGGCTGATCCTTGTGAAAACAAACACTTTGCACAAGTGAGGGGAGGCTGTGTGTGCCCAGCCCCTTGGAGGGCTCCAGTACCAACACTGGTGCCTGGTGATAACTGCTAAGTAAAGACCAGGGCTTTCCTTCTCGCCCTGGATCCTTCACAATTAATGTATTGCTGTTCTTTGTGTGAAAGGTAAAATCGAGGGCTTCACATTTCTGCTTTTCGGAGATGCTGTGGCAGTTTCTGTAAGGCTTCTTGGAGAGGAGGGAAGGTGTCCCTCACTCTCATGCTTCCCTAAAAGCAGTCCCACAGAAGCAGCTGTGTCAAAATAGGTTGTCGCTATAGGATAGATCTGGGTTAAGAAGATCCCACTGGATCTAAAGATTTCACTTTAGAAAGAATTCAAATTGCTCAAGAATCCTTTCTGCTTTTCTAAAAGATACAGATTCGGCATCAGGTTAAAAAAACCATATTGAATATGGTTATTATTGGATAAGCAACCCTCCTAGTTGTAGACAGTGTTTGCAGGACGCTTTTCACTGGACACAGCACATTGCCCACCTCCAGCTGGGACAGGTAACCTGTGTTCTCTCTCCTTGGTGTAACTGCTGCTAGCAGGGATTTCTTCTGTGTTGCTCCTGTTCTATGGAGTTCTTACATTCACAAGTATCAATGATTGACTTCGTGAGAGGGCTTTCCCAAAATCTCCAAAGTTTTGAGTGTGTGGAGGGAGTTTCCACCTTGTAGAAACTTAAATTTTTCTTGTCACTACGTCTGGTGACAGTTACTTTGCTGAAGCCTAAAACAGAAAATTGAGGTGGAGAATAACAGTGCTAATCAATGATGAACCTGTTAATAAGAAATTCAAGGTGTTGGACGTTGCCATCTGGTACAAGGTAGTCATTTGTCCTTTTACAGGGTGGGGAGGATATTTTGTACAAAAATTACTTGTGATTAAGCATGGGATACTGTTGACTGAGCAATGTATGTACAAGAGCCTGTGAGGTACTGGGGGGTCATTAGGAAGTTACTGAAAACTCTGCTGCTTTCACGTGTTGGCAGAAAAAATGGTGAATTCAGATTATCTCCTGTCGTATTAAAAAGGGGTTTTGTGCCCTTAGAGTTGTAGGAGACCTTGCCTACCAGAGCTTGTGAGCTGCTGGTGTAGTGCTGTGCTGTGTCGCCAATGCCTCAGGGAAAGCAAAAGGCACCTTTTAAAAAAAACCACAAACCAAAAACCCACCACCAGTGACCAAAACCAACCCCCAAACCAAAAAAGAGATGATGATGGAGTGACAGGAAGAATCTGTGTTTGAACTCTTTAAGTTCTGAAGCAAGCACAGGTCGTGGTGTTGAGGTTTCTCTTATATTTTCATTGTTGAAATGCTTTGAAGCACTGCCTTTTTTTTTTTTCCCCCCTCAGTTTTGGTTGCTGTGGTAAAAGACAAGGAAGTTATTTCTCACCACACTGACAGAAACCACAAAAGATTTCAGTTTCCAGTTTTTCCCCCACTTAGGGTGCACCTTTGTGTTCAAGATGGAGATGGTTTGCTGCAAGTTGATAGTGTCTACAGTGTTAATTTCTGGCTGTGCTGACGTGATTTCTGTCTGTTCTTGCTGTTCATTTCAAACATTCTGCTGCTAGTTAGGTGCTTGTTGCTTTTATCTGAGCATTTTTATTTGTTTGCCTTTTAGCCTACCAAGATAAAGTGAGTAACCGAGTATCTACCTGCGAGTAGTAATTGTCTAATAGGATGAATGAGATCCTGTCTGAATCCATCTCTCCCCTGGTGTGAGGAGGGTCTGGTGGTGCCTGTGGGGAGAACCAGGGCTCTGCCAGTGTTTTAACTACAGGTCGAAAGGATTTGTATCACTGATGTGATACATTTTGAGTTTTTGATCTCAGAAATCAAGTGAGCTGAGCCACTGTGTTAGAGAGGTGTGGGGTTTTTATCAATATCCTGCATAATGACAGCAAATTTTAGAAGACTGAACAAAAGCACTCCACAGAAATGCCAGTGGTGTCCATTTAGGCTGATGAAGTGTGGAGGTAAGCTCATCCCAAACCAGACCTGTGTGTCCCCTCCACACAGGACTGCGAGCACGGGGCCGATGCCACTGGGGACGTCCCAGTTGAAGTGTGAATTTAGCAAGGCTCTGTAACTGCGTGGATGCCGTCTGACGGCGTTTTTCTCTCCTCCTCGCTCTGTTAGGAAGTTCCCACTGTCCTTTCGTATCATCTGGTGGCCTTCACATGCTAAATGCCACTGCTGTGGGGCCATAAATGTAGGAGTGGAAGGACCTGCCCAAGTGACGGTGCAGGAAGCCGGCGCTGAGCGGGCTGCCCTGTGTCATGCACGCGCCGTCTCCTGCCCTCCCATCTGCTCCCGGGCCCGGCAGTAAAACCTGGGAGAGAAGGAGGAGAAGGAAGAGAAGGAAGCAGTGGCCTTGCTGAGCAGGCTGCAGCCCGTGGGGACCCAGGCACGGCACCGACAGCTGGGAGCAGTGGCCTACTCTGCTCTCCCTGCCAGACGCCATTTTTAACTCCCTCATATCCAGAGCAGGGTTTGAGGAATCCCAGTCGGGGTTGTGGGTTCAGCCCTGAGGAGCAAACCTTTGCACAGTAGTTTGGGAGGCAAGGCAGATGTGCTGACTGGGTTGTTCATGTCAGATGGATAAGCAAGGAGTTTCTTGAGCTCTGTTCTCCTTTAGAGTTGATTTTTTTTTTTTCCTCCTGTTGTGTTTGGTTCTTTTCTGTGAAAAGACACGTCTACAAGGCAAAGAACGTTTTGTGGCAAATTAGAGCGAAAGAAAATCTGCTGTTTGCTGGTCTTCTCCTGGCCACTCGCTGTTTGGGTCTGTAGAATTTTACTGGCTTGAGAGTGTGTCCAGGCCCTTGCTGGCTGGTTGTAGCATCTTGCTGGAGTATCTGGGAATAGGTCAGGTGTGACGGGCAAGGGCCTCTTGACGCAGGACGTGTGGGAGTGGCTGTAACGTGAGATTTGGAATAAGTACCAGAGCTACTTTGGAAGGCTGCTCTAAAGGACAAGGTGTCTTCCTTCCACGCTGCCGGGTTCGTAGTGGGGATGAACAATCCAGGCTGTCTTTTACCAGCCTGGGAAGTGACAAAAAAGGAGGTTGGGAGTAGTGTGTGCTTGGGTGTAGTGATAGGAACTTTCATCTGTCGTGGGCTCTGCTCCTGGTGGCTTCTAACTCACTCTCTTGCATCCTGTAGGCACTGGGGAGAGTGGGAAAAGCACGTTCATTAAGCAAATGCGTATAATTCATGGCTCAGGCTACTCTGAAGAGGACAAAAAAGGCTTCACCAAGCTGGTGTACCAAAACATCTTCACTGCCATGCAGTCTATGATAAGAGCCATGGAAACCCTGAAGATTCTGTACAAATATGAACAGAACAAGGTAAGTTTCTCAGTTTTTTGCACATGTCTCTAGGCAGTGAGGATTTTGAGTTCCTGTTTGTTTATGTCTTTCTGCACTGCAACCTCAACCTCCCTGAGCTCTTTTCCATAAAATTTTTATGACATTTTCTTGATGCCCAACTCCTTTTACTCGGTTGTGTGAAGGGACAGAGCAACTTTGCATGGTCTGCCTAGTGAGTGGTGGGAGCAAGGGACTGGGATATGATGGAAGGCATAGGAGGGGTGTTATTTTTGCTAATTTCAAGGATTCAGGGTAGTTAATTGTGTTGGCATTTTCTTTGCATGAGTTGCTGTTCTTATTGGAACTTGGAGCTGGCAAAATACATGCTGCACCCAAAAGACACAGATCTGTGCTGGTGGTTATCCCTCTTTCTGCAATCCATCTGTTTTTCTAATAGCTACTGACCAAGGGTACAAACCTCTCTTGAAGAATTTTGGTCTCAGCCACAGAAACATACTGATTTTGGGACCAGGAATTAATTTTAGACAGATCTGATCGAAATTATTTTATCTTTTTGAGGGGGAGGACAGTGAGAGTGGGTCATGCCAGGAAAATAGATTTTTTTTTTAGCATATTTTGCTTTCTTTAATGCTTAGTATCCTCAATATTTTGAAGTTGTATTTTATCTGTCCTGTCACGCAGTATCTTGGAGCTGATTTTGAATAACTGTTTGTAGGGACTGGATGATGCCCCTTCCCTGTCTGTGAGGAGATTAGGCAGGGTGTGAGAAAGCTTTGCCTGTGCTTTATGTGGGGCGTGGTGG
The DNA here is from genome assembly GCA_013397115.1 of Edolisoma coerulescens. Taxonomy (NCBI): domain Eukaryota; kingdom Metazoa; phylum Chordata; class Aves; order Passeriformes; family Campephagidae; genus Edolisoma; species Edolisoma coerulescens. Next base: position 769,125 of record VWZW01006712.1, read on the forward strand.
AGGGTTTCTGATAAATAAAATCTGCCAACTTCACTTTGTATGAGTTGTGCAGAACTTCACTTTGGTTTTTATTTATTGGGGGTATTGGCAAAAGCCCCTTGGTGTGGATAATCACCTCACAGACACCACAGGCTGTGGGAGTTACTGAAGTCCTTCCTTTGCTTAGCCACTGGAGGATGGGTGTTTTTATGCCTCCCGGTTTTGTGGGTTTTTTACTTTTTCTCTCTTTTCTTCTTCTTTTCAATCTCCAGGCCAATGCAGTGCTGATCCGAGAAGTGGATGTAGAAAAGGTCATGACATTTGAGCAGCCATATGTAAGTGCAATTAAAACATTGTGGAATGACCCTGGAATACAAGAGTGTTATGACAGGAGAAGAGAATATCAGCTTTCTGACTCAGCTAAATAGTAAGTATACAATCACCGGCATGCTTGTGGTACCTGTCTGAATTTTTTTATTTAAGTCTAGAGTTTGCTTCCTTACCATTTGCTGCTTTTCCTGAGAGTGTGAAGTGTTCTGGTGGGTGTTAAAGGGTATTCAGACATCTGCTTCAGGATATACCTGAGGCCAGAATCTCCACATTATTCCATCTGTATTGATCCTGGCTCTTGGGCAGCAGGAGTGCTGCTCTTTCTCTTCAGGTTTGTCTTTGGCCTACAGGTGTACATGGATGTGTAACTCAGATTTTATTAATTATGAATCCATTAAGTCTGGCGACGTACAGAGGATGCTTCTACATTTATTAAGTAAATAAGTGTGTGTTTCTACATTTATAAGTAGAAAACCTCAGATGAGACTTGATCCTGAAACATGAAGCGTTTGCTGTAGTTAAACTTTCTCTGTAGTAAAGACTGCCTTCCCCACTCCTATACAGAGTTGATAAAGTTGGTTTTAGTGTATCTGTTTATCCTCCAAGGGGGCTGGCTGGTGAATTACTGTTTCCTCAAAGATGTTTTCTGTTAGTTTTCCACAGCATATTTAAGATAATTCAGATGACTTCTGCCTTCCTCGTTATGCTACAGAAAGACTTCATGTAGCAGTTTTTACATCTGTATATTTATTTGCTGCAACCTAAGGCAGTTTTTTCTTTTTCTTTGTTTTTCTTTTTTTTTTTTTCCCACTGTCCTGCTTACAGCTATCTCAGCGATGTGGATCGTATCGCTACCCCAGGATATCTACCAACTCAGCAAGATGTGCTACGGGTTAGAGTCCCTACAACCGGGATCATAGAGTACCCCTTTGACCTAGAGAATATTATCTTCAGGTACTGGAGGTGTCTTCGTGTTACAGCTGAACTGAGACAGCAGGGAGATGGTTTCAGGAAGGATAAGTTCTGGGTTGCTTTAGAGTGTCCAGAGGCTTTGAGTGGATGTGTGTGCTGTGGGATTATCTGCTGGTGGGTGCTCCTCTAATTGGGGTGCTCTGATGTTTTGGCTGTCAGAAAACAGAACCTGCTTTTGAATCAGTGACACTTCAAACCCAGGGAACCATCTTGGTGTCCTTCCTGGGAAGGGTTGCACTGCTGGCATCTCAGGCTGAACCTGTGGCTTGTGAGGCAGCTGAGGGAAGTGTTGAGAGCTGAAGCCACCAAGGGCTGACACTTTTTGTGCAGAAATACTTCCCTGTACCCAGCACCTGCCTTGAGAGATGGTTTTCTGTGCCTGCCTTGTGATCTCAGGGTAGCACCAAAACTTGCTGCCTGTGCTGCTGCAGCAACAGATGGACTTTGCAGGCTTAAGCCAGCAACTGAGCCTGGCATGACCAGGCTGACCACAGCAATATTCCTGTGTTTCTCTGTGGTGCTTGGGTGCTCCCTGCCCTTCCCTGCCACAGTGTGCCATTGCCAGAGAGGAATAAAGGAACCTGCATCCTCTCTCTTAAATCATTTGGTTATAGAAATGCAGAAGTCTCCTCTCCCTGTTTTATTTTGCTGACCTAGGGAATAGGTGTAGGATTTTATCAAAGGTGAACCACGTGTGTGGCACTTCAGGTGAGTGCCAGAATAATTTTAGTGTACTGTACAGGTGGCACTTGAAACTGAGAGGCTGAAGTGCGTGACTGTTAAACAGCACATTCCAACAAAAGTGTAACAACTCAAGAAAGATTTGGGTGGGGGAGAAGTTTTGAGGCAAGAAGGTGCTTTAATTAAAAATAAAAATAGTTTGCTCATGTGACAGAGCACAGTTTTGAAGGACTTGTCTTTTCAGACTCAGGGCTGCTGCTGAGCCAGCCAGAGCAGAATGCAACAAAAATGGCAATGCTGATACGTGGGGGGTGAATTTGGCATCACTCACCTGTGGCCATTCTTTCAGTTGGTGTATTTCTGTACCAGGATATTTTGTAAACTTGCTGGTTTTGTTAGCAGGCAGATACTGTCACATCCCCGTGCCAGATTAATGGGAATGGTAAAGAACCAAATTAATTCTCATTGTTTGCTGGTCCTTTGCATTCAGAGAGCTGCAGCTACCTCTGTGATACTGTATGTACTTCTCTTCCTTAGAATGGTGGATGTTGGAGGTCAAAGATCAGAACGAAGGAAGTGGATCCATTGCTTTGAAAATGTGACTTCCATCATGTTTTTAGTAGCACTTAGTGAATATGACCAAGTTCTGGTGGAATCGGATAATGAGGTGAGCCAAAGAATGGGAACTCTGCAGGAGGGAGGAAGGAGAGGAGGAGGAAGGGAGAGGAGGGAGGAATGTTTTTCTGGTTTCTTGAAGGCTGGTACCCAGGTGCTTTGTGCCAAGTTGGATTAGCAACTATTATTGCTTTTGGCCTTCAGTTCTTGTTGCAAAGGGAACACGAGCCTCAACGGGTCATGATGTCCCTGAGGATGGAAAAAGCAGAGGGCATTCAAATCATCTGGACTTCTCAAGTGAAAAATGAAATAATCTGAAGTTGCACAGTCCCTTGTGCTGTGGAAGGCACTGTGCAAGGGCTCCCAAATCACCCCTTCCTCTTCCTGCACTGGGTTAATTCAGGCTTTGCTGTCTTGTGAGGTGGTGACTGCACTCTTTGAAGGTGCGAATCTGAATTTTGGCACTTGCTAATAGATTAAAAACATGCTGTTAGATAACAATAGTTGCTCTTTTTCTAGTAGACAAAATAGGCTCACAAAGTATCATTGGCCAGTCCTCTCACACGACTGTCAGAGCATAAAATGACTTTTAAGTCTTTTGATGTGAAAGGCTTGGCAAATAAGTGGAGCTTCAGTCCCTCAGATTTTGCATTTCCATTTACTGATCCAGCTTGAACCAGAATCTACCTGGGGCCAAAGTATTTTGTGTATAATGTTTGAGATGCTGAATTACTGCAGAGCTGAGTGCATGTGCAGGCAGCAGAAAGGCATTTTAGTGCTCCTTTGTGGAAACAAAAAGCTTTCTTTTTCTGATTTCAGAACCGGATGGAAGAGAGTAAAGCTCTCTTTCGAACCATTATAACTTACCCATGGTTCCAAAACTCTTCTGTTATCCTCTTTCTCAACAAGAAAGATTTGTTGGAAGATAAGATCCTGTATTCCCACCTTGTTGACTATTTCCCAGAGTTTGATGGTGAGTGGCTTTTAAGGGGGAACACTCTGTGGGATGGAGGTGATTTGGCTAAAACTTGTTTCTTAAAGAAAACTCAGATCTAGAAGTGGAGAAAACATTAATTTGAGAAAGAATGCTTATAGCAATAAGAAAACATCACAAAAATATCTTAATCATGCAAAGACAACTGGAATCTGTTAGGATGATCAAACAATGAGCCTCTCCAAATGAAGAACTGCCCCCTCCAATATGCACTGCAAAGTATTAAATAATCGAAGTCTAACATGCACATATAACCATTTTCATAACCATGGCAATTTACTGGTATTGTGGACCTTTCAACCCTCTAGTCAAGAGATGACTTGAGTTTTTGCTTTGAGAAACTGACTGGTCAAGTACCCGAGTTGTTCAAATGATGGTGCTAAAAAATCTTCCTGCAGCTTGAAATTCTTATTAACGTGCCATCTGCTGTTGTGGGAAAATAATATCTATGTGAAACAGAGAATTTCCCATCTGAAACAAAACTCCTCAGCCAAAATATTATTTCAGGCTCTTCAGTGGAGTGCATTTTAAAGCTGCTGGGTAACACATCTATACAGGGCTGAAAATAAAATAAAAGTAGTGGAGAGTGAGATCAGACAACACGCTTCATGCCTTGCTCTCGTGTATTAATTCTGTAATTATATGCTTAAAAAATAGGAGGTAAAGGAGGAATTACCATTTTGCAAACAGCTTTCATCTTTTAAAGGACCCTTGAAATTGCTCTTGGTTAGTTGTCCTCCCACATCTGGAGTTCCTGCTTGGGGCACTGGTGGGAGCACCACGTTTTTCCAGCAGTCTGGGAATGGCTGAAGAGCTGATGCCCAAACAGTGCCTACTTCAAATGGAGCTTAACAACTGGAGACAGATCCCAGCTTCAGGGGGTGTCATGTACTTTCATTTTTTTCCTACAAGTAGCTCCTTCAGGGATGCTGCATGGCCTCTAAGTGGGAGGTTGCCATCAGATTTCCTCTCAAGAGATGGTATTTGCCATGGAGAATGCAATAATAGCAGTCCTGTGAAAGAAATAGCAGTAGGTGACTGTTTTCTGGAGACCTAACAGCAATGAGAATTAAAAACTGGCCAAAACTCTCGTTTTTAGCTCCTGTGAGGTGACCAGCTGGATCAGACAGACTGTACTTTTGACTGGCAATAACCCTGTTTCCAAAATACACACTTGTGTCCTTCAGCCTGTAAGATCCACCCATCTATTAGGAAGAAATTTACACCCCATTTCCATGGGAGAGCATTTTGTGGTGTCTGTCCAGCATCTGCCACTGTTACCCAGTGGATGCTCCCACCCAGGGATGTTCCAAGGTCTGGATTCCAAAGCAGGGTCTGAACTGACCCATCAGTGTCTGCAAAGTGCCCACTGCCCTCGTGGGGTTTGGTTAGATGGCTGAAAAGCATAAGACACTTCAGGTCCTGGGACTTTTATCCCATAAATGATCTTAATTTCTTCTTTAAAGCTCTGTAACCCACAGGAAAAAGTGCTGGTGGATCAGTTGATGGATCTGGGGGATGCATGGGAGTGAATCCATTCACTGGTGTCTCTGTTTGCTGCAGGCCCACAGAGGGATGCACAGGCAGCCCGTGAGTTCATCCTCAAGATGTTTGTGGATTTAAATCCCGACAGTGATAAAATCATCTATTCCCATTTCACATGTGCCACAGACACAGAAAACATCCGTTTCGTCTTTGCAGCTGTCAAGGACACCATCCTACAGCTCAACCTGAAGGAGTACAACCTGGTTTGACCTGCTCTGCTCTTGCCCCTTGAGAGGCTTCTTTGTGAAGAAAAGACAAAAATGAAATTTTAAATATGACAGGAAAAAAAAAAAAAAAAAGGTTTTAAGTTTTGATGATGTAATGATTGCAAATTGTCTGATCTGTGGAGTGGCAAGTGCTCAGTGTTATCCTGGAGTCTCATGTCTCTGTCCACAGAGTAGTTGATTTCATATTTTTAACAAATTGCTTTTATGTCACAGTTAACGGGGATATGCCTCATTTCTTCAGCACCTTGCTTACTTCTTAATTTTTGCCAAGCAGCTAAGGCAGCTTCATCTTGATCTTTCCTTTGTTGCTAAGCCACTTTTTTTTTTTCCCCCCTTTCATTCCCGTGGTATATGTAGAAAAAAACGAAAATCCCCAACACTTTCCAGCTGAGATTGTGAATTCACTGGACTGTGGGAGTGCAGAATGCTACTGGTCCCTTTGCCTTGTGCTAGAGGGTGCCTCTGGTGTGATTTGCTAATCCTGCTTCTTTTCCCTCCTTCTTTCCCTTCCCTTCCCCAGGACACGCTCCATGGGTCACTGTGATGAAATGTTGGGGAGGAGCGATTGCTCTCCAACTATTGTGCAAAAAAAAAATAGAAAAAGGCAAAACAAACAAACAAAACAAAAAAAGCCATCACTTTTCCATTCTTTATATGTTCTGAGTAATTTTTTGTTATCAATTATAAAAGGTATGGAGACTGTGATTTTTTTTTTTTTAAATTATTGATGTTCTATACATAGTTTGCTACGTGTTGCTGTATTTTGTTCATGGACTACAAATGATGGAAGCTCTTGGAGCAATAGCTGCTGAGCCTGGGGAAGTGCCTGACTGTAATTGTTCTTTTTTTATTTTATTTTATTTCATTTTTTCATTTTTATTTCTTTTTTTTTTTTCTTTTCACACACATAAACACATCCCACCCACACCACAAGCGCGTGGCCGTGTGCGCACAAGGCTCAGTTTGCAGAGAGGAACTGTTTTGTTGGGTAGAGTGTTTGACATCAATGAGCAACTTCTCTATGCAGCAGTTACCAAAAGCACACTGAGTAATTGTGGCATTCGAACATCAGACTTTGCCTGGATTGAAAACCTTAAGTCTCGTGCCATCCTCTAGGTCTTTTCTTGCTGCCTAGTAGCAGTCAAGCCTTGTTTTCTTGCATTTTGTGCCAGTGTGTGAAAGACTTTGTAAGAATTCCTCAGCCTTGTCCAGCTTGCAGAGTTTGAGAGGACCAGAGCTGGTGGGTGACAGACTCTGGCAGGATTCTTACTTGGGAAGATTGAGGATAGCTCTTGGAGGGAGCAGCGGTTCTGTCTCTCCTGTTTATGCATTCCCCTGAGGCACACGCTGCTGTGCCCCTCTTTGGAGGAGTATGGGATCCTCTTTGGAAGACTTGCACACATCCTTGCTCCAGGGTGCCTGTGATCATTGTGTTAGCAGTGGCTCCTGCAGAATCCAGAGAGCCCTGCCCTGGCTGCACTCGGTGCAGCAGGAGAGGAGCAGAGAGGCAGCAGCACTTGCTGGAAGGCAGAGTGGACGTAGTTCTGGATTCTGAATGCCACCTGAATCTCCACTGAGCTGGAGGAGACGAAGCCTTTGCACATTAGAGAGCTTTATTTTCCAGGAGCTGAGGCAAGTCAAGGTGCTGAAGGGCTGCTGCCAGCCTGGGAGAGAAGTGCATTGGCAAGGCAGGGAGAGAGAGAGCGGGAAGCAGGAGGTGTGACCCACGTCTGGACGTGTGTCAGTCAGCCATCACTGATGCTTCTGTTTCAATTCCAACAAGTAGCATTGGGTCCAAATTCTCTGGATCAACCAGATTGCCCCCTTGAAGGCTGCCAGTAGAAAAAGACTAAACGAGCTGCACTGTTGAAGGGGGCTGTTGATATTTTGTCTCTTTTGTAGACAGAGCACTACATCAGTGTTTTGCACAACATTGTAAGAGTAAATCTAACTGAGATGCTTAAGATGCTTCGATCTAGAACACTAAACTGTGGAGGGACATAATTTTGAGTAATTCTGTTGATAGGTCCCTCTTGTTTTCCAGAGTAGCCGAGCGAAGCCTCTGTATGCTCAGAGCAGCACAGAGGAAAGCAAGCTCTGCTCCAAGTGATTAGAGAGCTCCAGTTGGAACAGTAGCCATGGGACCAACAGTTGAAGAGCCAGTCTGAGTGGTGATGCTGAGGGAAACATAGCATCTCTCTAGACTAGCCATGCTCTGGACTGCATTTAACCCTTGGGAGGAATGAGAGGGATTCCCATGTGTCAGACAGCTTTGCATCAATTTTACTGCTTTTTTTTTTTTTTCTCGTCTTTACGCCAAAATGATCCAGTTTGTAGAAACTGTCTTATAAAGAGGAATTTATAATCATCTTCATGTATTCTAAGTGCTGTTCCTCTGAAGCAGACGGCAGCACCAGCCTCTTCTGCTTCTGTGATCCTTTTGTAAATGGTTCACACTACAGCTGTTGCCAGCAGTGAGCCTGGCACTGAGATACACAGGTTCTTGGAAAATAACTTCCCAGAAGTTTCTCTTTTCCAAGGTGAATGATGGTGGTACTTCCACTTGAATCAGAAACTTTTTTCGTCTTGTTTTGTACCTTCCCCTTTCTTTAAGAGCTGCTGCCCTGGCACAGGAGGAGGGATCTTGGCATCTGTCTCTTGCAGAGTGACTCTGCATCGTGGCAGGCAACTGTGGGAGGCTGTGGGCACAGGGATTTAGGGAATGTGCTGTACCTTATTGGGCACCTGCTTGGGGTAGCTGTTGGCCCGAGAACTGGCTCGGGGCGGGGAGGGAAGGGCCGAGCGTTGCGCAGTGGCTCTCGTTGAGTTCCTGAAACCTCCTCCTGGACTGGGGTAGGAATGGGTCAGACCTGTACACGTCACCTGGAGTTGTCTGTGACTGTATCATGTGTGAGAAGATACCAGTGTTAGCACGTGCTTTCCTTAGTGAGCAGCTGCTTGTGTGCCTCCAGCTTGGCCAGTGAAGTGTTCCTGCAGAACTGGCTCCTGTCTCTGTTGGCTGGCAAATGCCTGCCCTAGCAAAAGTGCCAAACCTTAAAACCAAATTTGCCTGTGTCAACCTTTCTGAAAGTCATGCCTGTCAGAATTCTCTGCAGGCTGAGAGTGACTTTCAGAAGCGAGGTAAAATTGGGTTGTTGTAGGGAATCTAGAGTCTGAGGAGTTGGTCTCCTTGCTAACCTCTGCTCCTTGTGCACTTTTAATCTTTGTTCTGTTGAAGAAACCAACATACTTTGAACTAGTTTGAAACTTGAAGTCGGTGAGCAGAGGACCATCCCTTTTCCTTGCACCATTCCATGTGGATTGGCTACCTGGTGAGCAAAAGCCCCTTCCAGCTGCAGCGTGTCAGCTCCTGCCCTTCCTGCCTCCCTCCTTCTCCTCGAGTTGGATTCTTTGGTCTCTTGTTGCTTCCTTGCAATGTTGGCCTTGCATTCAACTATGGTTTTTCTTCATGTGTTTTATTGGTTTAAAAAAAAAAAAAAAAAAAAAAA
>VWZW01006712.1:778002-796156 GCA_013397115.1 Edolisoma coerulescens
AAAAAAAAAAAAAAAAAAAAAAAAAAAGTACTTCCGGAGTGTGCTGACCATTGTATTGTCCTGTACAGAGCCCAGGTCGTTAGAGTCCAGCAGAGATAAAGTGTGTTATGCAGCACCCAGTTTTTTAAGAGTATGGTTTGTGCCAATGCCCCTTCTTTAGTAGTGCCAGAGACTCTTTACAAGTGCCAATGTGGTGGAAATTATTTGGTTATACTTGTATATTATAGGATCCTGATTTAAGACAATTTAAACATTATCCTATTTAAAAAGAATACTATATAAAATGCTGTTTTTAAACCTTGTCATTTGCAATGCATGTATTGTTGTGCGTGTTGGGGGGCGGGGAGGGAAGAGGGTAGGGTAAAGGAGTTTCTGAATAAGATGCCCAGTGTCAGGATCTATTCAGACTCCAAACTGTCTCATTCCAGTCCAGGAGTGTGATTGTTTCTTGGAATGATCCCACTCTGACTGCTGGGCAACACGCTTATTACAGAAATATCTGATGGAAATTGATTTTCATATCTTTCTCCTGAAATAAACTCTCTGTTTGAAATTGGAATAAATTTTGTTCCTAAAAGCCGTGGTGGTTGTGTGTGTGTTTCTTCATTCCTGTCCCCCCCTCTCCTCCTCCTCCTCCTCCCTGCTTGGCTCAGCAGGTTCTGTACCCTGTGGGACTTGCAGCTCTGCCATCCTGTCAGAAAATCAGGACTCTGAGGCATAGAAACAAAGCATGTTTTGGTAAATAGAAGGTATAATATGCCATAATTATGTATCATGCACTGTACCAATAATTCTGAAGTGTGAGCAGTGTCTGACATGGGGCTTTAAGGAGCAGGGATGCAATGGTGGCATCTTGATTTGAAGTTTTCCAGGATTTTGGAGCAGGATTGCTAAGGGAAGTTGTTGGTGTTCGCTGCTGCCTTTTGCTGGAGTGTCAGCCCACTGCAGGCACAATTCCAAGCAGGATCTCTGTTGCCAATAGCAGGGACCAGAATTGCTTCCAGTCTTGTCTGTTAGAAACGTGGACTGAAATCTGAAACATGGCTTAAAATTATCCCTTAAGGAGTCTGGGGATGGATGACTCTGAAAACTTGCACAAAGCGATTTCCTGAGATGGAGTTCATAGAGCTCAATTCCTTTTCTCTGGGCTCATTCTCCAGGAATGTTGCATTAAATCAGCTGGGAGTGGGTAGAGATGGCCAACTTCCTCTATGTAAAGGTTTCCTGTGTTTTCAGGAAGCTGCAGCTGAGGATGTTCTGCTCCCTTCAAGGTCGCTCGGCCCAGGTGAAGCTGCAGCTCCTGGGCAGCCTGAAACTGTGTTGGCTCCCACCAGGAAGGGAACAGTGGTCTGGTGGCCAGAGCACTGGCAAGGACTTAAATTGTCACTGTTTTCTAGTTATGGGTGAGTTTTTGTTGCTTTTCTCAGTGGCTCTGTCCCCTCACCAGCTGGGGAGCAGTGTCAGCGCTCCCTGTTCGCGTCCTCAGCTCTGTGTGTCACGTGTTGTGCTGTTCTTTGCAAAGAGCCAAATCTGCTCTGTTTAAATAAAGCAAAACAACACGACGAGGCTCTTCAAGGAAAAAGGTGAAGCCTTTAACGCCCAGTATTTCCAGCTGGCTGTGAGGGCCTCCTGTTTTGGCCTTTTGCAGCCTCCAGGTGTGTCCCTGCAGGGTGGCAGTGGAGGAGCAGGAGGCTGGGTCCCTGCTGGAGCAGCCCAGGGAAGGGGGCAGCTGGCGGCAGCAGCCGAGGGAACAGCCCATGCAGCAGGCTCACAGTTGCTGCTTTCCCAAGGAGCACTCCAGCCCAGGCTGGATAAAGTGTTCCCAGCAGGGCAGGGAGCTCCTCCTCACCTGCAGCTCCGCAGCTGGGCCGAGAGGCCCTCGGCTCCTCTGATCCTCCCGCGCCCATCCCGTGAGGAGCGCTCTTTGGAACGTGGGAGGCTGTGCCGGGAAGCCACCTGCCACTGCCTGGGCAATTCCTTTGGCCTGCAGCCTGCTCCAGAGGGAGGGACTCGGCAAAAGAGCCTGCCCGAGCTGGGCTGTGGGCCAGGGGAGTGTCCTGATAAGGTGAGCTGGCCCAGGGACCGGGGTTGTGGCAGTGCCACAAGTCACTTTAAACCTGGCCACTGGACGTCCCTGCTGACACCAAAGCAGCTCCCTGGGACTGTGCACGTGGGGGGACCAGACAGGAAGGAAATCAGTTTTCATATTTTTCATATTAAAAAAAATCCCGTGTGGAAGAAAAGGGCAGAGAAGAGAGAGTTTGGGATTGGCCTTGTCCTTGGACAACCATCATCCTCCTAGCAGGAGGAAGCTCTTTCCTTTGAGCTCTTTCCCTTTGCCCTCTTGGGAAAGAGAGGGAAGTATCTGTCCAGTGTAAGAGTAAAACCTCACGTGGAGTTTATAAAGCAGGAATATAAAGCCTCCCTCCTCTCAGTTCAGGATTCTCCCCCGTGTTATCCTGACCTCACACAGGACTCTGAGGCCGATGTGCAGCTCAGGAGCACGGGACCGGCTTGGCCTGTGGAATGGCAGCTGCTGGTGCTGCAATGTTCTGTCAAGAGCTTCTTGAGCCCTGGGCTCAGCGAGGGCTTGTTCTAACCCAAGCTGTTTCCTGTGTGCTCTCCCAGTGACACCAGTTTGGTATAATTGTCCTAGAGCTGCTTTATCTCCTGCCGTGCAGCCTGATCAGGAAGTTAAGTCTCCACAAGCAATTTTTGTAACATCTCCGCCACCGTGGGTGGAGAACTCATGGCTTTTGAAGAGTTTTTGTGGCTCCCATGCCGGACTGTGTGACAAAGACTCCCCACTTGGGCTGTGGGAAGCTTCTGGGTGACCCCAGCTGCTGAGCTGGGTGAGGATGTGGCTCAGGGACCTCAGCTGCTGCCCAGGGCTGTTCTACACCCCTGGCCAAGTGCTGTTATTTGTCCCTGGCCACTCCCGTGCACTGCTCCTAGAGCTGCTCCTCCCTTCATCTCAGCTGAGTATCTGTAGCTCCTGGCCATGGAAATAAGTGGTGTTTTTGTGGAGCTCCCCAAAGACAGGTCTCTCCTGCTCTGCTGGTTCCCATCCTCCCTCCCAGTGACTCAGGCCTTTGGTCTCCAGCTCTCCAAAAGGTGACAGGCTCTTTGCACAGAAGGTGCAGGATGAGAACTGGGAAATTCTTCTGGGGGAGGATTTGGCACCCTCAATAGAAAAGGAGTCTCTGCTCATTGTCAGCTTTGCAACCCTCGATTCAGAGCAGGTTAAATGACGTAAAGAACCCCGGGGGAAAGAGCTGCCTTTCCTGAGCTCAGCCATGAATTTCCTTCCAAACTGCAAGAGGTAAGTTTTTTTGGATTAATTCAGAAGTTGTTTAGAGACAGAACTGTGAAGAACACACCCTGTTGCCAACCCAAAGAGGGCACTCTGGGCATGGAAAACTCAGCAGAAATGTGCTAGAGGTGCTTTCCTCGTGCAACATCACCCACAGCAAAAACCACTGATAGCTCTGCTCAGCTGCAGCTTTTCTAAGTCAGGTGAGTGACCTGGGGACTTTTAGACATTTTGAGTTATAAGGTTTGGAAAATATTTGGAGTCTTCACATCTTTGGCCTCGTGTTTCGTATCCAGTGCTGCCACAGATGTTGGAATGGCCTCTGACAAGTCACCTCTGGGCAGAGGTGAGCACAAGGAAAGGCAAACACTCCCCAGAAATGTGTTTTTGTCAATGAAATCCTAAACATCTGACGGAAGTGTTTGTGCTCTTCTTGCTGGCTCTCTTGCCAAATCTCCAGATAAATTTCCTCAGGTTGCAATATTTTTAAGCTCTAGTGTACAAGAAGCAGGGGTTTATTTTCTTGCCTTAAACCATGACATGTGGGAATAAAATACTTGCTGGATGTCAGGCCGTGGTGGGACTGTGGGGTTCTTCTCTTTGCTGCCAGCTTCACTAAAAAGATGACTCCGTGTGCCTCGAGGACCAGCTGTGTGAGACAGAGGTGCACTGGGGGGAAGATGCTGCTTTTGTGTGGAATGGCAGCCAGAGGTGGGATGGGGTGGAACTGAGAGGGGCCCATGGGGGAGAGAATGTGATGGAGGGAGGAAATCCCCCGAAGTACCAGCTTGGAGGGCCCTGGAGGGAGGGAAGGAGGAGAGGTTCTGCCCTGAAATCCAGACTGGACATCTATTCTGGAGGTTTAGATGGGACAGAAAATGGAGTCCATTGGTTGGGGTAGAAACTTCCAGCTTGGGATTCAGCTGTTTAAGCTGTGACTTTCTCCCGAGCTGTTCAGGACTGGAGCCAGAGAAACCCAAATTGCAGCAGGAAAAAGGCTTTCAAATGCAGATGAGATTTATTGTTTTTATGTGTTCTTAGAACACGGGAGCTACAGAAGAGGGGAGAAAGGAGGCAGCAGGTTTCAGAGGTAGGGGACAGCAGTAGTGAACCAGGAACTGGAAGCTTGGGCAGCCCTGTAGCCCCAGGGCTCGGGCAAAAGACACCCAGACATCTGGTGTCACAAATGACAGACAGGGAGGAGGCTGCTCTTTGGATCCCTCTGATCTCGACGTGCAGCCTTCCCCTGAGGGTCACAGACATCCCCACAGCTACTGGCACCTCTCTCGGGGCTGTCCTGCTGCTTCCTCTCTGCAGCTGTAGCCACAAAAGGCTAAATCAGGGCAGCAGTGAAGGAGGGCAGGCACTGCCCGGTTTGCTCAGGGGATAAATACAGTCAGGGCACAATCTCTGTGCCAGCCCCACCACGGACAGAGTTCGGCTCGGCCACACAGGGGTCCTTGCCACATCCACGAGGACCAGTGGAAGATGTTTCCCAGGGAGAAAGGAAGAGAAAGCCGGTGAGGACGGGGCTCTGGAGGGTGATCTCTCCAGGGCAGCAGCTGCAGGGGGAGCAGGCTCATGCTGACTTCATGACGCTGTTGACCCAGGGAAGGTAGGGAGCGATGTGAGTGTAGAACCCGGGCCAGTTGTTGTGCCGGTAGGAGAAGATGCCGTAGGCTTTGTTGTTGCAGACCAGGGGATCCCCGGCGTCGCCCTGTGGAAAGGAGGAGGAGGGGGATCAGTGCTGGGTTGTGCTGGGGACCCCGGGGAAGGAGAGCCTTTGCAAAGAACGGGGAGGCTGCAAACGTCAGAATCTCCCCAGCAGAACCCTGGGCTCGCAGTGCGTGGGGATAACTCTGGCTCCACAAGGGACCCGTGGCAGCTTTGTTTGGGACCCAGCTGGGGGAACACTGAAGCTTCATTTCTGCCCTTCTGCTGGCTGCAGATCCAAAACACCCTCAGACCAACAATGAGATTCAGGGTGAACCCCTCTGGCCAAGCTGTTGTCCCCCTGTGCTGCTGCAGACTCCCAGGTCCTCTGCCACGGGAAGGCAAAGATCCTCCTGTCCCTTGTGCTTCACCCCTGGCTAAAACTTCCCCCGCAGCCTCCTCTTCCTCCTCCCTGATCAGAGACCGACCTTTTCAGGTACCCCAGCGGATTTGCTGCGGCCACAAATCAAGTTGTCAGCGAGTCCCGGGTAGTGGCTGAGGCAGTCCCTTTGTTTGATGATGGTGACAGTGGCCTCACGTAAGGTGACAGGAGGTGTCCTGCAGCCCCAGCCGGCCACGCTGCACTCGGTCCCACCACGAACTTTGGATTTCTCGAAGGAAATGGGCCTGACGTGGCTGTTGCTGGTGGCATTGCCATTGAGCTGGGCAAGGGGACAGAAAACACAGAGATGAGTGCCTGGCCTCCTTCTGCTGGCCCCTTCTGCTCCAGAGCTGCAGCTCAGCTCATCAGGGCCACGCAGCAGCTCCAGCCAGGTTACCTTCAGCAAGAGGATGTCGTTTCCCTTCTTAGGGCTTGTAAAATCCGGGTGGCAGTGGTACTCCTTGACCTCGAAGGTTTGCCAGCTTTCCTCTCTCCTTTGGAATGTGTGGGCTCCCAGGATGACAGTCAGAGGTTTGTGGCTGAAATCAAGCACAGTGGGTGTCACCAGCTTGTCCCTGTCTTGCCTGGCAACAGTGGGGCTCATCTCCCAGGGGCATGGCCAGGAGAGTGCAATTACACAGATAAAGTGTATATATATTCCCTGGACACAAAATATATTATAAATGCACTTTTTAAGAAGAATGGTGGGAGCAAGGAGCTCTGCCAGTGAATCTGCCCAGCCAAGAGGCAGAGCAAGCTCCCATCTCACAGACCAGAACTCTGCAAGAGCTCCTTTATCTCCAGACCTCGAGCTGGGCACGTTTGGTCCAACACTGCTGCTCTCTTCTTCTGGGCTTCACAGGCCCGTGGAAGTCCAGGGATTTCTAAATCAGGACCCTTCTCTGCTCTCTACATCATCTACAGAAGCTGCTGCCTCAGGAAAGTTGGAAAGGACCTTGGGTACGTGCAGGAGTCCCTCCCAAGCTCCTGGGTGAGTCTTGGGCATCCAAGCTCCTGGGTTCTGCTGCTCCTGCCTTTTGCTACCCAGGTGTGGGGGCTGGCCCTGAGCCTGGCACTGGCACCAGGGCAGAGCTGTCAGCCCTGAGGTGTGTGGGAGCTACACCCAGAGCTGTGGACATCTGGAAAAGTCCTCCTGCTCATCCATACCCCAGCTGGGGGGATGGAAAAGGGCTGGGCAAGCAGCTGGCTCGTGGGAAATAATTCTGCTAACAAACAAGTTGGTGGCAGAAGGGGCAAAACCTGGCAGCAGCTCAGTGCCAGCAAGGGTAGAGGCCGCTCTGACCTCTCATTGTTGACATCTGGGAAAAACAAAATGAGTCCCGGAGGGGAGAAAAAAAATCCGGGTAAACATCTGAGGGTGGGCTGGGGAGGGAGACGGGGCTCGGTGCTGTCCCCCAGAGCTGCCCTGCCCTGCTCTGCCTGCCCGGGAAAGAGCCTGGTCGTGGCTGAAGGGACTCCAGCTGTGAGAGCTCCCTGCAGGAGGTGCTGCCCAGGCCGTGGTGGAGCAGACACCTCGCTGCAGGTGCTGTGTGGACCCAGCAAGGACTTACACAAGGCACTGAGCCGCCGTCATCACCCAGCCGGGGGCCACGAGGAAGCCTCCGCAGAAGTGCCCGTCCTTCCCCTGCAGATAGGCCATGTAGGGCGTGGGGTGGGTCCTGGAGGGTGGCTTGGCTTCTCCTCCTCTCTCCCTCCGGCTCCAGGGGTAATCTGCAATGGATGGGATAGAGGATGAGGGGTTTGGAGGGCACGGGGCTGAGATTCATCCTTCCCCAACCCTCTCCTCGCCTCCAGCCCGCTCGCCTTACTGGTGCTGACTGGGGGGCACATCAGCAGCAGGAGGGGGAGCAGCAGGGTCTGCAGGTGCTCTGTCATGGCCTTCTGGGCTTCAGTGGATCCCTCAGAGGTGGGGCTGCATCTGGGGTCTCTTGCTGCTCCCAGCAAGGTTTTATAGCCTGAGACCAGACTCCAGGAAACCACAGAAGGCAGACGCATCTGAAGAATCTCCCCACAAGTTGCATGTCTCAGCAACGTGAGAGGGGAATTCAGTCAGTCTTGGCCTTGGGCATCAACCCACCTTCATCGTGCATCTGATCTGAGGGATCTGACGTCCTCCTAAACCCAGAGCCAATTTTAGAACGCTGCCTTTGTGCTGGAAGCTGTGGGCAATACCCACCCTCATCTCTTTGACTTCCAGCGAGGTCTTCCCTTGCAGCTTCTATTTTTTGTTGAGCACTTGCAAACTCTCTTGATTTTTATCATGAGCAAGATTTCTTTCACCTGATGCATCAGTTCCAAAGACCCTGCAGTGGCCCTCCTGCCCTCCCTCAGCAGCTGCAGTCGTGGCTAATGGAGCAAAATGGCTGTGAATGTGTTTGTAACGTGGCACTGATGATGCTGGGAAGAAATCCTTCCCTGTGAGGGTGGGGAGGCCCTGGCACAGGGTGCCCAGAGCAGCTGTGGCTGTCCCATCCCTGGAAGTGTCCAAAGCCAGGCTGAACGGGGCTTGGAGCACCCTGGGATAGCAGAAGGTGTCTCTGCCCATGGCAGGGGTTGGAATGAGATGATGTCAGGGCCCTTCCGATCCAAACCATTCCGGGATTTCATGGTAAGAGCAAACTTTGAACATTCGCAGTTCAGCCATGACGAAACGGAGCCGACACTTCCTTGCTGCCCTCGCTGCCAGTAAATCTGCTTTCCTCTCTGCCTCCAGTGCCACTGGGCAAACCCCATTTTTAGGCTACAAGTTGCCATTCTCGTGCAAAGCCTGCAGCAGCTGGAGCTTCAAGGAAAAGCCTGACGTGACAAAGATTCATAATGCACAGATAAGCAGCTGCAGCCTGTTCACTTGCAGATTTCTGAGCTGATAGCAGCTGTGAGCAGAAGCCCAAACATGGACCCTTCTCCGTTTGCCCAGGGCAGTCTGGGTGCTGAAGGAAGAGGTGATGCAGTTTCCCTTCATCACAGGCAAGAACATGGAGGATTTACGAGCAGAAATCCAGGATGAACTGTGGAAACCTCCTCCCTCTGATGGAGGTGACCGGTGGGAGACTGGGAAAGGCCAGGAGAGCAGGGCAAGCACCCCCTTCCCTTGGACCGCAGACAGTTTTCGTACGTTTAAAATTCCCCACTGCTTTTTCCCACCGCAAACCGACTCCGTCTCCCCCTGACATCACGGACATCCGTCATGCCCTGCCAGGGAGTTCTGAGCTCACTCATTTACCAGTGCATCATCTCTGTCCTCCTCATCTCCTCCGAGGAACTCTGCCTCTCTCTGTACACGAGAGATGCCACCAGAAACGAGCTGGAATGAAGGAGGCGAGGGCTCAGAGGGCAGCCTGGCCGTGGGAGGAGGCTCAGACTCCAGTGCAGGAGCTGTGTGAAAACAGCACTCGAGCATCCTTTGGGGGAGAATTTGTCTTTGGGCATCATCCAGCTGTGGGGAGAGGTTTGGGCTGCCACTAGAACAGCCTCGGATCAGGGGGACAGGGATGTGCCAAGCAGCTTCACAGCAGCCAGCCCCCAGCTAGGACTCGTCCTTGCCTTCTCCAGGGACCCAGCTGGGCTCTCCCCCTGTAGTTATCATGGGAGGAAAGGAGGAAGTGGCTTGGGGTCAGGCACTTTTGTGAACCCGGGTCCTTTATCAACCCTTTCAGTTCAATCCTTTCGATGTCTCTGCCCGGGACGTGGTGCAGAATTGGGGGACGAAGGACTGGGGCTGCTGGCAAATGGCAAAGCCTGGAAGCAGTGGGTGTGTAACAGCTGGGACTTCGGGTGTGCCTCCTCTCTGGGATCCTGAAGCCCTGAACTTGGCATTAACAGCCACCTGCCTACGCCCAAGGGCACAGTCCACAAAAAGTCCAGCTCCCTCCACCCAGTGAAGCCTCTTGCAGCTAAGACAGCTGGGAAGATGAGCCTGGTGTGCCCTGTGCCCGTGCTGTCTGGGCTGCACCGTGTCCCAGGGTGCAACAGCTCCCAGGCACGAGGTCTGTGCAGAGGGAGCAGCCCTTACCCTGCAGGGAACGACGGCTTGGGAGCCCTGGTCACTGCTGATGCATCCTTGCTGCCTGTGCTCCCAGGGAGGTGACAGCGTGAAGCTGGTGAATGGAGTGTGAGCCCATCACGTTTCCCAGCACATTTCTAGCTGGGCACTTTTTCCCCTCGCAGCACGCTGACCGTCCCTGTGACCCAGGGAAGGCAACCACACCTCTGGTTTCGGAGCCTGCCAGTGGGTCAGGATGCAGATTGCTGCTGTCCCAGCAGCCTCTCACGTGCAGCAGCCAGACCCTCCCTCCTGCACTCTGCAGCAAGGCCACAAGAAAGACGACACACGCAGGGAGATGCAGCTTTGAGTTTACTGAGGGTGCTTTAAGTGCAGCAAGGTTCAAGCAGGAACAGGGTTATCGCTGAAGGAAGTGGGGTCTGCTGTGGCACAGCCTCTTTTTGTGCCATCTGGGGCTATCCCTGCTTGTGCCAGGGTGATTCAACACAGTCCTGGGATGGGCAGGGAATGGGACAGGCAGCAGCCTCAGGACAGAGTGAAGGGGACTCTCAAGTGCACTGATCAGGACACTTGGGTTCCCAAGGAGAGAAGAGGGAGCTGAGCCTTCAGCAGGGGCAGGAAGGAAGCTATTGCAGTCTCCAGGGCCACACCAGAGCTGGAGCAAGTGCTACCACTGCTGCTACTGCTTCATGACTTTTTTGATCCAGGGCAGGTAGTTGGAGATGCGTGTGTAGACCCCGGGTGGGGAGTCGTAGCCAAAGGAAACGATGCCTTGTGCCACTTTATTGCATACCAGGGGCCCACCAGAATCTCCCTGGGGAGAGATGAGACTGATTTTAGAGGCCTCTTCCCAGTGGGAATAGGTTTCTCCCTGATCCCTCCCTGCCCTGTGGCTCCGTTCCCGCCTCACATCCCCCCCGGCTGAAGGGGCTGCCCCAAGCTGCTGAGCTGGGGCTCTATCCCTGCTGCTCTGCAGGGTCTGTGCGTGCTGTCAGGGCATCCAGAGAGCCACTCCATGTGGGAACTGTCATCAAATGCCTGTCACCTGCCCTGGGACCCGGCTGTGCCCGCGCCAGCAGCAGCTCCTGCTCCCAGGGAGCCCCGTGTGCCCTCCCTGTACCTGGCTGGAATCCTTCAGCTCGTGGAAGCTGCCGGCACAGACCATGCCCGAGTCGAGGTGTGGGTAGAAGAGGCTGCATTTCCTGCGGCTGTAGATGGAGACTCGGGTCTCAAAGAGCTTGTTGGTGGCCCTGTCCTCATCGATCCGACCCCAGCCGGCGATCGTGCACTTGGTGCCCGTGGGGAGGTCGCTGCCCGTCTTGGGCAGTGGGACCGTCCGGACGTAGTCATTGAGAGTGGCCTTTGAGGTTAGCTGGGGGACAGGAGGGGGTTTGGAGAAGGCTGTGAGCAGGACGTTTTCTGTGCAGAGGCATGGGGGGCCTAGCAGGCGCTTCAAGCTCTGGGGAGCTGCTGTGAAAGCCAAATGAGGCTCCAAACCCTGCCCTGGATGCTTCCCAGGTCTCTCCCAGCCCTGCCAGCCTCCAGCGCTTTGGGCAGAAGGAACTCACGGCCAGGATGAGCCCTGCCCAGTCCCTGCCAGCCCCACAGCCCCCAGCCCACCCTCTGCCCCCGCAGAGCTCCTTGCCTGGAGCAGCATGATGTCGTTGTACATCGTGCTGGGGTCGTATTCAGGGTGCTCGTGGTACTTGAGGACTCCCCGGACCTGCTGGGTTTTTTCAGGTTTGTGGATGTTGTGAGCCCCCAGGATGACTGTGATATTCCTGGCCGTGGCAGTGGAGAGGAGAAAGGGGAAATCAGGCTGGGTGTCACCCACCTCCCTCATTTTGGCAGACAGGTGGAGAGAGCTGCCCAGCACAGGAGGAACCTGCTCCAAAATTGCTCCGGGGAAGGAGCTCACAGGCTACAGGAGAAAGAAAGGGATAAACCCCGGTATCGAGTACTCACCCCATGCAGTGTGCAGCTGACATCACCCAGCCAGGGGCCACCAGGAAGCCCCCACAGCCCCCTAGCCCTGCTATCTTCAGGTACGCCATGTACGGGTGGGAGTGGGGCTGCGCCTCGTGGCCCCCCACAATCTGACCCCGCAGAGCACCTGCGAGACACCCCAGCACAAGGATGAGCCAGGGGCTGCTGAGGTGGGAGCCCAGAAGAGCCACCTCACTCCCAGCAATGCCCTGACTTACCAGCACTGGCCCATGGGCAGCAGAGCAGGAGCAGCAGGGCCGGCAGTGGCTGGGGCTGGCACATCTCTGCCACAGCTGGACGCTCCTCCCCAGATGTGTGGAAGTCTTGAGTTTCCCAGTGGCTGGTTTTATAGCCTGGAGGCAGCTGTGCCCAGCAGCCAGGAAAGCATGTGCAAGGGGCTGATTGTGCTAATCAGGGCATCCCTGGCCTGGCCTGCTCGGTGCCCACGTGCCTGTGGCTGTGATTGATGGGCGATAGCACAGGACAGAAAGGCCAGGGCAGGGAGAGCCTGGTACACCACAGCCACAGAGCCTCGGGGGTGCTGGCAGCGAGAGAGAGGTGTCCTGTGGTGGTTTTGAGGTGTGATTTAACGTTTCTACCACGGCTTCTGTTTAATGTTTTTGCCTTGAGGAAATGCGAGGTTCTAAAAAAAAGGCACTTAAAGGGGAAAAAAAAAAAAAAAGCCAAAAAAGCTTTGCCATTTAAGGTCATGAATGTGGTCTGGAGGAGACGATCCTGAAACTTTCTCTTTCATGTTCTTGTTTTCCTTCAAACCAAAAGATGCACTGCAGAGCCTCTTTTCCTACAGAAATCCATCATCACCACCACCCAGTTCCAACGAATGGGCACCCAGGCACAACAACTGCACCTGGGAGAGTTTTGGAGCACTGTGAAGAGTCAGATCTGCAGGGTTTGGTGTCAGCCCAGGTCAGGGGAGCCTCGCTGGTTCTCCCTGACTCCTCTGGGGCTGGAAGCATCCTGGGGACTGGGATGTGCAGAGTGCTGCTCTGCAGCAGAAGAGACCAAAGCGGGGAAGTGCAACCAGCCAACTGCCAGGAGTGATCAGTCATTTTTAAACCAGCCCTGCTCCACCCTTCCTGGAGCAGAAAAACACCTGTGGGCAAGTGGATGCCTTGGGCTGTGCCGGGGCCACGCAGAGGGGACAGGATGGGTGGGGAGGGAGGGATGTGGGGCAGAGATGGGGATGCCTGATGTCCATGAGCCAGCCTGGGGCTGCCTGGCACGGAGCTCTCCATAGAGCTTCAACCGTGTTTTGGTTTTTTTAATCATAATGTCTGAAAATGCGAGCTTTAATCAGGACTGTGCAGCAGCGCAGCAGGAAAACCTCAACAGGAATCATCAATATTTTATCTTGTGGTTGTAACTTGCTGTCTTTCCCCTGCAGCTGCTCGTGGCCCCCAACAATCTGTGGCTGGACACCCTCCTGGGAGCAGCAGCCCCGGGGCAGGAGGGGCTGGGCAGGCCACTGGCCACGGGCACAGGGAGCTGAGCTCCAGGCTGCTGCTCTCCTGTTCCTCTCTGGTGTCCCTTTGACTGCAGACAAACTCCTCACTCTGGGGACAAGGTCTTTTGGCCTTCCTGTTGACCTCTGGAGGGTTCCAGGGCTTCTCTGCTGAGGTGCCTCATCTCAGCAGCCATCAATACCAGCTTTAGCCATGGAACTGGAGCAGGTCTGTGGTACTTCAGCTGCTCCCCCTGCCTCCCCTGGCCCTTCCAAGCCCAGCACTCAGAGCCATCAGGCAGTTTCAGGCAGATTGTGGCTTTGATCTGAAGGGAAGAGATGAGAAATGTTGCAGGAGGGGGTTGTCCCTCCCCTGCCCCACTTCACTTGAAGGAAAGAACATCTGAACTGAGACGGCAGCAAAGGAGAAGTGCCAAGATACAGCTCAGCCTGTGACTGTGCAGAGAGCGATGGGGACAAGACAGAACAGGAACTCTCCCTCATGTGGGGCTCAGAAGATCCCCATCTGCCCCCAGTCATGAGCTGGGTATTGCCTCGGGTATGTTTGTGGAGGGGGCATTAGGAGGATCCTTCGGTGTTTTGCTGGTCCAGGGGACCTGCACACCAGGGGTGAGTGGGTCAAGCTGTCCCAGCAGCTCACCTGCCTCCAGCCCTCCTGCCATCAGAAGGGTTTGCCTGCCACCAGTCCCATCCTCTCCACAGATCTCACTCCTGTCAGGAATCTCTGAGACTCCTCAAGCATTCCCAGCTCTTTGAGAAGCTACTTAGGGCCCCTGACAAGGCACCTTTCTCCATCCCCTGATCGTTCAGGAACACTCCACCAGTTCTGTCCTGAGCAGGCACATGAGCTGGAGGCTCATCCTGAAGCAAGAGCAAAGCAGGGGTTGATGTGCCAGGATCACACCAGCCCAGAGCATTTGGGAGCGAGCTCTTGGTGCTGAACGTGCAGCCCTGCTCCCCCCATGGCCCAGCCCTCCTGCTGATTTCCGCTCCTTCAATCTCGGGGTCATCTGCTGACTTTATCAGCGTGAGCTTCTTTCCACGCTGCTGATAGAAAAGGCCAAAACCCCAGTTAAAAGTGTGAAGGTGGAGGATGGAGCCCTCAGCTTTTGATGAGAACCACTCTTGCTTGCACGTGGCTTCCTGCAGCAGGAGCCTCCTGTGCATTTTCCACTTGTCCGTGCTGCCATCCAGGCTGGGATCGATCCACCCACCCAGCCGTGGATGGGCTCCCTGGACAGCTCCCT
This sequence comes from Edolisoma coerulescens, assembly GCA_013397115.1. Lineage (NCBI taxonomy): Eukaryota > Metazoa > Chordata > Aves > Passeriformes > Campephagidae > Edolisoma > Edolisoma coerulescens. The sequence goes on from VWZW01006712.1 coordinate 792,151, forward strand.
GCTGATGGAAGAACTCACAGCTCTTTGCCCTCAGCCTGGGGACATCTCCATGACTTCCTGCCAGCCTGGAGTGAGAACACAGGTACAGCAGGGCACAGCTTCTGCTCTGATCCCGAGTTAAAAGATGCTCTGCTTTTCTTTTATCTCTGCCACTTTGCAGCCGATTTGGGTGGGGTCCACCCTGCACAGAAGTGTGGTTGATGTTGTAACTTCCCTTTTTCCACTTTGGTAGGTAGAAGCCTCTCTCATTTTGCACAAGGAGCTGTCCCCTCTACCTGCTCTGTGCTGAGCCCCACACAAAGAGCTGGAGAGCGCTGCTGAACCTCCCTCAGGCAGCGAGAGCCTCCCACCAGCCATGGCAGGTGAGTCCTAAGGCAAATTCCCAGCCACAGTTGGGAGCAGCACCTTGCAAGGCTCTCCAGTCGAGTTTTGCAGATGAAGGGAATTAGGCCAGTGATGGAAATTAACACTGCAGCCACGTTCTCATTCCTTGGTTCTGGTCTGGCTGCAGCACCTTGTGCCTCCTGCAAAGGTGAGAAGCAGCAGCTTTTTGCCTCCTTCCCTGCCTGTGGGAAGACAGACAATGGGAAGATCCTGACCCATCTCTCGCAGGTGCTTGGTGAGTTGAAGGTTCAGGTGCAGTGCCAGGGCACAGGCTTAGCTTGGACCAGCTGGTTTCCTTTGAAGTGGATGGGCCTGAGGCTCAGCTGCGGCCACAGGGGTGCCTGGGCTGCTGCACAGACAGTGCAGGATGTGGGTGGATGTGTCTGGGTGTGTCTGGGTGTGTTCTGAGAGAGTGGCAGGAGCTGGGCCCTGAGGAGTGACAGCGTGGACCTTCCTCCTGCAGAAGGAAGAGGGATGTGTCCGAGCACGGGTGGTGCACGGGGCAGCTGGGGAAGAGGCAGTGGCTCTCTGCCAGGCTCAGGGGTGAGCTGAGTACCACAGCAGGCAAAGCACTTCGTGTCTCAGGCTGTCTGGGGGCTCTTACCAGCACTTGGATCTGTTCAGCCTCGCAGACTCCACCCATCAAGGTGTTGTCCCATCCGACACAGCCTGCTGCAACCCAAAGAGGGCCCCGGCACGTTTCTTCATTCATGCCACACCTTCACAACCACAGCAAAGCTGAGAATAACCAGACCCTTACCAAGAAATGATGACAGCTGTTAGAAGAGATGTCAATACTCTCAGTCACAACAGGAAACTTTATTAAACAACAGGAAGCCCGTGCTCATGGGTGGACTTACAAAACACCTCACCCTCCTCTCCCCTTGCTCTTTCAGTGCTGCAGGGCTGGCGGGCAGGGCTCTAACTCTCACCTCCACGCTGAGCAGGGCTGCTGGCTTCAGAGTCTCACAGCTACTCCAGCCCTCGAACAGAGGATCTGCTCTGCCCCAAGCCCTACCTGACCTCTTCCTCCATCGAGCATCCCCTGCCTGCTGACCCAGGCTCAGAAGATGAACGCTCCAGTGCTGAGCTGGCCGGTGAATCGCTCCCTCCTCCTTCCACCGGACTCTGCTCAACATGCCGAGCTCAGACTCGACCAGCTCGGCACGAAAGCCTCCTGCCTGCAGCTGGCTGCCATGAGGAACGTGAACATCATCCTGCAGCACTACCACTTCTCAGGCAAGCTCACCAACCGGCAGTCTGGGGACGAGGGCATGGGGCTGCTCCGCACCGTCTTCGCCATCATCAGCGGCGTCATCATCCTGGAGAACCTGCTGGTGCTGCTGGCCGTGCTGCGCTGCCTGCGGGCCCGGCGCTGGGTCTACTCCTGCATCGCCAGCATCACCCTCAGCGACCTGCTGGCAGGGATCGCCTACCTCTCCAACCTCTGCCTCTCGGGCAGGAAGACCTTCCAGCTCTCCCCGCCGCTCTGGTTCCTGCGGGAGGGAGTCCTCTTCATCGCCCTGGCTGCCTCCACCTTCAGCCTGCTGGTGACGGCCATCGAGCGCTACAGTGCCATGGTGAGGCCGATCGCCGAGAACGAAGCCAGCAAGACCCTGCGCCTGCGCGGCCTCATCGTGTCCTTCTGGCTGCTGGCCCTCGTCCTCGGGCTGCTCCCGCTGCTGGGCTGGAACTGCCTCTGTGACTTCCAGGCCTGCTCCGTGCTCCTGCCTCTCTACTCCAAGAACTACATCCTTTTCTCTGTGGTCATGTTCAGCGTCATCCTCCTGGGCATCATCGGCCTCTACATCTCCATCTTCCATCTGGTGCAGGCCAGCTCCAAGCAAACCAGCTCTCGGCACGGCCGCAGGCGGTCCCTGCGCTTGCTGAAGACCGTGCTGATGATCCTGGGGGCCTTCATCCTCTGCTGGAGTCCCCTCTTTGTGCTGCTGCTCTTCGATGTCTTCTGCCAGCCCGGGGCCTGCACCCACCTGCGCAGCCTGGACTGGACCCTGGCTCTGGCGCTGCTCAACTCGGGAGTCAATCCCGTCATTTATTCCCTGCGGAGCGTGCAGGTTCGCCGTGCCGTGGGGAGCCTGCTGTGCTGCTGCTGCCTCAGGGCTGGGCTCTGCGAGCCTGGGAGCTGCCTGCTCATCTCGGACATCAACTCTGGCTCGTCCACCGAGAGCTCCCTGCGCTGCCGGGAGAGCTTCCGCAGCTCCGTGGCGTGGAATGCTCGGCCCAGGGCACCTCTCTCCAGCAACTCCAGCATGATGAGCAACCTCCCCAGTCTGTGAGGGGCCACGGGGAGAGCAAGAGATGCCAGACAGCCCCTGGGACCTCGTGCTGCTGCTCCTGGCCTGGCAGAACTGTAGCAACTCAGGCTGACCAGCTGTGAACCGGGGCCAGGCTTTCCAGTCCCATCAGGATGGGATGTTGCCTCAGCGTGGGTGCAGCACAGGGACAGGAATTGCTCCCAGGCTGGGAGTGAAAGGCACAGGCACATTTTAGGAGTGATGCTCTCTCTGCTGAGACAGCTGCAGTGCTCAGGTTGTGTGTGTGTGCTCTGGGTGTGCAGAGGTGCTGTACCTGCTCACCTGAGGGTGTTTTGCCCCAGGGCACAGTGGCAAATAGGGTGGGTATCCCCAGCCAGGTGTCAATCCCAACCCCTCGGGATCAGGCTGGGTTGCCACTGCTCGTCATGCAGGGCTGGAGGTGACACTTGAGCCTTCTGCAGTTTGCAGCCTTCTGGAGCTCTGTGATGGACACAGCTGCTGGGGAGCAATGCAGGCTTGATGTCTGGCCAGGGAGTCAAGAAAAATGAGGTTTGCAAGTGCGACTGTGCAACTCTGGGGCAGTACCCAGCCCCCTGGGCAGGAATCAAGAGCCCACCTGGGGAGCAGCAGAGCCCAGCCCGAGGATGTGGCTGCAGCCACAGCCCTGGCCCTCCCCAGGGTGGAGAGGCTGGGCACCGAGCCAGGGCAAACACTGTGACAGTGCTCAGAGCTGCAGTGACAGGGCTGGCACTGGCACGGGCAGAAGGAGGTGCCCAGGAGGGGAGCCTGGTGCCGTCCTGGGCTGGAAGACACGGCCACCTTGTGCCTCAGATCCCTGCTCTTCTGTTGCCTTATGTAGGGAATAATCAGAGCAGCACCCAAATGCATCCTCTCACTGTGCCAGAAGGCCACTGAAGCACCGGGGACTCACATAAAACCTGCTGGCCCAGCCCCTCTGCAGCACCTGAGTGTGCAGCCCGTTTGTTTTGCAATAAATAGAGGTGATCAGAAAGCCCTGGGTTGATTTACTTTGATTTTTTTTTTTTCCTCCAGAGGCCAGGTACTGCCTGGGAGATGTTATTGTAGTCCCGGGACAGCTGGACCTGCCCTCCTGTTCTTGGGACAGGGGGATCACCCTGCTCAGGGGGCAGCGGGAGCCTCCTGCCCCGTCCCGTCCCATCCCATCCCATCCCATCCCATCCCATCCCATCCGCTGGGGGGCGCTCAGGAGCGCCAGGCCGCGGGGAGGGCGCTCCCTGCAGGCCAAGGCGGGGCGGTACCGCGGCCTGCGCGGGCTGCCGAGACTACAACTCCCAGCGCCCCTCGCGGCGGCGCGCGGACTACAG
>VWZW01006712.1:796215-812029 GCA_013397115.1 Edolisoma coerulescens
GGGCCGGGGCCGCGGCGATGCTGGAGGAGGCGAGCGAGGTGCTGGAGTCGGTGCTCAAGGCCTCGTGCCTCCCGCTCAGCGTCCTGCTCTTCGTGCCCGCCGTGCTCCTGCTCCTGGGGCCGCCGCCCGCCGCCGAGGCGGCGCACGAGTTCACGGTCTACCGCATGCAGCAGTACGAGCTGGGCGGGCAGCCCTACGGTGAGGAACTGCACGGCCCGGCCGGGCTCGGTCCTGCCGGCAGCGGCTCCTTCAGGGGTGGTGGGGCCGTGGGAGGGGAGCCCCGATGCCGGGGAGGAGCCCAGGGTGGGCCGTGAAGCCGCGGGCGGCCCGTGGAGGGCGGCCCGGCCTAGGGGAGGCCGCGGGAGGGCTCGGGGGGCTCCGGGAGGCGGCAGCAGCCGGGCCCGGGCCAGGCCCAGGCGCAGGGGAGGCCGCAGGAGGGCCCCGTCTGGCCGAGTTTCACTGCCCGGGCTCAGCACGAGCAGGAGAGTGCTGGGAGCTCCATCGTGGTGACCTAGAGCCGGCCAAGGACCCCGGTCTGTGGGCTGAGGTCTCTGTGCTTTGAGGGGTCCGGCTGCATCCCTCCTGTACCCTGGAAAACTTGGTTGTATGCTCAGTTTTGTCCTTTTGCCTTTGACTCCTTTATTGACAGGTTGATTCTCCTTCGCTCTTCTTCATCCTCCTCATCCTCCTCATCCTTGGTTGTGTGTGGTGCTCCAGTGGCTCCATTTCAGAGCCCGTCCTCCCGCTGTGTTACAGCTGACCTTTACTTCCTCTGTTCTCCTACTTCCAGCCTGCTGGTTGTGCAACACCTTTCTCTGGGTCAGAGACACACCCTGTTCTGCGAGTCCTTGAGGTGCTGCAACCCTCAGCCTCCTCCCCTGGGTGCCCACGCTCAGAATCGAGGGTTGTTTCTGGGTCTTCTGTAGAGATTTTATTCCAGGCCAGGGCACGAGCTCTGTCTGTGAGTGACTCTTCCTAAGTGTCAGCGTTAGCAATGAACAGCCTCACGTTTACTCTGTGCTGTCCATGAGACACCATCTCTCAATCTTTTAGATCTTAATAAGTTCAGATATATAAGTTATGAAATGCAGCTGTGCCTGTGTACTCTTTAAACACTTCACGTTTCTGGTGGCTTCTAAATATCTGAAATTATTTCTGGGTTCTTCCATCACAGTTTCTCAGAACGTGTGCACATCTTGAGGGCTCTGTTGCTGACAACCTCATTAGCTCCAAGGCAGACCCTTGCATGGGGGTAGGACTCTCTCTCTGTTCTCAGGTGATGGGAACTGTTCATGGACAGGCTTAGCAGGGGCAGCAGGGATGTGATTCAGCTGCCTATGACTTTGCTTGCCTGGGTGTCCCTTCTAGAACTCTTGAAAAGCCAGGTGTTATTTTTTTTAAGATGCTTCCAATTAACTTTTTATGCTGTTTCTTTTCCTGGAGCCTTTTAGCTCGGTGGGTTGTGTGTTTCCTTTGTTCCTTCCTGCTCCCTTTGGGTAGCTGCTGTTCCTGTTCCTTGTGTGTTCTGAGATGCCCTTCAGGATAAAAGTTGTATTTCACAGAGCAGTCTGAGTTGGAAGGGACCCACAAGAGTCATCGAGTTCAGCTTTCAAAGTGAATGACCCATAGAGTGATCAAACCAGTAACCTTGGCATTATTAGCACCATGCTCTGACCAACTGAGCCGATTTGTTGTTCCAGATTCTCATATTCTTTTCCAGAAATACCAAATTCTTCTTGCAGGGGAAAGAATTTTTTGGTCAGCATCACTCAGAGCAATTTAAGAACAAGCCTGGGCTTCCTCTAATACTGATAGAATGAGGGCTCTTTAATTTGTAAATGAGTGATTATTAACCAGCTCTCTGTAGAGAAACTACAGAAAATCAGCCTGTCAGAAAAATACTGTTGTGTCTGCTCTGCTGAGATGTCAGAGAGAGCAGAACTTTGGGTCCACACATTGCTGTGTTTACACATCATTCCTTTGGGAATGGTGGAGGGATAATCCTCATTTTGAATTGCTTTTCTCTGGCTCGAGTGGGGGTCCTGTTAATGTTCGTTTCTTATTTAGTGTCAGAGGTCTGTGGGGAGAATTTACATTGTGCCTGGGCTCTGTTTCTGGGTGTGTGGCCCTCGCTGATGCTGCGCAGGGGAAGTGAAGATTTTTCTGGTTTAGGTGTTTCTGTGACCTTTGATGTGACCAAACTAACGTTAGAGTTAGGCTAAGACAGGTTTAAATCTAATCCTGTTTGACAGAGACTGGAGCACCTTGTCTGTCCCTGTGTGGGGACCTGGAGTGATGAGCTCTCCAGTGGAGGTGCCAGAGTTGCAGAAGAAGAAATCGAGTTACAAACTGTAAGGTGGATTTGACCCTCTCTGTTTGCACAAGATGTCCTTTTGGCCCTGGCTTGGAGAATGCAGGAGCAGTTCTCTGGCAAGCCTGCTGTGCTCCCAAGGGATTGCATTTCCATGTGGGGGATTTGATCTGCTGGAACTGAGAGTAGGAGAGGGCGAGGCCTCAGGAGCAGCCTGCTCATCTGTAACTCTCCCAGCTACAGAACCTTCCTTGTGGCTGAGTGAGAGCAGCCCTTGGGGTGACACGGGGCAGGCTGGTGTCCTTTCCTCAGGTGGTTCTGCACAGCTTCCATCCACAGCTTGGTCCTACAGCCGGGGGAGGCTCTGGAGAGGCCAGGCTGTCTCTGGGTGTGTTGCTGTCTGCAGGTGTTAGGTGCAGGTGAGCAGACAGGTAGCCTGCGTGGTAATCTTTAAGAGGAAGACGGGAAGGTGAGGCTGTGTAGTGTGGAGTGAGGGGAGTCTGGCAGGATGTGGCTGCACAGGAAAAACCCACAGACCTCTGCTCCTTCTCGGACGAGGGCGAAGAGGCAAACTCAGCTTTCTGCAGCTTCTGGCTGCTCTGCAGCCCATCAGACTGTCCCCAGGACTACTCCGAGCAGGAGACAGGCTGGAGCCAACGGGATGGGATGAAATGCTTTACAAGGCCTCTTGCTTTCCCTGCTGGCAGGCACCAGGAGCGCGGTGCTGAACACGGAGGCGCGCACCGTGGAAGCGGACGTGCTGAGCCGCCGCTGCGTCATGATGCGGCTGGTGGACTTCTCCTATGAGCAGTACCAGAAGGCTCTCCGCCAGTCAGCCGGGGCTGTGGTGATCATCTTGCCACGATCCATCTCCTCTGTCCCCCAGGATGTTGTGCGGGTAAGCAAAGAAGTTTTCTTTCTCTTCCCATGGGAGGTGCATTGGAGAAAAGCTTGGTTGCTGCAGGGCTGGAAGCTTCTGTTGTAATGCACAACAAATCGTATTCCAATTTTAAAACTTCTCTCTCTGCTTTGGTTGTTAATTTTTTCCTGCCATCTTTTCGTGTTTGGCAGATGCTAAGTTTGTGTCTCGCTTAAATCCTCAGCAATTCATGGAGATAGAGCCAGAAATGCTTGCTATGGAAACCATTGTGCCAGTCTACTTTGCAGTGGAAGATGAGGAGCTGCTGTCTATCTATGAACAAACACGGGCTGCTTCTGCATCACAGGGCTCTGCCTCAGCTGCAGAAGGTGAGTTCTGACAAGGAGGAAAAAGTTTTGAGGAAGACAGGCTTGTTCCCACCTCTGGGAGGAGTCTGCCGTGTCATCTGCACCATGAACCAGCGTTCTGTCGCATTTGTGTTTATTCTGTCTTTGTCAAAGTGTTTAGAGATTCAGTGGAATAAAAAACACAGTATAAGAAAGCATTACTTGACTATATTTGGACATACAGTTGCAGGAAGTTCTCAGCTTCACGCTGTTGCAAGTAAGGTAGAAATCAAAATTAGGTTAAAAACAACACTGAAAATGTTAAGTGACGATGGTGTGTTGATAGAAGCTGAAGCTTTTTAACTGACCACAACTCAGTTTGATGCTTCCATGTAAATAATTTGACTGTCTTATTGGCCTGCTGCTTATGACTAACATTAGTACTGCTGGGGAAAAGTTTTTGATCAAAAGTTTGGGATTTTAGGACAGAATGAAAAAGCACAGTCACTAAGTTCCCATGTCATTGCATAAACACCAGTGACAAGTGAGAGGGTTTAAATGGTTTAAAGCTGGTCTCTCCAAAGCTCAGTTAGCAGGGGAAATAAAGGGATGAAACTTCCCCAGGTGTACATTGTGGGGTTTTTTGGTGTTTTTTCTAGTTCTGCTGCACACGGCGACTGCCAATGGCTTCCAGATGGTGACCAGCGGGGCTCAAAGCAAAGCTATCAATGACTGGCTCATCCCCAGTGTGGAGGTGAGTTGTGTATGGATTCAAACTGGCAACACTGATGAGGTGACTTCTTTTATGGGGACTTTATCAGATGTTTGGTCCGACAGGGCAAGTCAGGGGAGTCTCAGCCAGGTATCTGAAGTCCTCACAACTGAGGCCATGGCAGACTCAGCAGGCAGGTGGAAGTCAGGCTGTCTTGTACTGGCACACAAGAGGTGATGGGGTGTGACACTGCTCTCTTTCCTCTGCAGGGAAGGCTGACAGGGCTGGGTGGAGAAGACCTGCCCACTGTTGTGATAGTTGCCCACTACGATTCCTTTGGAGTGGCTCCAGTGAGTATTCTGTCTTCCTGCAGCTCTCTGTTCCTATCATTTTTCCCATATGGCCTCTGCCCACGTGTCTTTTCTTGGCCTTAAGGCTGTGGGGCAGTTACAAGTGGAGCACAGTGGTGTGCTGTCTTGCAGCTGTTCTGGTACCTGAGAATGGGTGTAGGTTTGTCACCTTGTGTCTGTCCCACCTCATCCTGCAGTGGCTGTCCCACGGGGCTGACTCCAATGGCAGTGGAATCTCAGTGCTGCTGGAACTGGCCAGGCTGTTCTCTCGGCTCTACACCTACAGAAGGACCCATGCTGGGTAAGGAACTGCCCTGTTTGGGGTTAAATGTGGATAACTGACCAGTGGAGGGGATGGTGGGGGTAATAGATTCCATCCCCAAGCCCTGGGAACTCCCCACTTTTAATCAGTCCTGCCATTACCTGAGAATGTGGGAAGTGTTTGTTAATGCACAGTTTGCCTTGGATGTCAGGTGCAAGTGGTTGTGATTTCACCACACCTGCAAGGCTGAGTGAAGGAATTCTTGGAGTGCAGCATGCTAACCCTTTTCTGGCTTCTTTGATGGGCAGGTATAACTTGCTGTTCTTTGCATCTGGAGGTGGCAAGTTTAATTATCAAGGAACTAAGCGGTGGCTGGAGGACAATTTGGACCACACTGGTGAGTAAGGGGCTGGTTGTGTTAAATCTCTATAATTAATTGTCAGCTGTCCTGTGAGAATCTCCTTGTGTGAGCCTTGCTTTTTTGTGGGGGTGGAAATCCCAGCACAAGACGTAGCAATAAAGGTTTGGATTTTTCTGTTCCAGATTCCAGCCTGCTGCAGGACAATGTAGCATTTGTTCTCTGCCTCGACACTCTGGGCAGAGGCAATAGCCTTCATCTTCATGTCTCAAAGCCTCCCAAGGAGGGGACCTTGCAGCATGCGTTTCTGAGAGAACTGGAGATGGTAAGGAAAAGCATTTTAGGTGGATGAGAACTTGGGACTTACTGGGCAGCTCTCCATGAGAGGAATGAAGATGTGAAGAAAGGGTGTGCCATTGAAATAATTCATGTATTGTTTAGGGTCACTCGATTTGAAGTGCAGACAAATCCTCATGCCACAGTCCCAGCTGAAGCAGACTAGATTTGCAAATGCTACCCTGTAGTGACATGAAAACACCTCTTATTGACCTGAAACCAGCTTTAATAATGTCAATAACTGCACCTTACTTTCTGAAACACACAAAAGTGGGTGTAGGCAGACAGGGCAGTGCAGGGTGGGACTATGCAGTGAGCAGCACCCCTGAATGGCTTGCCCTTGTCCTCAGGTTGTTGCCAGCCAGTTCCCAGAGGTGAAGTTTTCCATGGTGCACAAGAAGATCAACCTGGCTGAAGACATGCTGGCGTGGGAGCACGAGCGGTTCGCGATCCGGCGCTTGCCGGCGTTCACCATCTCCCACCTGGAGAGCCACCGGGACAGCCTGCGCAACAGCATCATGGACAGGAGGTGAGGCACCCTGGGGAAGGATGGCTGGGGCTTAAATCCAGCCCAGAAACCTAAACTGGCCTCACAACTGCTTGTGTTGTTCTGATGGTCAGGGCACAGGTGACAGAAACACTGGGAGCTGGGCTCTGGATTCAGGCTCATGCCTGATGCAGTGAAAGGGTTGTTTCTAGAGGAAGCTGATGTCATTGGCAAGTCCATAATCCCCTCTTTTGCTTTAGGGCACGAATAGACACTAAAGCACTCACCAGGAATACTCAGATCATTGCTGAGGCTTTGACAAGGGTCATCTACAATCTAACAGAAAAGGTAAGAGGTGCCCACTGTGCAGTGCTGGCCAGCCTTGTCCTGCCAACCAAGCTCAACGCTAACCTGGTTTTTTTTTTTTAATTTTCCCTTGCAGGGAGCACCTGCAGATATGCAGATCTTCACAGATCAGATGGTAAGCACAGGGCATTATTTTTGTAACCTGTGGAATCTAGAGTCTGGGAGAGAGCTCTGGTCTCAGCATGTGTGTGGTTGACTCCCTTTCTTGGGTGGTATTTTTCTGCAGCAGATCCAGCAGGAGCAACTGGAATCAGTGATGGACTGGCTGAGCAGTCAGCCCAGGGCTGCCCAGCTGATTGATAAAGACAGCACCTTCCTCAACACCTTAGAATATTATATGGGACGCTACCTGAAGGATGTCAAGCAGCATCATGTGAAGGCAGACAAACGGTAAGAAAAGAAATGAAAGAACCAGCCAGGGCGTGCAAACTGGCTTCCCCCTGGACAGAATTTTGCCTCTGAGCTGCAGCTTTCCTGGTTTCTTGACATGCAGCTTGGCCCTTTTCTGCTCTCCTGTCAGTTTTGGTTCATGCTCGGTGTTCTCCCAGAGAAAGCTTTTCATCATTCCTCGCAGCACAAGAAGAAGGCCCAGCAGCTCCCTCTGCCTGTAAAGCTTGTTTTTAAACTGTTTTGGTTGCACTGTTCCCACTCTGAGAGCAGGAGAAGACTTAAGTTTTGGTTAATTACAAAAAGGCAGCTTCCATCCTGTCCAGCCTGCTTGGGCTGAAGCCATTTCAGTGAACACAGGGAGGAATCTTTCATGTGCCTCTTTGGAGACAGCTGAACAACAGCATGAGTTCTGAATTGTGTCCTTGGGCTTCTGATTGTAGGAAAAGAAAGTCCTGATGACTAAAATCAGCTCAAAACCAGTATGGGAGGTGGTCATGCTTACCTGTCTCTGGTTGGGTGAACTCCTTGGGAACAGCTCTGGGCTGTCCTGACTGCAATGGAATCTGAAAAATTTCTTCTTTGCACAGGGACCCCGAGTTTGTTTTCTATGACCAGCTGAAGCAGGTGATGAATGCATACAGGTATGGAACTCCCTTGGGCGTGCTGGGCTGTTGTCTCACCCCCTGGCAGTAACTGCTGTAGCAATTTAATGTGTACTTTTCCTAATTCCAGGGTCAAGCCAGCAATCTTTGACCTACTTCTGGCTGTCTGTATTGCAGCCTACCTTGGCGTGGCCTATGTTGCAGTGCAGGTAAGAGACACAGATGTATAATTTTCCTTATAAAACAAGTTAGCTACAGTAATTCACACAGTGCCAGCACTAAAGCTGGAACAATAATGCCAGTTGGCTGGGCTGAAGGCAGTCTCTTGCCATTCTAGTGCAAAACTTTTTTAGAGCTGTTTCTTGTAGTCTAGGACATGCATAACTCACTTGCTGAACTATTTTGGCTCCAAACTGAAACTTTACAACAAATTGTAGTTACCTTGGTAATTTAAAGGTTTGTAGCTTGTAGTGTTAGGAAATATCTGAACTTGGGATGCAGCTTAGAAATGCATCTTCAGAGTTTGCTTTCTTTTTTCCATGAAACCATAAAAACCTGTGTCCACACCTCTGGAAATGTGATACTCCATGCCTTGGCCAGCTGGATTAAATGTAGTGGTTTTGTGTCAGTGTTAACCAAGCCACTGTGAGCAAGGCTTCTGCTCCTGCCTGGGTTCATGAAGGACATGAATGAAAGGGAAGCTTTTTAGGTCACTCTCAATTTTGATCACTTCATGTTATTCGTGTCTATTATTTGTTTAGGGAAACCACAAGCATTTAAAAACTTCAGTGTAATAATATAAACAAGAGGAAACACATGTACTTTGATCTGTTAGCAATCTTCATTATTTCTGTTATTTGAATTTGAAATTATTTCAGGCCTGGATCTTGTTACATCTGTCAAATATCAAATCAAAATAAAATCAACCCCATCAAAATCAAAAGAGGAATTAAGTGAATTTCTAAGTCACTGGGGAAATGGTGAAAGAGAAGATCCAGTTAAAGGATTGTGAATTACTGGGAATATCTGTGTTTGCCTGGTTCATTTTTACCTTCCTGAAACTGCTGGCAGCAGTGTTTCTATAGAGACCAGGGACCTGCATGTGTTGAAATCTGAAGCTTTCTCCTCCCCTTCAGAAGGAACAGAATTGCATAAAAAAAAAAATTAAAAAATCTTTAACACATCTTCACAATGGGGTGATACAGACCTGCACAAACACTTCTGTAAGCCATCATTTTCTGTATAACTTGGCTTCCTTGTCATAATTCCTCCTCATCCATCAAGTCCCACTCCATCTTCAGGATGAGTGGTTGATGCAAACAAGGCACTGCATTTGCACACTGGTATTGTTTCAAGCCTTCTGCTCAGCTCTCTGTCTGTTTAGAACTGTCATGGTTACTTTTTTTTCCCTTCTGTTTCCAGCACTTTGGTCTCCTTTACAAGATGATACAGAGATTATCCCTTAAAAACAAGCAGCAGTGAAGCACCAAGTCCCCCCCGACCCAGCAGCACTGAGCCATCGGTGAGCCCACTGGGAACCTTCTGCCTTCCACTGAACCCTGCTGTTTCTCTTCCTTTGTCTCCTCTTTGCTACTGTATAGAGGGGAGGAAGGCATAAAGAAAATGAAATTTTAACTCTTGTGCACCTTTTAAGTGCTTTTCTTCACCTTTTTCCCCCTGACTTGCACCACGTCTGGTTTCCCTTTGCATTTTGGTGAGGGAGAGGCTGAGAGACTTCAGCAGTTCCTGCAGTCTGATTCTGAGCAGCTTCTCTGAGTGTGAAACAAAGTCCAGCACCTTCATGGACACATGTCACACAGCCAGCCTGGAAACTGAGACTACAGCCTGAAGTGTAATCTCTGCCCAGCAAACAAGGACTTGGAGCAGTTGTTTAAAAAAAACAACCAGAAAGTGCACATGCAAATTAAAGAGAATGCAATTAGCATGTTTCCTTATGGCACCTCTTCCTTGAGTTCGCTGCCTGGCTTTAGGGGAGTTGTGCTGAGCAAGCAGTGTCTGCAGCAAGCACCTTCTTGCATTTTGTTTAAACTCACCCCCTTTTAGGAGGTGCACTGTGAATGGTCTTGACTGTTGTTGCCAGGATGAGGAAAGATTGTTAAGATGGGTTTCTGGCATGAGGGTTTTTGCCAGGGACAGGTTCTCTCCTGTCTTTATTGGAGGATGCATTTTGCTGTGTACTTGATTTCTCTGGAGGTTTGTGGTCCTTGAACAGTTCACAGCTGCCACCATTCTGTGCTAAAATCTTGCTTGATTTTTGAGGGGTGTTCCATAGTCCCAGCTGCTGCAGGATCATGTTCTGTGCTGTTCCATGTACTTACACAAGCTGGTTACATTGATAACAACAGCAGCTCAGACCTGGAAAATATATTGAGATACTACAAGCCCTAGGCTAGTTGTAGTTCTAGAAGATAACCCTGAACACTGTCCTGCCACCCAGCAAGTTTTGAGTCCTTTCTGTAATCTCTTCTATGTACATGAGGTCTCTTCACAAGCCACAGTGACACTTTTTTTTTTAATTTAAGCTACTATTTCTAATTAAAGTAGCATATCTTACAGAGGCTGAAAAACTATTTTTGAATTGAGATGGACCATTTTTTTTTGTGTATGCAAGGAAAATTCCAGCTGTGCATTCCTGTTTGCACACACCTGCTGTGCACGTGCTTGTTAGAAAAGGGGTTGTTGTGGCCAGCACTGTCCTTTGGATGGGCACCAAAGCACTGATTTCCATCCTTCTTTGTTTGTTTTACTTTAGTCTCCTTCTTGGAGACTCCCTTACCCCGTGATGTGTCCTCTCTGCTACTTTAAATGTGTAGCAACTTGTTCTTTAAAGGGTCTTGTCTTTTCCAGGAAAGCATGCTGCTGTCAGCAGCCCACCGTGGTGTCAGCAGGTGGCATGGTGCCAAGCACTCCAGAAATATCAGCCACACAGGGAAACCTGCCTTTTCCTGGTCTTTTGAGGGCTCATTTGAAATATGTCTCTCTGCATGCGTGAAGTGCTCATGACACTCCTCTGCCAAATGAATTTATAATGACTTCAGAAGTTGCTGGAGTGGCTGGAAGGCAAGCCTTGATTGTTTTCCACTGGTTTTTATGCTCTGCCCATAGAGACTGCATCTGCTGTGCCCTGGGAAGCTGCATGCTCTGGGCTGGGTAGGTTTAGAACATGCATGGTACAGTGGCTCTCTGAAGAACTCTGTAGGCTCTGAATATCTGGGAGTAGTGTGAGTGCTCCAGCTGCATCATCCACTTCTGGTGTGTTACACTTAGGGGGGTGGTGTTCCTTCCAGTCCAGCAGATTCCTTCACTAATCTTAATGATTAACTCCGTTACTTTGCTGAGAAAAATAGAAAAAAATTATTAGTAATGCTGCTGGAGCTTGAGTTGATGTGTGTAACATTTGCCAGTAGTGGGCAAGAGCAAACAGAGCAGACCTGGAGCTTGTTCCTTGCAGTGGAAACTGTCAGCCTTCAGTCTTCCAGATGAGAAGCTCAAAGTTCAGAGGCAAAAACTTCCAGAGGCTGTAGCACAAAGAAAACACTTTAGCTCTGTGTGGTCTCAGCAATGAACTGCTAACACTCCTGATGCAGTGCCAGAAGCCAGTGGAAACAACCTAAAAAAAAGATGGATAAAGATTAATGAGGAGAGTTCATAAACCTGAGGGGCAGTTGGGATGGTACACTGCTCTCTCTCACACAAGGTTAGTTTGTCCCGTAATCCTTTTGTGTCTCTCTCCGTGGCTGCCATAAAAAGTAGTTTTTACTACAGATAAAGAGTTTTTGCTTTTGATCAAAGTGCACGTGCACTGAAACATATATGCTCAAATCTGAGATAGTCAAATCCCAACTTCCTCATAGCTGGAGCAGAGTGCCCATCCTGGGACTGAACTTAGTTCCCACATTGTTGTTTCCTTGGGTGAGTCAACAGAGAAGCTTGCAAAGAGACCCTGGAGCTGATCTGCACTGCAGCATTATCTGATCAAGTCAGTCACCAACACAAAGGCAGAAATCCAACAGGTGTTGTGATAAAATAAAAGTTCTCCACAGATGAGCAGATGAGCTCTGTGTAGCTGATTCTTGTTGCCCTTTTTTTTACCTACCCTCTTTTTTTGAGGAGTTTGCCTGGCCTGTAGGGAAGAGCATGGAAAGCATTATATCCACAGACACACAAGTGGCTAGCAGTTGATGCATCTAGCCAGAAAATAATTTTCTTTGCAATTTGTCTGACTTCACTTGTCCTGGTGCTGCCAGAGTCTGCAGCCCATAACAAACTGGTTTTCCAGCAGGGTTTAACTGAAGCTGTTAATTCCTTCTATCTACTTCCACCTGCATGGGCACTCTTGGGGACTGTATGGGAGTAGTTTGGATTATTGTAGTTCATCTCCCAAATAAGAGGGGTTGGTTTATTGTTGGGAGAGAAGTAATGCTGTGCAATATGAACTCCACCCCTGTACTCAGTGCAGAGAAGACCCTGAAGCCAAAATTGAATTAGGTCTCCCACTATTTGTGGCTGAAAGTCACCACAATCTATTTAGACATTCAAAACCACAGCTATACCCAAAATTACTGTGGGGCTTGGTTTTGAGGGTGTTCTGTTTGTTTTAAATCTTGTGCTCTTACACTGTTCATGGCCCAAGCCCAAATCTTAGGCTGCTCCTGCACCCCGTGTTTAAGCTGGGTTTTACATTTCAGAGGTTTTACATTTCATTTGGTCTTGACTCACCAATCTGAAATGCTGAGGCTGCTCCTGGATGTCTCAGAAAATTGGGCCTCTGGGTACTTGAGTGTGGACTCCTGCTTGCTCACTTTGATCTGTTTAGTTTCCATTTGTAGTTACTGCATAGCGACTTCAAGGTTATAATCTGGAATATTTGCAGCTCAGGAAAAAGATTTGATTTATCTAGCAATGTTAACTCAATTATTTATCTCTTATGTGCCCTGAAGAACAAATGTATATTGAGGTGAATATTTAAAAGCTAATAGAAAATTCAATGCAGTTGATTTACATATTTTAGGACTATAAATGTAATAATATTTAAGTATTTTTACTTTTTTTTTAAATTTGTTTGTCCCTTTTTCCCTTGGAAAAATAAATCAAGTGAATAGGTTTGATGGATAGATTTGTCAGAGAACTATTTGCTCCAAAAAATGGAATCTCCTTGCATTATTTGGAGGAATAGACACCTCTATCAAAAGGGAGAAAATCTGTGTATTTAAAAGCTTTATCCTTTCTGTCCTAGTCAAAAGTAAAATAGTATGACAGAAAACATTTACACACTCCTAGCATGATTCCGGCACCTTGAGGTGAGCAAATTCCTGTTTATTCAGAAGGTTTGTGCTCATGTGAAGCAATTAAAAGTTTCTATGCAAAACACCTTTGGTACTGTGAAAAACTGGTTACCTCAGCAGCCAACACTGTGTGCTCATGGAGATTGTTGTGTCTCTGTCCTTACCCAATGCCTATTTGAACTATTTATTCAAATTATAAGCATTGCAAGAGATCTGTTCCCTGAGCATGAGTTTGTCAAAGTCGTGGTCAGAGGTGTAGAGTGGCGAAGTGACCTGAACGAGATGGAAGGGGAGAGCTGGATGTTCGCTCATCCCGATGCCGAGCATCCGAGGGGTTCTCCTTGTTAAGACCCTTCAAGAACCAGCCTCGTGTGGGGCTGTGCGGTGTCCCCGCGGTGCCACGGGGCAGCCCCGCCCGCTGCCCGCAGGTCCCGAGGCTCCCGAGCATCTCCCGGTCCCAGCCCCGGCCCGGCTCAGCCGCTGCCCTGCCCTGGGCACCGCTCCCGGCCCGGGGCAGCGCGGGGCTCGGCCCTCGCACGGCTGCACAGGTACAGGCGGGGCAGGTGTGGCCTCGGCATCCCCGTTCCATCCGTTCCAGGGCTCCGCTTCCTTCTCCGCTTCCCTGTGGCAGCGGGGACACGTGGCTGCCTGTCCGCGGGTCCGTGAGGCTGGTGCTGGGGATGCCGAGGTACCGGGAGGATGCCGAGGTACCGGGGAGGATGCCGAGGTCCTGGCTCCTCCGACCAGGCTGTTCGAAGTAGTGATGAGAAAAGAAAGAAACGTCTTCCAAGTGAGAGAAAAGGTTGAAAACAAAGGCCAAACCTTGGAAGGTAACAGAAAAATTGCTGGGACAAGGCAGTGAAGAGGAGGGTGTATTCCAGCGATGGAGGGCAAAGAGCTGCTCTAGAAATGTATCATCGTTGTTCTCTCTATACAGGTCTCCCCTCTATCTCCTCTGCTTGTAACAGAGCATTTTTGCAGCTGGGGTGCCCACTGTCCCATCACAGCCCTCTGGCATGCGAGGCAAAACCCTACAGGCTGAGGGGCAGCTCGTTGCAGGGCCGGATTTAACACCGGCTCTGTCATGTCATTATCACAGAATCACAGAATTAACTAGGCTGGAAAAGACCTTTGAGATCACCGAGTCCAACCTGTAATTATGTCAGTGCCCTGCTTTGAAGGGAAGGTCCTTGTGGACATCAGGGAGTTCTTCGCTGACAGGGAGGGTGGTGTGAAACCAGAGAGGAAAAAGGTCCAGCTGCCTTCCCTGGATGGAGACTGGGGCTGTGCCAGCCACTCCACTCTGGCTTAGCCTGCCTCTCAGTGCAGGGAGACCTGTCATGCCATGCTGAGGGACTGGGAGCTGAGCAAACCACACTGGAGGGCTCAGTGCTTTCTCAGCCTGGGTGGCAGCAGCTGAAGAAAAGCACAAAGGATGAGTGTAAGCCTCCAGTGAGATCTGGGGCTTGGCAGGACAGCTCAGAGCAGTGCAGGAAGCTGGTGTGCAGGACTGTTTAATCACCAGTCCTTTCTCTGGCTTTTGGCAAGGGTAGAACTGCATGGTGGAGGAGGGGAGGCTGAAAACACTGGCCCTGATGTTTCCTCGTGTTCCCCTGCTAGCTGACAAACTTGTGTTTTGGTACTGATCATGCCTCTGTCAAAAAGGTGACATTTTGTGTGTTTGTCCCTAATCTGTAATGGTGGAGCTGTGCTTGGCAGGGAGACAATGCCAGAAGTAAATCTTTCTCTCCTTCCCTGTGCAGCTGGGGACAGAAAGGTTAAGAACCTTCTGAATCCTTACCGAGACATTCCAATGCTGCTGTTAGGTGTTCCCTTATACTTTTGGCAAGTGTCTGAGGATGTGATGTCCTGACACTTCTGCAACTGGAGTGTCCCATCAGAGCAGCACTACCTGAGCGTGCGGTGCAAGCAAAGGCAGGTGGAGAAGGGGAGACACATCTTTGTCCAGAGCTTTTCAGCTGATGAGCCACACTTATCTTAGGCCTTTTGCTTCGGGACTTTGATGGTGACTTGCCAGCTTGCCTGGAATTTCACAGGCCCTGGACTCTTTTCACCTGTCCTGTGGGTTGTGCCTAGCAAAAATTGAGTCAATGTGGGGTTTCTTGAGGAACCCTTTGGTCCTTTGGCTATAGATTTTTGTGTGAGGGCAGATGAGTTTGTTTCAGCTTCACAGAATCAATTAGGTTGGAAAAGACCTCTGAGATCATCGAGCCCAACCTATTGCATGACTAAGCATGGTTTTCATTCCAGAAATTAATTTCTTTCAGAGAAGTTACAAGTATAAATTACTCTCTTACAGGGAACTGTGTACCCTGTAATGGAAACGGGAAGCAAAGTCCTCAAGCTTTTTTGCGCCTCCTAAAATTGCCAATGGCGCAGGATTTCTCCCAGACCAAAGCTGCCAGCAGCTAGGACTCTGGCTGCCCTTGGAGTGCCAAACGCCACCTCCGAAGCGGCATCAAGAAACTGGGGGGCTGAGTTTTGTTTCCCGTGGAAAAAGGCTGGCGTTTGCTTCCACGTGCCTGTGGCCGGAGTGGGATGCCGCCTCCTAAAATTGTGAATGGCGCAGGTCCTTTTCCACGGGAAACAAAACTCAGCCCCCCAGTTTCTTGGTGCCAGCTCGGACGTGGCGTTTGGCGCTCCAAGGGCAGACAGAGTCGGGCTTGCTGGCACCTTTGGTCTGGGAGAAATCCCGCGCTGTTCGCATTTCAGGAGGCGGCATCCCACTCCCGGCCACAGGCGCATGGAAGCGGACGGAGCTGAGCTGCTCGGAAGAAAGGAGACTTTCCCTAGAAAGGCAGGGGCAGAAAGACCCGCCCGGGGTTGTAGACCTGGGGCCGTGTATGACTCCCCCTTCCAGCTAAGCCCCCTCCAGCCCTGGTGCTCGTGGATGTGCTCGCCGCTGGGTCACGGCTCCATTACAAAATTTTCCGCTTTAAATAAATCTCTTCGCCTCCAGATCCTGGTGCTGAGGCACCGAGAAAATGGGGCGAACGCTAATTTCTGACACGGGTGTGGAGCGGCTCTGCCCTCGTGGGTGCTCAGAGCTCTCCTCTGCTCCCAGGGCCCTCCGCGCTCCTGGGCCGTAAAAACACAGCTCTTCCCTC
>VWZW01006712.1:812488-850761 GCA_013397115.1 Edolisoma coerulescens
GGCAGCCCGGGGCCTGTCGCCCGCGCGTGGGCTGCGGTGACAAAGGCGCCGATGGGCAGCGTGGGCCGGGCCGGGGCTGCTGCGGGGCGCGGGGGCCGCAGCGGGACCCTGGCTGGGCTGCTGGCCACCCCCTCAGGGGGCTCGGACCGACCCCGGGCAGGGGTTCGGCGCTGCGGTTTTAAAACCCGCGCAACAAAGAATATTGGCCGCGAATGTGCTGGTGCTGTCAGTGGCATTTGGAGTAGGTGGAGGGGCCTTCGTGATGGCACACGGGGAGATGAGGGGTCTTCCTTCGCTGAAGGACCTTTAGTGGGTGCTGAAAAGTTTGAGGAGGCTCCTTTAGCCTCGCTTATTGTTGTGTTTTTATATTGAAGAGCTGTCGCGTTCGGCGTGGCAGCTCCCTTCAGTGGAGCGGCTCTACCCCACCCCAGCAGGTGTTTGGGATCTTGTGACCAGCACGGCTCCAGCCAGGAAAGGAACTCACGGAGTTGTTTGCTGTAAGATCCGAGGGGGTGATGGCAGCCTCGCTCCCTGGCACAGGTAGAACAACCTGCAGGGAACCTACAGTGAGTACCCTGAAAGCTGTGGGTGCTCAGCCGGGGCTGCTGTGCCCTAAAATGATCCGTGATGGGGCCATGTGTTGGTGCATGCTGGAGGGAGTGTGCCACGCTCAGTCCTGATGCCTCAGATTTAGGAGGAAGGGTAGGAAAAATCGAGTGCCTTGGCAACGTGAACCGTTCTAGACTGAACAGAGAGGGAAGAGGACAAGAGAAAAACAAGTGTATTTTCGAACAAAAGGCCAAATCTAACTCTAGCACAAAAGGAAAACACTTTCTCACTGAAGCCTGTGGGGGCTGGGCTGGCATGAATTTAGCTGAAGAAGTGTGTCTGGTTGTGACTGAAGAACGAGGATGCCATGTGCCTGTGTGTCTCTGTGTGCAAGGAACTGCATCCAAACCTGCTGCCAGGGGACGGTGAGTTGCAAGGTTTCAAACCCAGCAAGGAGGAGAATGGGCCCAAGGCAAGAGGCAATTGCACATTTCATTCCAGTTGACATCTTAAATATAGACTGTGTGGTCTGAGGTCAGCTTCCAGGCAGGAGACAAATTCTAGGGATCTGCTTAGGTATGGAAATTAGAGGGGGCAGCAGTGGCATTAGCCAGATGTGCATGATATTAACTTGCTGTTAAATGCAGGATTTCTGCAGCAAAATAAATACATCCTTTTGGTTCTACCATTTTTTGAGCAGATGCGGGTGTTGTTGGTCAGGGGTTGTTCTGTGCAGAAGAGGCTGTTGAGATGTGTAGGTTCTCCGATGGTTGTTGTGGTGTTGTTTCCACACACATTCAGTTCCCTCTGCCCCTCCCTGTCCTGTTTTGTACAAAGTGAGAGGCTGGGATTCCTTCCCTGGTGGCATGAGTTTGCATGTAGATCCTCAGCCTGTTTTGGGAACAGCCTCTCCAAGGAAGTCATCCCTTCACAAGGAAATGTGTGGGGGTTTAGCGTGCAGTGAGGGAATTATATCCACAATCCAGCCCACCCTGGTCCCTGATCACTCTCATTTACCAGGTTTGGCTGCATTGGCTTGTGCTCCGTGCAGGAAGGCCATCCTGGTGAGGAGCTGCTGCTGGCATCAGCAGGCCTGAGGGTGCCAGGCCTGACCCCGGAGCTGCAGTGGCCTGGAGCACTGTCACAGCCCCTGATCAGGGGACACTTTGGCTGCGGGCTCGTTCCTGCATTGTACAGGAGCCACAACCTTTCTGGGGCAGTTGTAGCAGCAGACTCAGCTTTCTCTCCCCATGTTCCCTGATCTGCAGTGAGATCCAATTGACAGCTCACATGCAGCTTCCATCTGCTTTTTTCCCTTTCTCTCCCCAAAGGGGAGGAAGCAGTTCTGTGAGAAGCCAGCACTGCTGGTGAAGCTCAGCATGTCCTCTTGTGATCCCTTGCAGCTTGGCATGGAGCTGAGCAGCCACCTCTGCCTCCAGGGAGGAAGGAAGGGTGGAAAAGGCTTGCCAGGGGCTGGAGGATGTGAATTGGGCTGCAGTGTCCAAGAGCTGGTCCTGTATGGGTGCTGAGAATGGATGAATTCGGTGGAGGCAGAGGAGAATCTTAAGAGATCTAGAAATATGAGCTCTGCCATGAAATGGTTTTGTTAGTACCTGACTAGTCATGTCTCAGCAACCTGGCTACTGGTAGCTGATACTGTTCCAGCCTAATATTATTCATGAGGCAGTTTTTCTATTTATGTTAATCACAGATACATTTGCATGTTAATGGCAGTGTTTGTCTCAAAGCTAATATTTTCATGGGAAGAGCGGGGAGGTGTTTGAACAGGCTTTTGGAATGGGTCAGGGCAGGCTGAGTGGGGAGAATCAAGTGGAAATTTTTGGCCTTGTGTTCCAGGATTAGGCAGAAGGCAGTTCCTTCACAAGTGTCAGCTGGATGAGTTTCCTAGGAGTGCTCATGGTAGGGAAAGTGGAGAGATTAAGGAGTGTGAGATGCTAAACTGAACTGCAGGGGAATATTCAGCAGGGGCAGGAGCAGCCCTCTCGCAGGCGTGCGGACAGATGGGTGGCTTTTCCAGAGGGCAAGGATACAACAACACCCTCAGCCCAACTTGCCTCCCTGGCAGCCCTGTTTTGACTCGGCTTCTGCAGGCTTGTAGATTAGCTCCCCACTGACTCCATGCTTCCCCTGCTGAAGTATTTGATGTGATTTCTGATGCTAAGCAGAATCTAGAGTTCCCTCTCTCCTGCAAACTGGCAGCCTTTCCTTGCTCAAGGCTTTAGACTGCTGATGTGTGGAGTAATGTTTAGGATCTGAAGGGACTGTAAATTCCAGAGTCAATGTGTAGTTTGTAGGGAGGATCAGGCACAGAATATATATTTTTTTAATGCAGTCTCTTGCAAGTGGAACTAGGCTAGGTTCTGCTTTCAGGGAGCTGGAAACCCTCCTGGAGCCCATGGAAGTAGGGTGGTATCACCGACACTGATGGGACATAGGGGCTGTTTTAGGGATCTTTGGCAGAATGATGGTGGCCTGGCTTTGGCTTTACAGACAGTGCTCTGGGTGCTGTTCTGCATCCCTGTGCTGGGAATGGGTCATTGGCACTGCCCGGGTGCCAGGGACCTTCCAGGCTGGCGCTTCTTAACACCCCGAGCACTTTCTAACACCACGTCCTGTGTCTCAGCAGGCACAGCTGACTTGGTGTGAGAAGTGCCCAAAGGGGTATCAGCCTGTCTGTCTGAGCTTGCTGTTAAGTAAAGCAGGCAATGTGGAAGTGAGAAAACCTAGTGAGAGTGACAGGCCCCTCTGCACCTCTGTGGACATCTCTTCACTCTTAAGCAGATCCTTGGGTGGCTCTGTTAAGCTCAAAGTTTTAGGAGCCCAGAGAACCCATGAAAGACATGGTGAGCAGAATCCTGTCACAGCATCCCAGGGAGTAGCTGAAGAGTTAGTTTGCAAGAGATAATGGCTCTTTAGGAAGGCAGTTTCTTTTCCCCAAATATTTGTTTACACAATTAGGCTTAGAGCACGATGTTTCTGCCAAACCTTTTCCTGTATTTCTGACCAGGACTTTGCAAAGAGAATGGAGTTGCCTCCTGCATCCTACTTGATTATGGAAGGCAGTAATCATGTTTTCCAAAAGACATAGCTGACATCTTTAGCTCCCTCCTTTCCACAGCCAGTACAAGTACAGCCTCCCAGGTTCCTGCTGTTGGGGAAGTAAGAATGAGAGGAATGTGCTCAAACCTCAAAGCTTAGAGACATGAAGAGCTCAGGGATGGAGCAGTGGGCCAGGCTGTCCTGTGCCTATAGCCCCAGTCCAGCCAGGATGTTAGAGGTGCTGCTTCATGCTTGAGTGAAGGGAAGGAGCAAAAGTGGCTTCTGCTGAGCAAATACCCACATCCTTGTAAAGCAGAGCAGCACTAGGGATTGCCCTTGGGTTGGAGTGAGGCATCTTCAGGCTCCGTAGTTACAGGATGTTTCTGTCTCTAGAAGCTGCTGCCTCTTGGTACCTGAGCTCCTAAAAGATGAAGGGTGTTACAGGCTGCCTTTGCTGTAGGGAAGAGAAGGACTGGGGGACTCTAGGGAGGGGATTCATGGCACTTTTTCACATTGGTGCTGGTGGATGTAGGTGTTGCTGGGCTTTACAGATCCCTGATCTGGCATGATGACAGTACCTCCTCACGTGAGTCTCTCCTTTATCTCCACTACGTGGTGTGTCTTTGTCCAATCCTCATTTTTAGCTTGTCCTCCCGTGGACTGAGGTTTTTGAGCCTGGCAGTGTGCTTTGCCTCAGTTTTGACATTCCTGAGCTTTGGAATATGGGACTCAAGGATGGGGTTTGCATGCTTCATGTAGACATAACTCTGCTCCTGTCCTAAGTTTTCTTAGATTTGATGGCTGATGCTCCTGAGGCAAGGATGGTGCCTTCATTGCACGTGGGCATAGTACCAATGCATTGAAGCTCTTAGTGGAATAAATTGCTTATTCCCAACTGCTGACTCCAGAGTTTTGTGAGCTAAACCTGACCCAAATTATCTTAGAATGAGTCTTGTATGACTTGCAAAGTAGCAGACTCGAGCAGCAGGTGGAATTGGGTAAACATCCGTGTTTGAGGCTTTCGTGCCCAGGCTTTCAAATCTGTTAGAAATAGATTATAGAGGTTATAGAGTCTGGTCTCTCTGGTTATAGAGGTGCTTTTAAGGCTTGATGTCAGAGCAGTCCATGGGGGAGAGTGAAAGCAGAGGGGAGCTTCCCCACCACAACAGAGCCAGCTGCCTTTGCCAGGGGAAGTAGAGTTTACCTGCATTCTTCCTGGCCTCACTGCATTTGTTAAATTACATGTTGGCCCCACGTTTGACTTTGGTGCAGCATTCTTGGTTCAAAACCTGGCAATAAGAAGCTTTAATTACCTCTTAGAGATATCTAGTGCTTGTGTGCTGTTTATGGAAGGCTTTTTTTTCCCTAGCAAGAGGTGTGAGGACAGATGCAATTTGCTTACCTGCAGCAACTTCTTGGAGCTGGGATGGAAGAACAGGATAATCGTGTTGCTGTGAGTTGGAATTGTCCTGAGGAGCTGGCTTCTGCCTGGCCTAAGGGTGTTGTGTACCATAGAGTCACACTGGGGTGGAGGGGAGAGCTCCAGACAGCCTCTGCACCTACCTTTGGATCCATGGAGAGCTGCAGCAGCTTTGGAGTACCCCAAGCCAGGCACAAGAACGTGGAGGCAGAAAATTGGGCCTCCCTGGCCATAACAATTCATCTGCAGCCCCAGCACAGCAGTGTAGACAGGGATGTTCATCAGCAGCCCAGAGGGACTCGTCCTGCCTTTGCTTGGGATGTGAAATGCCACTGTAGATAGGAGGGGGGTGAGTGAGGGGGTCAGATGCATTCTGAGTCTATTCTCCAGTGCTTTGCCTACCCTCATCTGAAACAACTCAAGTGACGGAGCTTCAGGCACTTCCCTGGGGAGATCATCCCACAGTCTAAATCTCTTTCTGCTAGGAAATGTTTCTTGATAACCAGCCAGATTTTTCCTTTGCTTATTCTTAGCATCAGAGCACCCAAAGATGATCCCTCTTCTTCCTGGAGGGGCTACAACTCCACCCCTCCTCCCTTGGCTCCAGCATTCGTCTGAGATGTTGAGTCATATCTTGACTAAGAATGTCAGGATCTGGCCTTTTCTGTGTGCTTTTCATCTGGCTTCTTAAGTTGGCCCTTGCAGAATGCATGGTGCTCTGCTGGGCTCTGTATTTCCCTTGTCGTGCCTATGTACGTTGGTGTGTGTTTGTGTGCATCAGATGGCACAGAAGGCCAGGCCTCTCCTCCTGTAGCTTTCCCTGATTCGTGAATCTGGATCACGGAGCTTTTGTATAAGCCTAAAATCCCAGATACTTTTCTTCTTTCCTTGCTTTTTTTCTTTTTTTTTTTTTTAAATCAGTAATCATGCTGGTCCTTGCCTCTCTCCTAATCCTTGTGTTTGGGACTATTTCTGCCACAGGATCAGCTTCCCTTTTGCTCTCCCATTGTGTCTCACCTTGTTCAACACCTGTGTCAAGCCCAGTTGATTCCCTGGGACCCTTTTCCAGCTCTTAACAGACTTCAGATGTGGCCTGCAAGTCCTTTAACGTTGTTTCTTTGTCTTTTTTTCCCCTGGAGCCTTAGGCACATCCAAATTACGTAACATTTGTGTTGATGTTCATCTGCAAGTGCCTGTCTAACTTGACACTCACTGTATTTGCTGCAGGTTGTGCATTCCTCACATACTGTGCCAGAGACTCTGCCATCAAAGCCCAGACAGCTCTGCATGAACAGAAGACTTTGCCAGGGGTAAGTCCCAGTGAATTGTCTGGAGATGATGCCGTGGGCAGGAGAATGAGGGATTGTCAGGGGAGGGAGCGAGGGTGAGAAGTGGCTTAGATCAATTTTCCTGCTTGTGGGAGAGAAGGATGTTTCAGGGGTTAGAACAGGGATATGGGAGTGGAAGCACAGAGCTGTTCTTCATAGAGCTGCTGCTTTTTTTCTCTGGCCAGGCTTGTTTCTGTACTGCTCTTTGCTCTCTGTGGTGTGACAGGACACCTTCAGCTTTCTGCCCCTGCCACTAGGGAGCCGTGGGCTTTGGGATGAAGTGTGTGGGTGCAGCCTGCACAGTGGGCATTGCTGGAAAACTCACATGAGATGAGATACCAGAGCCTTTTTCCAGGTGTGCAGAACCTCCTGGTGCATCCACTTCTACTCTGCCATTGCCCTGCAGGGTGCCTGGACAGAGCTCTGATGCAGTGGCTGAGTTGGATCAGCCTCTCAAAAATAAAAAAATACACTTGCCACATCCCATTGTTTGGAAGAGAAATGGGTTATTTAGGTGAGAGCAGGACTGCTGGTCTGTTCCTGGGTCTTGCTCACTCCACAGCTGGTTTTGGGAGCAAAGTTCAGTGGGATTTGAGGGAGGCTGGGCACTGTGGAACAGGTCCCTCCTTGCCTGGCAGTCCTCTGCCTCCCTGGGACCTGCTGGAGAGCTAAAAGGAGTTCTGGATTGTTGCCTTTCCCATTTTGGTATGATTTAAGAGCTTTGACTGGGCAGTTCCCTTGCTGTACTGAGGGGGTTGATCAAGCACATTGAAAGGATTCATTTGGAGGTGAGTAGGAGGAGGAGTTGGGTACTTATAGATAGAAGCTCACAGGAGGCCCTGAGTGCTCAAGGCAACAGAATAATTAATGTAAACCAGGGGTCTCGGGAGGGTGGTTAGGAATTCTTAACCATAACATTTCTTCTTTAACCCATACAGGTCCAAAGAGCTTCCCTCATCTCTCCCAGCTGCCCTCAAGACCTCCACACACACACACACACACACACACACACACACACACATCCTTTTCTGTATTTGTTTACCTGTGCTTTTTTTGCATGGGCCTGTGCTGGCATTTGAGTGCTGGAAAATGCATGTAACTTAATTACCACTTAACAGGATCCTTATCTCAGGACAGCCAGGGGAAAGAGTACAGATAACCAGCACAAATCTGCCGGAGTTATTTTTGTGTGATGGGAAATGATCGGCTTTTTGAACTAAAGCAGTGTAACCTTGTGTGCTGGTCCAGGGCAGAGCTGACAGTGTCTATAAGAACAAGTCAAAGGATGGAGGAGCAGTTGAGAGGAGTCATGGTACAGTGCTGTTAATGCAGTGGGGAAGTCAGACATGTCTCTGAAAAATTATTCATGTGAGGCTTGGTGGAATCAAGGCAATCTCAGTTTTGCTACAGTTCTACATCGGGAATTTGTTGCATGTTTCACTGTATTCCCTACTGTCTGTGCTCTCAGGGTTTACAGAGAGCTGCATGGAGCAGTGTTTAAAGCAGCAATTTACCTATGATGTGGTGATCTAAAGGCTTTTTATGTTAAGGGAGGTGTAAGACACTGCCTGGGAACAGTAAGAAGTCTGTGGTAGGTGAGTACTTTTGAACATACTTGTCTGGAGACAGTTAATGAGCAGTGTGGTGTAATTATGTTTCAGGATTAGGATGAAGATGAGCTGTGCTGCATTTGGAGCTGTCTATTTTCAGGCTGCCAATATACCGCTTCATCACATTTAGTTTCTCTTTTGTTCAGTCCCTCAGTGACCAAGGAGGCACAATTCTCTCTCTCTTTGGTCATTTAGAGATGGTTCCTTGGCATGGACATGGGCTGGGTGAGCTGAGGTAGCTTTCAGCCATGGTGTGCTGGTGTCTGTGTAGCATCACCCGTCCTTCTGGCCCAGCTGATCACGGGGAACACTTTGGAAACAAATCACACACAGAAGTGCCAGGCAATTGCTTCCCTGTTTTGGGAACAAGGCTGTAAAATTTCATCTCTGTACATTCACACCTGGATCATCTTCTGATGAACTCTGGGGCAAAGCCTATCCCCAGGAATTTAGCCCCAGCATAGGGCAGAGCAGAGGATGTACTGGCCACACCTCTGAGATTTCAGTCAATGGGCCACAGTCTGGTGAACAACTGATTTCCTGTGCATTTTACCCATATGCTCTCTCTGTGTTGCACATAGCAGGAGCAGAAAGAAAGCTGAAGGGTTATGAAGTGTAGGGTGACACAAACTGTCACCTGAATGCATGACCAAGCATCAGCAGGTTTAGAGACAGCAAGGGATCAAACTGGCAGAGGAAGGATCTTGCTCTGTTGTACCCCCAAGCAATAGTAGGTGCCACAAGAACCAAAGTACCTTCCTTTGTTGGTCTCAGTGCAAACAGCTGTGGTTGAACTCAACAGTTCATGAACCTGAATAGAGACAAATGACTTTCTTGGTCTGGACTGAGGATTTGGTAAGGACAGAGTTATGGAAGTGCTTTGATGTGGTTTCTGAGAGGACCTTAGGCTGTCATCAGGCAGCTGGAGCAGGACTTCTGGGTTCTCTTCCAGGCTGTCACTGGGTAGGTCTGGGCCCACAGAGGTGTTGCTGAGGTCCTCCAGGTCTGATGCCAGCAATGTCAGCCCACCTGCAGGGCCGTGAGTGCAGTGTAGCTTACCTAAGATTTTATATAAATATAGTTATATTTATATTTTAGGTTTTCCACATAAGTCAGTAGGAATCACTGTGGTCTGTATTTATTCTTGTGGCATTTGGGGCAAGTTCTCTTTGTGTGAGATCAAAATTCTCTTTTGTTTCTGAATTGAGTGCTGTTGGATGTATGGTAACTGAATGGAATTTAAACTCTAAAAAGCTTATTTTTGGACAGTAAGGCTCAGCATCTTTTTCTGAGGTGGACAGAATTTTTGCTTTTACATTCTTTTATATGGGCCAGTGTGCTCAGGGTGTAAAGCAACAAGGCTGTCACAGAGTCATCAGGTTGGGAAAGACCTCTGAGATCATTGAATCCAACCATTAACCCAGCACTGCCAAGTGCACTAAACCATGTCCCTAAGTGCCACATCCACACATCTGATGGTGACTCAGCCAGTCTCACCTGTACAGCTGTATATTGTATTATCTACAACACCTGTGCTGCCCTCAGAGCTGGTGAATTGTTGAAAACAGGCCTTTAAGGGTTTTTCCTAAATCCAGTGTCCTCTTCAGCTGCCAGCCAGCCCAGCAGTGCAGTGTTTCACCTTCTCCCCACTCCCTGGCACAACTCCTCCCTGCCTCAGTGAAATGATATTGTATCTCAATAACCCATGCCTTTGATTCGTGATTGTGCCTTCACTTTGCTGAGTTCTGAAAGGAATTGGAGAGGTTATTAATGACACACAGTGATCACACAGCAAGTTAAAGCCTCTTGCTAAGTGAAATTTGAGGGAAAAGCATCCAGCTTTTCAATATTTTGCAGAAACGCTTTATGTCTCTTTTCATTTGCAGCCAGACAGTTGCAAATTACATAAAATTGCTCCTGAAGAAGAAGAGGAAGAAGAATAGAGGGAGGAAGTGGAGGGGGGGAGGTTTAAAAAAGTAATTCTTTTGGCAAGGTACAGTTACAGTTTTATTTCTATGCAGAACAAAGAAAGGCCTGCTGAAAGGTAGGCAAGTAAGTGGCAGAAATTGGTATTGATCCAAGCTGGGAATACGGGCAGTTTAAGAGCAGTGATGAGGGTACTGAAATGTGGCTACATCATAGGGAGAACTCATGGATGCAGGGACACAGGAATGGAAAATTACAGAGAGCAGCAGCATGAGAGCAGAGAGAGACTCTGGGAATGCACCAGGGGTTGAGATGCTGCAGCACTAATTCAGGTGGTTGGGCACCAGGATTAGTGCAGAGACCCAGCAGAGCTCGAGCAGAGGGCATCCCTGTGGGTAGGCTGTGTCCTGTGCTGCCAGGAGCAAGGGCTCACCTGGGCCATCTGTCAGGATCCACAGCCCGTGGTGGTAGGAGGGAGCACAGGTGTCTGGAGGGACTTTGCTGGAGAGGGCAAAGCATCTCGTTCTTCCCTCCCCTCTTGTTTGTGCAATGCTGGTGTGAAGCCAGCCTGGACCAGTATTTCTCAAAATTTCACATGCTCTAAGTGTTTGGCTGAGGTTTGAAGCTGGGCCCCACTTGTTAATCTTCGCAGCTGCAACCCTTGAACAGGGCAGGGTGGAGAAGTTTTTCCCATGTCCATCCTGCAGGTTTGATGGACAATACCAGCAAGTTCCTGAGAGCCATGCAACATCAGTTGGCAACACAGAGAGCATGCCAAGGCTATCTCATGGAAATGGCAGCACCAGGACATGAAGGTGCTGGGCTAAAGCAGCCCCTGGGCAAGAAGCAGCAGCAGTGTCTGTTCAGTGCAGAGGGAATTGCAAATGCTTGTGCTGTTGAGGGTTTGGCTTGAGGGGCTGAGAACTCTCAGTGAGGCAAGGCAGCTGCCCAGTGAAGTGCCTACACTGGAGAGCAAGCTGCCAAGGCAGACATTGCCTCCTGTTCCCTTTGGAACTGGAAGAACAGTGAAACTAAAGATCAGCTGTTCCACATGCTGACCGAGTGGACACATGCAGGCTTTGTCCTGTGCACAAGGGGTCTTCCTTCCTCCAGAGAAATCGCTGCCCTTTGCACAGCCAGCCCCTGGCATCTCCTTGCAGCACAGAGCTCTGACTTTTGCCTGCCAGAGCTGGATCTTCCCTGGTGATCTCCCTTACCTGTGCTTGTGAACACACCTCTGCCTGCACACCAGCCCCCACAGACCTTCGTCTTTGCAAAGGCACCACCCTCCTGAGCAAGGCTCCACATTCTCACCGCCGTGGGATCATCTGGGGTGTGTGCCTGCACACAAGTGTTTGTGAATATGGATATAGATGGGATCATAGGATAATTTATGGTGGAAGAGACCTCTGGGGTCTCTGCTCAAACCCCACTCAAAGCAGGGCTGACTACACCAGATCACTGAGAGCCTTCTCCAAATGAGATTTGACTGTCTCCGGGGGGATCCTGCAGTCACCTGGGGCCTCTTTTCTAGTCTGCCAGCACCCCTAAAGGGAAACAGCTTATCTCAAATCAGCCCAGAACTGGCTCAGGGGATTCATTTGGTGGTGCTGGGGCTTGGGCCCGTTTTGGGTAGATTTTCCCGTGGGTGCGTCATTATCGCCGGAGGTTTTGCTCCGCTCGGATTGTCGGTGTTAGTGGTTGCCAAGGGAACTGGCACAGCCACTCTGTGTGCAGGCAGAGGGTCCCTGTGCCTGGCCCCCTCTGTTACATCAGCAGAGATGTCTTTTCCTGGCCACTGTCATTACCCTGCCATGGGGCAGGAGAAGGGCACGGCTGCAGCAGCCCGATGGCAGCCTGTGAACCTGCCAGCAGAGCCAGGAGAGGCCTGTGCAAGCTCTGCAGAGCTGCTGTGTCCATCAGCTCAGACACCTGCTGCCCCAGGCTCTGCCCTTCCCCGGTTTCCTGGGGTCCTCGGAAGCTGCAGCTTGTGCACATAGAATCACCTGAACGTGCTCACTGGACCAGTGGTGCACAGGGAGAGGCACAGGGTGCTGGGTGTCTTTTCCAGTGGAAAGATCAAAGCCAGCTGAGTGTGGCACTGCTCCCAGCTTTTCCCCCTGCAGCTTTCTTGCGCTTGCTCAGAGTAACTTGGTGACCCATCTCACAGCATCTTACTCCTGCTTTTTGCAGGCCTTAAGCCTTAAGCATTCCTTAGGCCTGCTGAGCACTTTCTACCTTGGTGGGAGTGACAAATGTGACAGATCTTGGGCAAGTCTCTGTCTCTGCTGAAGCAAGATCCTGCAGCTGACACATGACTGTAGGTCTGAGCACCCAGCTGTGCCTGGCTCCTCAGGCCCATGGCTTTCTGGAGGCCAGAACGATCTCTTGTGGTCTTGATGAACCTTCTAGAGGAGTTTTTGGGTTTTCAGTTTCATGAGTCCTTCAGCAATCTTCCTTGCTCATGCAAAAAGACATAATTGAGCCATGCAGGCAGGAGCTATGTGGTCTGTACTCTGGGATTCACATCCTGCTTCTGCCACAGACTTTCAGCATGATCTTCATCGCCACATGCCTCGATTCCTCCACCTGGAACACACTGCTCATAATTGTCTCCTCCACAGTGGGATTGAATGAGGTGAATTCATAAGCAGCCTTTAGAGCTGTGCCAGAACTTGGTACTAATGTTGCTCGTGTTTCTGTGTGAGACAGCTCCCCTTTCTCAGGGAAGGATAGTTCTCCTGGACAGGACTAAGGCACACTGAGATGTCAGAGGGAAGATGCAAGTAGGATGCTCGAGCACTGAGACTGGCACCAATCCATCCCTGCTTGCATTCCCGATCAGAAACGGAATCCAAATGAACAAATTAGCATTTAGATTTACGTGCTTTGCCCAGTTAGAAGTGATTATGATCATTCAGGCAGGGCATTTTTAACTGGCCAGAGGAGGACAAGCCCACAATTTGTAAAGCTGAAGAGCCCAGGACCTAATTCTGCCAATGGCCTTGGATGCCTTTTGGTTCCTGACATCCCAGAGGAGCCAGCCTGCATTGTGTGTTTCATACACTGTGCTTCTGACCCTCTTAACACTGTGAGGTTCCCCTGCATTGCACCTAAGGGGCTATTTTACATCACTTACTCATAATTAATAGAGAGGCTTGCCCTGCTGTCCCAGGGGGCTTTTTCCTTCTATCCAGCTTTTGCAGTTTGAAAGCTGAATAAGCGGGATTTGGGAGTCACTGCTTCTCCTTGAAGAACAGGGCTACCAGATTGCTGAGCTGACTGACAGCTCAAGCTGGGCACTGATTAAACACGGGGAGCCAGTTCACCTCCAGAAGTCTTTTTTTGGGGTGTGGTGAGAGAAGTGGTGCATTTTGGCCTTGGTGAAACCAATTGCAAAGCTTCCTCTGACTTGAGGAGTGCCAGGAATTTTCCTTAGATCCTTAATCCCATGAGTGCTGCAAAGGTGGGGAGCATTTCCTCAAAAGCAGAGGGGAAGCCTAAACAGAGTGGGGTTCCCTGCTTCTCTGTGCTGCCCAGATCCTGGGGATGGGGTGGGATGTAATCCAGACACTTGTCAGCAAGGCTTCTCAGCCTTGCCTCTTCCCTGCAAGTCCCTGGGCTCCTCTGGGCTGCAGCGATTCTCCCTGTGGGTATCTCCTCACGGTTCCCAGAGGGCTGCACAGGACACGTGGCTGCTGTGCTTTGTGTAACGCTCCCGAGGTCAGGATGGCCTCGTCCCCCCCATCTGGCTGCCCCGTTGCTTCCCACCAGTAACCCCCCAGAAAGCCAACAAAGGCTGCAGGCTTGTGAGAGGGAGAGTGATGCAGGCAGGGAAACGTTGTCTGTGAGAGCTCTGAGCAGGGTAGGGACAGCTGTGTTTGGGAAGTTGTGTGTCCAGCCAGGAGGGAAATGTGAGAGAGAAGCTGGAGCAGGGCAGTAGGAGCTTTGCTGCCCATCTGGCACCCACTGCTGCTCCAGAGGATTTCTTGAGTGCAGTGGGTCATGGAGCTGACAGCCCTTAGAGTGTCAGCAGCAGCAGGTAAGGAGGACCCTGAAGTGTGAGGGTGAGGGACTGGGGCAGGGGACACTTGGCCCAGGGTGTCCTGACAGCATGTGCTAAATGTTAATGTGATATTCTTAAGAAACGAAGACTAATAATGCTCAGCTGAATAATTTAACAGGGAAGATGAAGTTCAGCTTGTGAGGCAGGTGCAGCCTCACGAATCATTTGCTCGAGTTCCCCATCCTACACGTGTGCTCACCTATGTGCTCCTGTGTGGCAAAAGGCATCCATGTGTGTGCATGTGCATCTTCTCCACTCTGGAAATTTAAGGCAGGCACATCCTGACTGCTGGATTCTGGGCCCAGCTGAGTATATACAAATAGAGTTTTCTTATTCATGTGTGCTCTCTGATTACTGTGCAGACTCAGGTGATGACTGGAGGGCAGGAGAATTTGTACTTCCAGAGTTTGCTGTGTAAGCCAGAAGCAGCTGTCCTGTTCCTCTCTTTCTCCCTCAGATGGGAGAGGTAAAGCTTGACCATCCTTACTGTGTGTTCCTGTAGGGGACAGAGCTCTTTTTCAGAGCCCTGTATACAAAGTTTAGGACCCCCCAGGGACAGTTCTCAAGGCCTTGAGACCCGTGGAGTTGAGTTAAAGCTGCTGTGGACTCCCTCTGCTTGAGAGGCCTTTGATAATTTGTTCATCTTTGGTGGCAACATGAGACTTGGAAGGGTTAAAGTGGTGGTGTCCTTCTTCATGGAAGCCTCTGGGTGTCTGCTTCTGTGCAAGGAGGGCCATGGCTGCCTCTGCCTCAGCTGGCAGGCCTCCCGTTTCAGGAAGAAGCAGGCAGACAATCCTGCTGCTCCTCTCCAAGCCTCAGCATCTGGACAAATTCCTTGTATCGCGTTTTCTTCTCTTTACCCTTATCTTCCAGAGCAGATGACGACCAGCCCAGGGACCCGACCTCAGGTTGGTGGGTGTCTCTCAAAGTCACTGGAGCTGGCAAGGCCTCTGGAAATGGGCAGCCCTTTACTGAGGGCTTAGTCTGATAGGGGCAGAGGGAAAGTCTTCCTGTGCCCACCCCAGGTGCTGTTTCAGGTGGGAAGAGAGGAGCTGTGGTCGCAGCTGAGAGGTGCAGGGCAGCCTTGCTCTCTTGTAGCCCCAGCCAGGAGCTGCCTCCGGGTCTGCACCAGTACTAACCCACATCACTGTTCCGGCTCTGCCACCTCTCCTGCCAGGGCATCGTGCTGTGGCCCAGCTGTGGGCACATCTCCTCACTTGGTCGGTGGCCCTGTGGGATGCACTCGCCCACGGTGGCAGGTTCGGTGGGGTCACCACCCCTGGGGTCAAGTCCCTGGGATGGGGGAAAGGATAGAGATGGACAGATGGGTAGAGGGGGCCCCTTCCCCAGAGATCATATCAAAATGTCTCTTTTGTGCAAAGCAGAGGGAATGCCCCCAAGAGCTGGTTTCCATGGCAACTGCAAATGTCAGGTTCCATGTGGTGAATAACCGTTTCCATGACAACACCTCCTTTATCCTAGGTGCTGGGAGCTGGAGTGACAGCCCTGTTGGGGGAGGGGACAGGGAGATGGCCTCAGGTACTTAACCTCCCCCTCGTCTCCCCCCATCCTTCCCGAATCCTCGCCCTCAGAATCCTCGTCCTCAGCCCCGGCATCCCTGGGAGGGTGGTGCTGGCTGTGTGTGCACTGCATTTCCACAGCATCCCTTCCGCCCCTCCTATCCCCAAATGGCTTTGGGGCTTTGGCTTCCTCACAGAAGCTGAGATCCGAGTCTGTCCCTCTGTCTCCCTCCCCATCAGGTCAGTTAGTTGAGCCCTGGTTTTGCATCCTGGGTAGAAACAAAACTATTCCTCGGTGCTGGGGGAGCAGTGGGATGTGACGTGGCCAGCTGCCTCTCCTGGCTCTGCACGGAGCCCTCTCTTCGGAGCACACATCTGGGCTGCCTGCCCTCTCCCACTCAGCCTGCTCCCACAGCTCTGCCAGCCTCAGCTCACACAGGCAGGCTGCCAGGGACCGTGAGCAGTGACAGGAGCCTCTCAGCAAGGAAATTGGAGGCTTTATGGAGCAATCTCTGACCGCAGACTCCTGAACCCCTGCCCCACATCCCACTCAGCTCAGGAGAGAGGTGCCAGGCCCTTGGCAGCTCCTGGGGGGAGCAGCAGCATCCCAGAGTCTGGCGAGTTCCAGTGCTGCGAGTGCTGGGGCCACACGGCAGCAACAGCAGGATGTCAGGAGCTCTGCAAATCCATGCAGCTGATCAAGAGTGGGAAAAGGACCTGCAGCCTCTCCTTCTTCCCTAAATGATTCAGCAGGTCTTGGGGCATGGAGGTTGTTGTCTGTCAAGGTGCAGCACAGCAGCATCTTGGCCTTCCTTTGGGGAGCTGCCAGCCCGTCTCCGGGGCCATTATCAGCAGCCCTATGATCAGTCCTTGAGGCAGGAATTGCGTGGGCCTGCTCCCAGCCTCTGCTCGTCCTGTCCGAGGTCCATCAGCCAGGGGAAGCCAGCTCACAGCCCCCAGCTGCCAGGCTGTGTGCCATGCCGTGCCAGCCTGTCACCTCTGGGTTGGCATCTCTGTCCTGCGAACTGCAAAGCTACCTCACGGATTTCCTCCAGCTGTTGGGAATGTGGGCTCTGCCTCTGGTTTCTGGCCAGTCTGGCTCAGCCACCACTTGGAGACTGACAGCCCTCCCCACATTGCATGCTGGCTTCTAAACACATTTCAGTCGGTGACTTTTATGGCTTGATTTCATTTTCTGTTTTGTTGCTGTTTTTCCTCAGGGGTTTCCTAAGAGAGGGGGCAGACTATGCCTGGACCTGCAGCTTGTGTGCAGGCCTTCCCTGCGATATTCTGATTGTTTTTTATTATGAATGTCACTGATTCAGGTCACTGTCAGCCTCTGTGAATGATGCTGAGAGACATGGAGTGAGATGTGCTGTGAATGTGGAAATCTGCCCTGTGCACCATTCCTCGGAGGATATTCTGGTGCAGTTGGATCCTGCTAGCTGGGAAAGGAGGCTACAGCTTGTCAGCTGCCTCTCTGGGCAGCACAGGACACACAGACCTGCCAGCAGATGAGTTTTGCCCTGCTTTTCAAATCAGACAGTTAAAGCTGTGGGTTCCTTAATGCAGCTGCTTCTGTCTTACCTGGAGAGTCCCCATACCATGTGAGCTAAACTACCCTTCAGGCATGTTTGTGGTTGGATTATTGCTGATGACACTAATGGCCGCAAGAGAAGGAAAAACCTCTTCTCCACACCCAAGCGAGAGGAGTTTTGCCACTTTCAACCTCAGCATTGCCCCTGAGGGCCAGAGATGAGAGATGTTGCTGGAGAGCAGCACTGCCCTTCTCAAGAGCTACTCTGGTGCACAGAGCTGTCTGCATGAGGGCTGGGGAAGGGGAAACACGATGTGCCTGCTTGCTGTGCAGCTTCTAGCCAAGTTCAGAGGCAGTGTCTCTTCCCTGCTGCAAGGACAGTAAGTGGCTCAATTAGGTGACGTGGCCATGCCTGCACTGAGTCAGGGCAGACACAGGAAGAGCTTCCAGGCACAGTCTCACCTCAGGCCACCCTGACCACTGTTTGGGCTCCAGTCACATGGTGATGAGCTGCTTCCTCAGAGTCCTTTCTGTGCCACTTGCAGCACCCGAGGAGGCAGAGGTTTATGCATGGTGGGCATTTCCAGGAGAGCTGTTCTCTGGGGCGAGCAGCTGAGCAGGGAAAAGCACCAGATTTCTTTTGGAAAGAATGGTCCCTTCTTCAAGGGTACTGGTTGCCATCACAATGTCTTGGTTTCCCTTCTGCCACTCTCCTGCTGCCCTGTTGACAGTGCCTTTAGCAGCGTGTGCTGGGCAGTGGGCCAAGCAATAACCTCTGCATTTCTCTTCCCTTGCAGATGGCACGCCCGATCCAGGTGAAGCCTGCGGACAGCGAGAGCCGTGGAGGTAGTTGTCATCTCTCCTTGTTTCTCCTTTGGTGGCCCTGTACTTGTGAGGGGGACCAGGAAATGAGACACAGGGTCCTGACCCTGCCTTCCTCCGTATGAGGAGGAGTCTGTGTGTGGCAGAGACCTGGGGGGCAGGAGGGCAGTGTAGGGACACAGCTGGACACAGCAGGCAGCTGACAGCACACCAGGTCCTAAGGGTGATGATGTGGCTGCCCCCTCCACCCTCTTTCCCAGCTGTTTGAGGGTGCCACCAGCCTGGCAGTATCTGTCCCAGGACATTACTGAAGCAGACCTGTGTGGCACTGGGGCTCCTGAAGCCCTTAGGAAGAGGTTCCTTCATTCCTGCACCCGATCAGCCCAATAAGAGCCAGATCCCTGCAGCAGCACTGGCTTTTTAACGTGTTCAGCTCATTGCTCTGCAGCTGATTCTCCTGTCTGCAGCTCCCTCCACTGCCTCCCCCATCACTGCTGAGCTGTCTCAGCCCCGCCACTCTCAGTCCTGCAGCAGCCCCCAGCACATTGTCAAGGCCAAAATGCTGTTGCAGAAAAGATCACATGATGGGGAAATAATGTCTGAAGGGAAAGGATCCTGAGATGGAGGTGCTGTCAGCCTGCAGGGGACCAGCTTGGTCAGAGCAGCATATACTGAGAAGTTCAGAGCTGGAAGGTTGGGAACAAGAGAATCTGGTGATTTAATGGGGAGCTCTCAGCAGCTCAAATGCCTCCTCCAGGTGGAGAAAGTTCGCAACTTCAGCCCTTTCCAAATCCATTAATTCATTTTGCTTCTTTTCCTTGCCTCTACTGATCTGTTTCTTTTCCTTTTCTCTCCATTCCTACATCTGCCTCTCCATGCCCTGTGCTGTTGGTGCTGCCCCTGAAAGCAGTTTAGTAGAGGTCAGGGGAGGGTTTGTGTGCTGCTGTTTGTGCTGTGGGACAGCATGTCCTGCATGCTTTATTTAGACTTGGAAGGCTTTTGTTTTAAATTTCCAAACGGTTTGTAGTGACTGAGAGTTATTGCACTGTCAAGAACATGATATATATTTTATAATATTTTATATGAATGTGTGTATTTATGGTTGTGTGATCCTCCTTTTAAAAAAAAGTCTGTTTAAGTCAGATAGAACCTGTAACTTGGTTACAGATTCTATCTGACTTAAATTTGGTTGGTTGTAGATTTGTTTGATTGTAAATTGGTTGTTTACTAGCTTTTACTGAACTCTGGGCATTTTACTTCAGCCCCTTGGTTTAGGATAGAGTTTAAAGTCCTTATCTGTGCTATAGGCAATAAAAAGAGACCAGAATCTTCAGGGTGTTTCACTCTCACTGTTGCAAATGATGTTATGAATGGATGAGAGATCCTTTAGATGTGCCTGCAGTGGGTGTAGAGGGGGTTGGCTTCTCATTGACACTTCATATTGCCTCTGGATTCAACCATAAGGTGGTCAATCCTTCCCCTACCACACTGATTAAAAAAAAACCCAAAGGTTTGTGTGTCTGATGAGTGCAGCTCTGGAGACTCTGGTGTCTAATCAGGGCTGAGGTCATCTCTGCATCTCTCTTTTGTTGGTGGGGCACTACTGGGGACTCTTCTATTCACACCTACCTGGTATTAGGTGTTGGGATGTGACATCTCTGATGCCTCTGTCAAATTGAGCTGAAACAGGTCAGCAGGTTAAAAACCAGGGTGCTGATTTGGAAACAAGCTTTTGGCCAAGGCACTGGACTCTGAAATCTCTAAGCTTATGAAAAGTGCCACATTCCCTAATGGTTGCAAATGTCAGAACATCAACTCTGCTTCCCATGGACAAGAACAGTAATCTTTGGAGTCTGAACACCTGTTTCCTGCAGTCCGTGCACCTCCCTTCAGGCTCATTGCAGAGCTCAAAAACAAGCAGCTCCCTCAGGATCCATGACAAACTGGATTTTTTCCTGAGGCAGGAGCAGCATCAAGACAGCACCCTGTGTTTGTCTGAGTCAGGTTGCTCTTCTGAAATGTTTCTGTCATGATGCTCCACCTGTCAGAGAAGCAGCTGAACAACTCTGCAGATATAGGAAGAGCAATATCCCTGTAGCAATAGCCCCCCACTGGCAGGGGGTAAAAGAAAGATTTGGGGCAGGGCAGAACTCTATGGATTAGGAGTTTATCAAGGGAATAGCTGCATGCATCAGTGAGGCACTGCTCTGCATTATCCTTGAGGGGAACCTCTTTTATACTCACCAGGGACTGACATTTCGCGAGTGAAGCACCCTGAATTAAGTACATGAAGTTAGAGCACCAGAATTTGTCTCTTGGTCTGAGAGATGCTAATTTTTCTGCCAAAGGGGCAGTTTTGGCCAAGCCCTGCAGGGGCTGTGTGGGGATATCTGGATGCTCAGTGTTCCAGCACCCTGCAGAAGAAATTTACCAGGAAAAAGTTGCTGCCTGCGTTAGTTCAGAGCGGGACTTGTGATTCTGGGGCAGGCATTGTCAGCTTTTCCCTGCTGTCTGCAGGAGCCTGGGAGTGCCAGGAGGAGGTGGAGCAGAGGGGGCAGAGGAGTTTATGTGCTTGTCTGGAGCACTGGGCTGCGGTCATGGGGCATGGCAGGTAACCCAAGCCCTTTAGCACTGCCCGGGGATGAGGAGGCTCCCTCTGCTTCCCAAGGAGACTTGCTGCATCCCATCCACAGCCAGGAGCAGGCTCCCCTCTCTCTCTGATCCCGGCGGCTGCCTGCTGTTGGCCAGGTGACCTGAATTCACTGGCTTTGTTGGAGCTGTGTCCAGTGCTTGTGTGCTCTCTCTTGGTCGTAGCACTCAGCCTCAGCCCCTGGCTTGTTCCCGTGGTACCTTCATCAACAAGGCGCTCTGTGCTGGCCCCCCTCCTGCTGCCTGCGTGGCTGACGGTGCCCAGAGCATGTTTCCATGGGAACTCGACAGTCAGAGATCAGAGTGAATTTCCCTGCTTGCTGGACAGCACGGGAAATTGCCAATCAGAGGGTGAAAAGCAGGAGCTGTAGAGAAAGTGAAGGGGAAAACAGCAGGAGGGGAGGGTGTGCTGTGCCGAGGAGGGGAGAGGAGATCTTCCAGTGCTGCAGGAATCCCTGCTGGGGAGCTGAAGAATGATGAAGCTGATGACCTGAGAATGCCAGAGGGTTTGGGATCGATGGCTTTAGGATCACAGATCAGGTGAAAGGGTTTGATAGCAGATTAGGTGAAAGGGTTTGCAGCGTTCCAGCCCAGCTGGGGAGGGATGAGTCAGCCTGGATATTGTGGGAGAACAGCCCTGTTTGGAAGCTGACGGAATCGAGAGGATCCCGGATCATGGGTTGGGCTCCAAGATACAGAGAGGGAGAGGTCAGCAGCAGAAGAGCCCTTTCAGAGGTTCCCAGCTGCCGCAGAGGCATCCAAAGGGAACAGGCAGGATCCTTTTCCTACCTGCAATCTTCAGAACTGGGCTGTATGTAGCAGGATTCACTGTGAAAAAATCTTACGTTGTCAGTGATTCCATTCCCTTTTACTATTGCTGTTCTGAGCATTCAGAAAAGATTCCAAACCCATAGGTGTGTGTATTTATATTTGCCTTTATAGCTTGAGTCCCTAAGGTGTCACGGTTTTAACCTGTGCTGCATAGCCAGGAAGACTGGCTTTTTTTTTATTTCTTCCAAATTCCAAAAAGGAAAGCTGAGATTCCCACGTGAAGGCAGGACTTCCAAAAGGTTCTGTTAGTGAGCCCTGTCAGACAACAGAGGATCTGTAAAACTGCAAGGATGGAGCGTTCACTGTTTCAATGGATTTTTCCCAAAGGGCAGGGTAAAGAAAAATGCTTTTGGTTCAACAGAAATGGTGCGAGGAAGAAACCACAGGAATTACCCAGGAAATATGAGGGCTCTCTGAAGGAGAAAATAATGAGTAACTCGTAATTTGATGTTGATTTGATTGCAAGTTGTAGGACGACTGACTTTCCCAGATGTCTCAACACCCCCTGCCCCAGCCAGCCAGGGGTCCCTGAAGAGAAAGGCAAGACCACCAGATGCATTTCTGGCTGTCAAATCTCAGCCCACAGTTATTTGCTTGCTAGCTCAAAGAACAGAGGATTATTTCACAGCACCTAGAGTCAGTACAAGTGTTTCCCAGTGTATTTCTCCCCTTTGTTGATGATTTTTTTAAGGAGCTCCTCGTGTTTGTCACCCAAAGGCTGCAGTGTGGTGCACCTGTCTGAAATAAGGCCTGGCTGCAGCTGCAATGGAGATTCAGGGTAAAGGAAGGGGGAACCCTACAGAGCTCCAGTGTCCCCTGCCATGGCCAAACTGGGCTCACATCTGGCACCAGGTGATGTCAGTCAGAGCACAGAGCTCCTGCTCCTTTAGTTTTCATGCTCCTCTTCACTGCCCAGTAAATCTGTTCCTGTCCAGTCCCTTTGTTTTCACACCCCCCCCCTTCCAGTCAGATTTTTCACCTTCTCTATGTGCTGGTTTTTGGTTGGTTTGACCACCAGCACTTCTGAGCTGGCCCTTGTGGGGGCAGGTGCTGTGTCCCTGCTCAGAAGGCAGCTGTACAGCACCTGCTTTATCAGCTCCTGTGCCTTGGCTGGGGATTATTGGGCATCACCGATTTGAATGGACTCGATCAGCTGAAATAATGTCTCCAAAGGCAGCCATTGCCATGCAGGTGCAGGGAGAAATGTAGAAAGAATCACAAGGAAAACAGAAGGGGATGAAATCCCCATGGGTTTAGTTACCCACGGAATCATGAAAATGGGGAAGCTGGGAAATTTGGCCTTTAAAAAAAAATACACAAAGCCATATATTTCAGCCACTTCTAGTTATATAAATCAGGAGTATCTGTTTGGGACTGAGTTAAGAGCCTGGGCTGTGGCACTTCTAACACTTCGTGTGTGTGGTGGACACAAGTGGCACATGTCTGCCTGGGGCTACAGGAGAGCTGTGCCTGGCTGAGCCTGTGCTGGGGCCCTGGGGCAGGGTGAGGTGACTCCCTGTGGTGTCTGCGTGCTGGCTGAGTGTGTCTGTCTGCACATTCCTCTTGCTCACCAAGGAATTTCGTTCTGGAAGGCACCCCCGGGGGCTGGGGATGTACAAGTGTGTTCCTGGGCGTGTGTGGGCCTTTGTGCTCGTCCATTAGTGCTGCGTGTGTGCCTCTGCTTTCCTGTGAGGGACACACGGCACGTGTAGGTCCTGCCTGTGTGTGCTGCTGAGCGTGTGTGTACCTGGCCGAGCAGAAGGTGCCTTCCTTCCTTCCCTGGGTGGGGACCCATCCCCTGAGCCAAGGGGAGCGGGGACTGGGGCGAGCCTTGGTGGCAGTGTGAATGTGTCATGTGCCATCCTCGCCTGCCATCCGTACACAGCACCCCCCCGGAGCTGCTCTGCTGCTGTAGCTCCAAGACCTGTTGTTTTTCAGGTCACTGCACTCTCAAACAGAGAGCAGCTCCCTTGCTATTGCCCCTGACGTGCGTCACATTGCATTGGTTTGTTTGGAGCCAGCCCCTCCGATCCTGTCGCTAACAATAAGGAATCCTCTGGCACTGCTGCTCCGCAGCCACATCCCGACACGTTCCCTCCTGTGGGTCGTGTCTCCCCACGCAGATCTGGGGCAGTGGGGGAGGGTGAGCTCTGGAGCTGGCACAACTGTTTCCTGGCAAAACCGGAGATTGGGCTGGCGTTTAGGCTGGGATTTCAGTGTTGGGCTGTTTTACTGCTGTTCACATCTGTCTGGGGGGGATGCTGCCCCAAACACTGCTGTGTTTGTGCTTGACAGCATCAGGCATGGGACGGGCCCCTGTGGGTGCTGATGGGGGGAGAGAGTGGGAAAAGTCACTCTGCACCTTCCTTGCCTCCACACTTACCCATCCCAACAAAACCATAATCCTCACTTCTCTCTTCTGAGAAGGAACCCAGAAGGACTCTGAGCTCAAAGTCCTGGATGTGTTGGCCACTCTTCCAGCTCCCTGCCAGTGTGACACGGGTACACAGTGCCACTGGAGAGGGGGGAGCAGGGACCATGGAGCTGATGGTTGGCTTTCACCCAACTGTCTGGTATTTGGGTGATCCTACAGTGAGGCAGAATG
Organism: Edolisoma coerulescens; assembly: GCA_013397115.1. Lineage (NCBI taxonomy): Eukaryota > Metazoa > Chordata > Aves > Passeriformes > Campephagidae > Edolisoma > Edolisoma coerulescens. Next base: position 836,412 of record VWZW01006712.1, read on the forward strand.
GGACCCAGGATGCCAGGGTTTATCCCAGGCCTTAGGAGACAGCTGGTTAGACTGGAGAGGGGAAGGCCAAATGGAACTCAAGATGCTTGGTTACATGGAAGCTAAGGAGATGGTGGTCTTGGAGAGAAGGAAAAGGAAGCAGAAGTCAAAGGTCCTGGAATATATCACCCTGCCTGGGTTGGTCTGCTGTATTTCCTAAGGTACCTGTTGGACTTCACATGCTGATCAATAGAAATGGAATTGCCCAGACATTTCTTCTTACTATCATTTCTTTTGGATTATTCGAAGGAAAAGGCTAATGAATGAAAGGAAATTATTAATCCTTTGTTTTCCGTTGGGGAGGGTAGGACAGGGGAAGCCACAGAAACCCTTGAAGGTGTGAGGGTCTTGGGCAGAACCCTGCATTCTCACCCCTGGAAGAATTTCAGCCAACAGCAAATCATTTCCATGCCAGGCATGTTTTTAACACTAGGCTGTTTTGTGCTTAAGTTTTCCTCTCCTCCTGCTCTGGACTGCAAGCCTCATAGAAGGTTGATGTTTCTGTGTTTGCCCCTAGGGGACAGGAAGCTCTTTGTGGGCATGTTAAATAAGCAGCAGTCTGAGGATGACGTGCTCCGGCTCTTTGAACCATTTGGGGTCATTGATGAATGCACGGTGCTCCGTGGACCTGATGGGAACAGCAAAGGTGTGAACCCTCTGTGTGTCCTGCCCTTTGTCCCTGCTCTTTGAGTGCTCACCAGCCTCACCTTCCCACTGGGGCTCTTGTTCCCCTCCCTGTATTTATGGGAACCCGTAAACAGCCAGGAATAGGGAGCAGGAAGAGTCACCTGCTGCCAGGAAGGATTGGGGAAGGTGGGCAGAGACTGAGGGAACAGGAGGGGTAGCTGAGCTGTCAGGGTCACTCGTGAGCCTGTTCTGTCAGTCTGGGGCTGCAGCTTGAAGTGTTTGTACCCACAATGAGGAGTCCACAGAGAATTTGGGGAAGAGGTGATCAGGGGCAAGGGTGGAGATGGTGTCATCATCTGTAGAGTATATCGTTGAAGTAATAATTTGAGACCCTTCCTCTTTTTTCCAGGATAGAGGACTTGGGATGAGTCATCCTTTTTGTTCCCTGCTTCCTTGGGGTGGCTTTCCTTTGCCTTACCTGAGATACAGACACTGTCTCTTGCGTGATGGCACTTTCACAGCAGTCCTGTCACTGCAATCTCCTGTGCTCTTTCTGTCCCTTTCCAGGCTGTGCTTTTGTAAAGTTCTCATCTCACACAGAGGCTCAGGCAGCAATCCACGCACTCCATGGCAGCCAGACAATGCCCGTGAGTATAAGGCCAGGGGACCTACCCTCTTCCTAATCCTTGTCCCATTTTCCTGTTGCAAGGACCTCCCCACACTCTCCAAAAAACCACGACAGGTTCAACTGCAGTGTCCAGCTGGTGTGGCTGGGAGGTGTGTGGGTGTGTGTGTGCACATCTGTGCTCCACTCATAGTGACCATCCTGTCCCCTGGGCTGCTGTTTGTGGCTGTGCTTGTCCAGACTGGGAGTGACAGCACTCACAGCTATAAAAGCTAAATAAAAGCCAAAAATCAGGCCTTGGTTCTGTCCTAGAAACAGCTACCTGGAGTAGTTCAAAACTGAGCAGGGTGAAAGCTGACAATTCAGCCACATGGTTTCAGTGTCTGAGCACACTCCTTGGCTTCTTACTTAGGCAGTAGAGGAGGCCTCTGGGGTGGGCTGGGTGTGGGTGGGAGCCCTTTGTGCCTTGTGTGGGGTTGTGTGGCCATAGCTGGGCCTTCCTGTGCAAGTGGAGCTGCAGCTGTGGCCTCGTCTCTGGCAATCTCCAACCTGAAATTGGGGCACCTCATGGACAGGAGAGTGCCCTGCTGCAGCAGGGGTATTCCCAGCTGCCAGGAGCTGCTCTGCCTGTCCAGCCAAGCTCATGATAGTGGAAAGATGGTGCTTGTGGCCATCGATGCCCCGGGTGTTCCTGGCTGCACCATCACCTGGTAAATGCAGCCAGGGGTGTGTGCATCCACGCAGGCAGCTGTGCGAGGCTCAGGTGTGAGGGGAAGGGTGTGAGAGGGAAGGGCTGGATGGACAGACCGATGGGGAGGGGCACAGGCCAGGTTCCAGGCAGCTCCTCAGCACTTCCATGCCAATATTTGCTCTTCTGCTCCTCTTCCCACTCCTCTCTGCCGCCTGTCCTGCCCCGTCCTCCCTTGCCTGACCGCTGACTCTCTGGCTGTCCCACGCCTCTTCTCTCCTGCCTCCTCTCTGTCTCCTCTCTCTGTGCCTAGGGTGCCTCCTCCAGTCTAGTGGTGAAGTTTGCTGACACAGATAAGGAGAGGACCCTGCGCCGTATGCAGCAAATGGTGGGGCAGCTGGGCATTTTCACTCCATCTCTCTCCCTGCCGTTCAGCCCATACAGCGCCTATGCGCAGGCTGTGAGTATCCCGCGGGGGCGGGTGGGGAACGCTGCCCTGCTGGCCCCGGGCAGCACCTGGGAGACCACAAACTGCTCTCCTGGCAGCTGTGGGAAAGCTTCCCAGCACCCGAGAGCGCTCCTGCCTCCTTTCTCCAATCAGCTGCCTTGTCTTGCACAGGTTTTGTGCGTTTTTCTCCTGGAATGGGGGGGGCAGGGGAGAGCTGGGGCCTCCTCAAAGTGAGCCTGGGATTTCTCTGATGTGGAGGTGTTGGGAACAGGTCGGTCATGACCCAGTATCTTTCTGTCTTGTTTTGAGGACAGCTCAGAGCCATGGTTCCTGGGTGATGTCTGCCAGACATGATACCAACTTGTGAACCCTTCCTCTGGGTCTGTGGCACAAATATTTGTCTCTCTGGTTTTGGAGCACCAGGAGAGCTCTGGGACCCAGCTTCATGAGTTTATTTCTCTGCTGAAATACCCAGGAGGGCCCTATTTCCCCCAGCTCTCCTTGGCTCCCAGGTTTTCTCACTCGGCCAGTGGGACTGTGGGGTTTGCAAGATGCTGGACAGGGAGCAGGGGGTAGCAGAGAGCCAGAGGTGTTCCAGCAGCCTGGCTGTGCTTTGGGTTTTGGTGAGAGAACCTCCTTGCCTTGGAGCCATGGTGGCAATTGCCATTGATGTTCGAGGTAGGTCCCAAACTCAACAAGTCCCCCATCAGCTGTGGTGGAGCATCGTTTGAGCCTCCTTGGTGACTGTCATTTTCAGGTCTCCACATGTGAAGTGTAAAGCCCATGGAAGGAGGCTCAGAAATTGCTCAAGGCATGAGAGATTCTTGTCTCGACAAAGAACTCAAAAGTAGATGCTGTTACTGAAAGTAATTTTCCAGGGGGGAGTGCAAATAAACCTGTTCTTCTCGTATACGTGGACACCTCTTTCTCCTCCGGCTTCAGCAGCTCCTTGATGTGCTTTCCTTTCATCCATGACAGAGAAGGAACTGTTTCCTCTCAAAGATTCCCCAGAAACTGCCAAATGCCTTTTAAGTGTGTGGCAAGAGTATGGATGAGAAAAAAGGAAATACGTGTGAGGCTCCATAACTTTGGGGAATTTTGCAAGCCAAACACAGAATTGCTCCAACACAGATTATTTGAAGAACTCTTTCTGACCAGGCACCATCTTTCACCAGGAACCTTTTCTGTCCAGCCCAGGAGCCAGCTGCACCTGAGGTCAAAAGTTGTAGCTTATCTCAGCTGTGGGTCAGCCATGAGATGATCATCCTGGTGTGTCTCCTGCTGCCCTAGAGATGGCCCTGACGTGGGCACGGTGTGGTGGTGAAGAAGGCAGGAGTGAACCACACAGTGAGGTTATGATGGCAGGAGGTGCTTTATCAGCTTGAGGTCCAGGCTGTGTAAGGAGGAAGAGCAGCGAGACCTTCCAGACTCAGTCTTTTAATCTTCAGGAGCTCCTGCTGATGACAAGAAGGCAGTCAGGTCTAAGCTGTGCCTCCTTGCTTATCTGCATCTTCTTTCTCCTCAGTTGTCTGTTACTGTGCTGCTCTGTCTCTGATTCTTCACTGGCCTTCCTGCTCTGTGACTTTATTTTGGCTTTCCCCTTGACTCGAGACTCAGCCTGTCTCCCACTTTTTCGGGATTTTTTCCTTCCTTTCCTTTTACTTTCCACTGGGTTTGGTTCTCCTTTTTTTTTCCCCCAAGGCACTGACCTCACACCTGACTGTTTCTTCTCTTGTGCCATCCTTGTCTTCGGTCTCCCTTCTGGAGGAGAGATCCCAGCCAGTCCTCATACACACACAGTGTCACCATCAGAGGGAGAGGGAATCAGCCCTTTGAAATGCCATCAGCATCTCTGGAAGTGGGGGCAAAAGAGAGGGATTTCCATGCTGAATCTCATTAGGGTTCCTCAAAATGCTCTGCCATGGGCAGCCCTTGGGAGCTGGGAGCTCCAGTAAGCCAGGGCTCAGGGGAAGCCCAAAACCCCTCATGCCTTCCTGATTCTGGGCTTGGAGGAGTAGATGCTGCACCCAAGGTTCCCCCCGGGGCTGGGAGATGCAGCTGACTCTCATGGATGTGGCTGAACCAGACTGGCAGGAGCGAGTGCTGCTGGGGTGAACTGGTGCAGCAGAGGCACCACAGGTTCTTAGAGTCATAATTTATTACACACCAACTTTCTCTCCCTGTCCCCACGGGGTTTGCTGCGTTACCAAGCCAAAGTGGTCCCCAGGAGTTCAGGAAGAAGTTTGGAGCCTGGGTTGTTTTGTTTTTGTTTTCAGTTGTCTGTTTTAAATTTATATTAATAGCCTTTTTCTTCAAAAACTATCTCAAATTAAACATTAAATACTCATGCAGTAAGTTCAGTCTGAAGTTATTCAGATCTATGCAAATATGCAAAAGAAGTTACTTAAAATAGTCAAACAGTGCATGTTAGCTGGAACTGTAAGAAAAAGTCTTATCTGGGAAGTACAACTGGCTAAGCATCTGAAAGCAGTTTATTTCGGTGCTTAAATCAGGTTTCGATCCCAGGTGCCTCTGCAAATGAGTTCATTTTATTCAACAAGTTAGTTCAGGTGGACTCAGGGAAATGTTTGGGAGCTAAAAAAAAAATTATCAATACAAAAGAGGCCTAAAGTCTTAAAAAAAAGGCGAGGGCAATTTACTAAGTGCTTATAATGCTTGACTATTTCTTGTATATCATAAATCAATTAGTTCCAAACACAGAACATAATTTGTTCACACCTCCCCCCCCGCTTTTATATCTGCTCTTATGGTTCATGATGGTAATTTTATGTAAGTGATGAGAACAATTCCAGAGTGCCAGTTTGGTGCTCGTGCAGCCGGATGGAGGCCTTGGTCCAGCCAGAGCCGGGCACAGAAGAGGCATTAATGAGAAAAGAGAGGATCAGTGTTCACCTAGTGAGTAGGAAACGTGTTGGTTCCTGCACCCTCGAGTGGGGACAGCGAGGGGACAGGAGCAGGAACACGTGGGGGCACAGCGGGGCCCTGTGACCCCAGGGAGGCCACGTTTCGCTGCACTTCTGGCTCGGGGTGGGTGGCTCCTGATGGCAGGAGTGAGTCCAGCTCCAGGGCAGCCAAGGATGAGGTGGTGGTGAGCAGGGAGGTGATACCAGGGTTTTTCCTTTCTGGAATGGCACAGGAGTGACCCTCTGTGCTGTCAGTCCCCCTGCCCGCAGGGCCCCTGCATTGGGACAGGCCTGGGAGCACTCACCCATCCCCAAAAAGGGCTCAAGCCAATTTCACCCCACGGCTTCGCTTGTGCCAGCTCACAGAGGCAGCCATGCCATGAAATTCCTCTTCTTTTTATGCAAAAGCAATGATCAGCTTCTGTGTGGCAGAAACCAGGAGGTTTAGCTAGCCATGAACTTTTCACAGTCACCAGATCCTTCAGCTGAGCCCTGGGCCAAACTGCCTTACAGGCTTCACCCCTTTGGGAAGAGGTTCCTGGAGAGCTGTGTGTTTATGTTGCAAAGCAGACAGTGGGATGTGGCAATGTAAGGAAGATTTTTGTTGTTTTCTTGGGTTTTGCTTTGTGTCACCCCTCAGCACCTCCTGAGAATCTCTGGTTTCCTAAGAGCCATGCCTGTACCTCCCCTGCTCTTCTTGCTTGATGTGAAGACAAAGCTGATAAAGGGGCTGGATAATTTTGCATCCAGAACTAAGTCTTTGTTGCTATTGCACTCTGAGGGCATCTCATGCTCCCACTGATGGTCAGATAGGACCAGAAGGATTTTTTTCTTCTCTTAACCCTCGTCCCAACCTTCCCACCCTTCCTTTTGTACTGTGCATCTCTGCCTTGGCAGATGTGTCATGGCACCACGAGGAGCTGATGTCCCCTGGCACCATGAGGAGCTGATGTCCCCTGGCCCCAGGGTGCAGGCCAGTGCCAGAGGACGGGCTGAGCTCAGTGGATCACGGGGCGACCTCTGAGGGCAAAGCAGGCCACGAGAGCAGGGCCTGGGCACACACCTGCGTGCACGGCAGGGTGCCTGTGCCAGAGCGAGCCCTGTGTGTCTCACAGCACCTTCTGCTCATTGAGGCTGGGCAAAAGCAGAGGGATTTGGACCCTGTTCTTCGAGGCAAAGCTGTGTTATTTAATATCTGGCCCTGTCCCAGGTGACCAGGGAGAGGGGCCTGTGGGCAGACGGTGCTGCTGGGTGCCAGGAGCACAGCCCTGCCCTGCTCCCTTCCCACTGCAGGAGCTCTCTGAGCCGGAGGGGCCTGTCCCAATGCCCTGGTGCCTCTGAGCTGAGTCAGCTGAGACCCCTCGAGGCTGCTGGCCCAGGGAGAGGGCGAGGCACGGGGGGTGCCCAGCCATGGTCCTGGCTTTGTGGGCTGGGATGCCCCCTGAGCTGTGTCCCCTGCCTGCAGGATGGGGAGCTGTGCCCAGCTCTCGGGGGCTCTCATGGGTGGCCAGGCCACTGTCCCACCTCGGCAGGGGCAGAAGCTGTGTGAGTACGTGGCTGCAGAGACCTCGTGGGCCCCGGGTGTGGGGACGGGCCCCGGGGAGGACAGCCACCACTGCCCACCCCAGCAGGCGCTGTCGGGGGAAGCTCCGGGGCAAGGTGGCAGGACCTGGGGGAGGTGACAGCCGGGCTGGTGTGCGCAGCCTCCCCCAGCTCTGCAGGGCCCTGACTGCACGGTCCTGCTTTGCAGCTGATGCAGCAGCAGACCACGGTTCTCTCCACCTCCCACGGCAGCTACCTGAGCCCGGGCGTCGCCTTCTCCCCGTGCCACATCCAGCAGATCGGTGCCGTCAGTCTCAACGGGCTGCCAGCCGCTCCCATCGCACCAGCGTCAGGTGAGGGCCAGGGAACCTCCTGCCCCAGCACCCGGCACGGGGCCCACCCAGGTAAAACAGTTCCTGCACCTCCAGGCTCAGCAGCTGCATTAGCTCGCTCCTTTCTAACAGTGCAGCCTCTGAGCACGGCAGTCTCTGCTCTGCACAAACTCCTGCAACCCCCCTGACACCCTCACAGGCTCAACACACCCTCTTGCCCTACGGCCGTGCATTTTTGCTGCAGTTTTTCCCTTTTGTACAGTGAAGAAGGGCAGGGTTCCCAGGATTGCACTTGACTCTGAGGTCAGCAGTGCTATTGTTCATGATCATCCCACAGCAATAATGCACATTGGGTTCAAACCCCTGTCACAACAGGCGTGTGTCGTGCCAGGTGCTGTGCAAACCCAGATCAAAGATGTTCCACCCCGAAGCTCTGGCAGCACTCAGGACTGGCAGTTCTGCACACACTCTTCCCACTAGTGCTGCTGCTTAATTTTGTGAAGGCTCCAGCACCAGTCTGTCATCTCCACGTGCCACATAGAAGAGATAATGGCTTCATACGCAGCAGTCTTGCCAAGCAGGTGGAAAGGGGGAGCAGGGGCTTTGTGGGACCTTGACTTTCACGGGATGTCCTCTTTTCTTGTTCTTCAGGGCTACATTCACCACCTCTCCTGGGAACAGCGGCCATGCCGGGGCTGGTGGCACCCATTTCCAATGGATTCACTGGAGTGGTACCATTCCCAAATGGGCATCCAACCTTGGAAACAGTTTACACCAATGGCCTTGTGCCATATTCAGGTATTGAGAGCAGTAAAAAAACCCCCACCATGCAGAGACCTGAGGAACTGCATTTAGTTCCTCTTTTCTGGATTCCCCACACAAAACACTTTTGTAGCTCCCTCCCAGCCAGGCACTGAGACTCAGCTGGGGGCGAGGGTGGGAAACACCACTACACACACACACACACACACACAGAATGCATGAGTGATTCCCTTTGCTGTGCTTCTGATTGTGTTTTTCTCTGCAGCCCAGAGCCCTTCAGTAGCAGAGACTTTGCACCCAGCCTTCACAGGAGTTCAGCAGTATGCAGGTACCAGCTTCCCTTGTCTCCCTCAGGCCCTTGTGTGGCTGACCAGATCCTCAGGTAAATGGTTTGTTCTGTCTCCTTGGGCTACAGCTGTGTATCCAACCACCACCATCACCCCCATTGCACAGAGCATCCCTCAGCAGCCTCCCATCCTGCAGCAGCAGCAGCGAGAAGGTGAGGATCAGACTGGGAATGGGTGTCCAGTGCCGTGGGTGGGATCTGTGGAGCTCATCTTCTGCACCACAGAGCCAATGGAGAGGAGACAGCACTAATTTTTGTCCACTGATCTTTAATGCTGGGGCTGGGTTATGGAAACAACCTCACATCTGCAGTGAGTGGACTGGCAAGGATCACAGGATGCTTGTTGTGCAAATTTCCTGACCTCACATCTGGCCAGATGCTGCCAGGTGCAAAGGGGCAGTAGGCCCTGGAACACCTTTCACACCAAAGGGGCTGAGAGTCAGCACCTTCCCTATGCAGTCAGGGGCAAAGAGCACTCATCCCTCTCTTTGCTGATGCCAGAACCACAGTGGAACCAGTCAAACCAGCCCCTCCAACATACTCTCCTCTCTTTTCAGCCTTCATAGCCTACTGAATTTATTTTCAACTTATTTCAAAACTGGTCTGAATAGAATATGGAGGCAAAGGCATTTTCTCTTTGCTCCTGCTTGGTACAGCAAGTGTCAGCAAGGAGCAACTTCTTGTGCTCATAAGGAGCAAGTGAAGGAGTGGACAGGACCAGGTCAGCCCATTAACTGGATGTGTGGCAATCCAGGTTTCCAGTTAAGGGTGTGGCTTATGGACTGAAGGCAACACTGCAGGGAGTGCTACAGCAGCAGCTTTCACACAGCAGTGCCTGCTGCTCTCCCAGGACTGGGACAGCTGTGAGCTCTCAGCTGATGTCCTTCCAGCAAAACAGCACCCAGGCACTCACAGTGTTGGCTGTGTCCAGCACCCTGTACAGGAACTAGGCAAGCTTTGAAGGAGAATCTGCTCTCCAGAAACTCTAGTTTTGTATAGAGCCTCCCAGGTGCTCGTAGAGAGCCCTCAGAACCCTTCGTGGACCAGTGACTGAGAGACAAGCAAGGGGAGGTCAGAGCAGAAGGAGGCAGTGCTAGGGCTCTCCTCCAGTGCTGTGCTGTGAGTTGAGCCCATTTCTCTTCCCCTGCCCTCTGGGGCTTTCTGTTTTGTCTTTCCCCATTGCCCCCGTACCTGCAGGTCCTGAAGGCTGCAATCTCTTCATCTACCATCTCCCCCAGGAGTTTGGAGACAACGAGTTGATGCAGATGTTCCTGCCCTTTGGCAACATCATCTCCTCAAAGGTGTTCATGGATCGTGCCACCAACCAGAGCAAGTGTTTTGGTAAGTGCAGGCAAGGGAAGCCTTCAACAACAATGACACTTATATTGGGCACGGCACCAACAGTGCCATTGTCATCATCCTGTGTCCTTCCTTCAGGTTTTGTAAGCTTTGACAACCCATCCAGTGCACAGACTGCTATCCAGGCCATGAATGGCTTCCAGATTGGCATGAAGCGCTTGAAGGTCCAGTTGAAACGGCCCAAGGATGCCAACCATCCCTACTGACAGCAGTGAGCAAGCAGGAGTCACTTCTGCAGCACAGGTAAACTGCCACCATCAGGGCACAGCCCTGGTCAGGGGTCCAGCTGCTCCCTGCAGAGTGGAAGGCCAGGAATGGAGGCAATAAACACAGCTGGTGGGGCAGAGGCTTCACCTGAGCAGGGTGACCAGAGCCTGCCTGGAGATGATGGCCAGGTTCAACAATCATCAGGCAAATTTATGGACAGTGGAGCAAGCCCAAAGCCAAGCCAGAGAGTCAAGACCAGGCTCAGGTCTGGTGGAGGTGGACAGGGTCAGGCATAGTCCAGTGATTACCAGGCAGGTGTAGAATGACAATAATAAACATCGAGGTGGGAAGACAGTCCAGGGGCTGGAGCCCAGGTAATGACATCCATGGGCAGGAGAGGTCCATGGACAGATGGAGACTGGCATTTCCACGCTGTAGATCAGACAGAGGCTGATGGCACAGGGCTGTAGTGAGGCTCGGGCCCGTGGGCAGAGTGTGGACAGCCACTGCAGGTGAGGCTGGCCAAGTTCATCAAGGCCTGTGAGTGCCCTCGGGGCCCTGACAGGCACATGGTTCCAGTGGCCTGTTTGTGGTCTAAGCAAGGTTTTACTCTGCTGTCCAACTGCTCCCAAAAAGCTTTTGACTGCCTAAAAAGGTTTTAAAACCCAGTGGTTTTCGATTGTTAGTCTGCAAAGAATGCTTTCTGGGGTAAGAAGAGACAATCCCATGATTCACAGGGATCACAGAAAAGCAGAGAATAGGTGAGACCCTGAAGGGCTGCTGTCCAAGAGCCAGCTCCTGCCAGCCTACAGATGGAGCAAGGGAGGGCTGATCTGGTTTGGGTCAGAGTCCTCCACATTTAAGCAGCAGCAGCAGCAGCTCAAAGCCTGAGGTTTGCAGAGATGTCCTCCTAATCTCCCAATTCCCTCCCTCCTCCCTTTCTGTTCAGGTGAAAGGAAAGTCCAGAGGAAGAATTTCTGCTTCAGGTTGATTTTCAGAGAGGCCAGTAAATTTATCGACTCTTTTGACACCACCCCTTTCCTTCCTCGGCTTCCCACCTTACCCACCCCATCTTCCTCCTCCCCTCCTTTCCAAGACATGTGATTAAAGAGAAGGCTCAATATCTGCCCAGGAGGAAGATTCTTGCCACGCCTGGACTCACATATTTGCTGCTAATGTGGTGCAAAGCAAAGGGACCAGCAAACCAGCAGCCCCTGGGGACACGGAGCTCTTCCCCTCGGGGTGTGGCTGGAGTACATGGACCAAGCAAACCCACTGGTGTGTCTCTAGGTTACTGCAGTGATGTGTGGAAATTTACTTCCGTCCCTCCCTCCCTCCTGCTCTGTTTCTGGCCCTTTCATAGATAACTATAAATATATACAGTCTCTATTTTTTTTTTTAAACTAGCTCACAGGACCAAACTTTTCCATTCAGAGACTGACTGCTTGCAAGAGGTATTGGAAATTAGGGGTTTACCTTTGCAACAGTGTCTTCTCAGCACGCACTGCAGATAGGCCTGAACATTTTTGGGGGGTGGGGGNCACATCTCTGCTCAACACGAGCAAGGAGAAATACATTCCTCCAGGATTAGGGCACAGTCAGCTGCTCAGCTTGAGTCACTCATCCACCTTAGCACCAGCCTGGTTAAGGATCTGGAGAGCTCTCAGTCTTACCTTTCCAAGGGCTTCTGCAGACAAAGCTCCTGGAATGTGGTGCCAGCCCCTACCCTGAGCACTCCCTGATTAGGCTGAAAGCACAGGAAACCAGTCCCTTTACTTAGAGGAACTGCACTGCCTCCCCACACATGGCACAGATCCATGTTTCACAGCTCTCCATGGCAACAGCATTTTCTTGATGAAGGCAGGAGAAGATGAGAGAGTGTGAGCAGATGCAATCTCCAGAAGAGCTAGAGAAGCCTCCCAGGGGCTGCACACTGCCTCCCCGTGTCCGATACCCAGCACTGGGGTGGGCAGTTCTCATTCCAGATGAAACGGGACCTTTTCTCCCTCCGAATTCAGCAGGAGGACTCACCTCATGCACCCGCTGCAAGCTTTCCCCAGCAGATGCAAGGAAAACAGGATGAAAGAGGGTTCCATTCTGGGGTTTTTTTCCTCCAGCACCCCCTCCAAGAGAGAGATTATACATTATGCAGCATGTACATATATATACACACATATATATATGTAGGGACAGCTCTATACACTATATACACATACTCTAAAGCACAGAATGTAGTTCAGAACTGGATTTTAAAAAGATCCCCTGGGAGTGGGGGGTGTGTCATCCTGACAAGGCACATCCCTTGAACAGTTTGGAACAGTCTCTTCAAGTTTCTACAAAAGTAAGGAAAGGAAAGCAAGGCAGAACAGACCAACAAACCCCAGAGTGATGAAGGAATGAATGATTTCAATATTCCAGAGTTTGATAAGGTACCACAAACATTGGTGTGTGTGTGAGGGTGTGTGAGCACATTGAAATAGGAACAGAGAGTTGGTGGGGTAACGTTGGTGCAATTGATACTGAAGTGAGCTATGGGGATTTTGGAGAATCTCGGCCAACTCTCATTCTCCTCCAGTTGCCCTTCGTTCAGGTGTTTGTGGCACAGTCCTTTAAGTACCTTCACATCTCCCCAACCACCCTTCTGTGTCTGACGCTGAGAGTTTATGAGAGGTGAATGAAGCTGTGAGAGTCTGTGTGTTTCTATAGTCCATGTTTACTTATTGTAAATACCATTTTTATACTTAACATCTATTATGTATGTGATTTGTATAATGTACTTTATTTCTGCTACAAGTAATTTCATGAAGTTTAAACTTAGTCTAATTTTGAACAAAACAAAAAAAAAAAAAGAAAAAAGATGAACAAATGCAAAATGGGAAAAAAAGGACTTTGGGAATCCTAGATCAAGCTGGTTTAAAACAAGCATTTACAGTTTCTTCCATCACAGTTACTGATGTGACTGTACAACGTTACAGGTGCGATACAAGCTTTGTCAATGTCAAATTCCTCACTCTGGTCAAAAAAAAAAATCCTAAATTTATTTAATAAAAGTTTTACTTGCTAAGTAACTGGGGCTCTACTTCATGTTGCACCTGCTTTTAGGTAATGCTTACACTTGAAGACATTGCCACTGGGCTAATTTAACAGGTCCCATGAGGTCAGCAAACAGGCCTTGGCCCACAGATCCAGGGGACCAATATTTCTTCACCGAGGAAGCATCAACACATAATAGCAACACACTAAAAATTGTTTAATTAAAATAAGAAATTAAAATTCTTACAGGAAGCAAGAGGGTTCATGGAATCAAAAAACCCAACGAAGTAGTGGAGCAGGATGTCCCAGGAATGCACAAACATTCCAGGACACCCTGTGCAGACAGACAGGGGTTAAAGCTGGGCTGAGAGAAGGCTGGATGCAGTAAAAGCAGGTGGAGGCTGAGGAGGAGGGGAGATGGGAGCAGGGCTAAGACAGAGTGAACAGTGGGAAAGATCTCTGACTGCTGGGTAGCAGCAGCAGAACCATGGCTGAAGCAGGATGAGAGACCATGAGTCACGTTAGGAAAAGGGCACTTTGCTACCAGTGCTGCCCTGCTCCTGCTTGACACCAGCGGCTGAGTGGGATGCTTAGTGGGATGGCAGGGATGTGATTAGAAGGGATATAGGATGGGAGAGGGCACTGGGCATCCCTTAAGGACTGCTGTAGTTGTAGAACGTCCGCAGCACCCGGTTCCCGCTGCTGGGGAACAAAGCCCAGAAGCAGCAGAGCTGCTGCAGCCACGCCGGGTAGAACATCTCCTGCACCTGAGCAGCTCCTCCCCGGACGATGGCGAGCGCGGCCTCGGGGGCAGGAGAGGCACTGAGGTACACTTTGCCCCTGCAAGGGAACGGTCAGAGGGTCACTCAAAGCCACACAGACCCTGGTGGTGTTTGAACCAGGCAGACTGACCCCACAGGGCTCTGCCTGCCCCTGTTCCATAAGGAACAACCCCTGTGCTGTGCCCAGGCAGTGCACTCCCTCCCCAAACAGAGGCACACACTCTCTCAAATAGAGTTGCTGTGCATTTTTTTGCATGCTTTCAAGAAGAGACACATTCCTGCAGACAAACTCTCTCCCAGAGTCCTACTCCCTCTTCCAAATATGTACCTGACATTCTCCAGTGCTGAATCAGTATCAATCAGGCCCAGGATGCACAGTGTGACAGAGATATTTCTCTTCTGCATGATGAACTCATGGCGCAGTGAGCTGAAGAATCCATCCAGTGCAAACTTGGTGGCAGAGTACGAAGTGGTGAAGGGAGTGGGCATTTTCCCTGGAAATGGAAAAGAGAGAATGGAAAACACCAGGAAACTGGGTGTAAGGAGGATCCATGGAGAGGGAATCTGGGCAAAGGTGTAGGCTTTGTCATACTGCAGCAACTCATGTTCTGATCAGGTGAGTGTCTCTTTATATAA